>OX940974.1:112326321-112573821 GCA_954871275.1 Leptopterna dolabrata | reverse complement strand
GAATTCATGAATATGCTGTATGTACGCCCGTCATGCGAACCTGTATGAAGAGAGAAAGAGTGCTTTTGGTTTATTATTCTGTGAATAATACACCTACGTATTCGCTCAGCAAACAATTTTTATAACACCCCCTCGAAAAGTGTTTCTTTTACGTTTCAAGGTGCGCAGATTCCAAAAATGCAATGTCCGTCCCCTGCACCATCCATATCTACCTCAATTTCGGTCTAAAAAAATTCTTTCTTTCGCACACAGGCTCCATTTGGGCCCTAGTTGTGTCCCCAAATTTTGCAGCCCGATCGGAATATACCCAAGGGTGTTATGGGTGAAAAATTGGGGTAACAATTTTTTTTGGCGTTTTAGTAACATGAGCTTGTGAGGTATCGTTTTCCATGTTTTTATGACAAGGAGACCGAATATGAAGTCGATTTGGACCGAACACTGGAAAATTGAGGTACTAACAAAGTTTTCAGCCTTAAATTTACATTGAAATGTGGCCTATAATCGTCGTTCTTCCGCACACAGGTTGGGTTTCCATTTGGGAACACATTTGGGTCATAGAGGTGCTCGGAATCTCGGCAGCCCGATGGGAATACACCCACGGGTGTTACGCGTGAAAAATGGGTGTAAAAATAGGGAAATAGGGGTTTTCGAGGTTTTTTTTGAGGTGTTAGTAGTTCTTAGAAAGGATTTAAAGCTAGCCTGCACACAGCCTATTTTTCCGATCAATATGGAATTCATCGGGGACAATCTGGGACCCTATTTGGATGACTCCTGAACATTTAAATCAAATCAGTCGCATAGCCAGGTCGAAAGAAGGTATTCATTCATTGCCGCAGACGCTATTATCAATCCGATTGATCCTAAAACCATAGGAAATGGTTTGAGACCCTCCCGTAGAGAATTTATGACTTAACATTGAAGGCGTTCGAGAAAAGTACGACGATGATGAGGTAGGTACGCGGTGTATGCTTGTACTCTTACAGCTTTTAATTGCGCATATCATTCGAACAACCAATCCCCGTGCCGTCACATTTTATGGAAAAGGGAGGAAGGCGTCGAGTCCCTTACAAGAGTATTTGACGGGTCTTTGTTCCCGTCTTAGATCCCTACCACTGGGAAATCGCTCTGCACTCTTTGTAAAGTGAACCAAACGGGGAGTTTCAAGTTGACGGGGTTCATGAATATGAATTAATTGACGATCCTCTGGAGGGAGAAAGTGGTAGCACACGAACATTGACCAGTCGTGAGAAATACTATATGACAGAAAATGATATGAATGACCCATTCCCACGCAACTGCACCATGCATTTTGACGTACCTAGTTACCTTACTTTGCACCTGATCAAAGTCTTGACTTCTCTCTCTTAGATATTGCTGTAATTTCTAGCGCTATTCCTCTGAAATTCTTATGTAAACTTTGATAACTAAGGCAAAATATGATAATCAGTGATCAGCTTCGATGCCTGCAAACAGCGTTTTAGGCGCCAGTACCTTACCTACGAATAGCGTTTTAGATAGGTTATCGTACTACAAATAGCGTGTTAGAAGTAGGTACCGTGTCTACAAATAACCAATCCGAAGAAAAAAAATCTAACAGATTGGGTAAAATTAAATCCAATAAGCAGAATGGGTAATAATTGCTAAGTCACAAATAACTCCCGTTACCACAGGGTACCGAGGATGGTACTTCGAAAATTGGCTTGAAATACGGTCATTCTGCATGACTGACATTTTGAATCTAATTCTACTGGTCTAGGCCTCTAAGCCTCCCTCTTTCTGCTGTTTCTCAAAACGAAGTTAGTGCCGACATTTCAACTTTGCCACTGTTTTCATGAAATGTTGGTTCTGAATTTCAGATCCAAAATCCATCCTTAATTTCAAATAACAATTTGGAAAAAAATGTGGTACCCCTTGTTGAATGCTAGGAAGGTATAATTATGTTTGTCAAACCAAAAAAACTTCATACCATATTAAAGTACACGTACGTGCCTAGGTAAAAACAGCCAATACATTTTTCAGGATGGGTTTTTTGATGGAGAACTTCTTGATGGCAGACGAGGACTTGTCCCTTCCAATTTTGTGCAAAAACTTGTTGGTGACGACCTTCTTGATTTTCACCAATCCGTAGTTCAAGGTCTCCGGGACTGTGATGATTCTGCCTCAACAAATATCCCCCAAGATCTTGACTACCATCATGGGATCAGTGGTACGTACCTAACAAGAAAACATATAGGTGCAGGTGTCACGTGCTGGGAGTCTCTCCACTAATTCATGCCTAGGGCCACCAGAAAAAAGCTTCTGGTATTACCATAATGAATATGACAATATTGACATGACTTTAACAGATAAGTCCATTAATTATTTAATAAAATTATAATGCCTTGAAAACATAGAGTGCAATGCTGTTGGGGAGCAGCATTCATGGTATTGGTTTATACTACTGAAAGAAAAAACCTCAACCTGGTTTAATGGCACATAGTTTCCTCGTATAGACCAGCATGATCTTATAGATCAATTAACGTGTGATTGTTACATGATAAGATGTAGGTTTTCTAATAATAAATAAACATTGTTTACATTGGCCATTGGTTTGTAAGAAATTTAGTACCTCGGACTTCGTGTTTGAGCATGCACAGTGGTCACCGATGATCCGATCGTTTGAAATTGATAGGGGACAATTTTTGAGCTACTACCCAACGAATTTGAGAAAAATGGGGCCATTTATTCATGGGAAATTCAGTAGGTACCTCGGATTTCGCGACTTGAGTAGACGAAATTATACGTGTGGCAAGAATTTACGGACACGCAAACACCGAACCAATTGTTTCAATGTTTTTATAAAACGTAAACACGACTGAAAACTTTGACTTACTTTCTCACGAATTCATGGCTCAATTTTTCTCAAATTCGGTGAGTTTTGTAGCTCCTAATGGCCCCCTAAGAATTTCATCGCTATCTAATGATTGGTGTAGACATTGCGCATGCCTAGACGCGGAAA
Source organism: Leptopterna dolabrata (assembly GCA_954871275.1). Classification (NCBI taxonomy): domain Eukaryota; kingdom Metazoa; phylum Arthropoda; class Insecta; order Hemiptera; family Miridae; genus Leptopterna; species Leptopterna dolabrata. The sequence goes on along the minus strand of OX940974.1, from coordinate 112,570,823 downwards.
CTGAATTACTCTATTCCTCACGAACCTATGGCCCGATTTTGATTTTGATTCAAATTGATTGTAGGTTTCCCTCATGTTTTTGTAGAATAAGGTTACCTACTGCGGTGGGTTTCAATAAACGTGGGAATAAAAATAAAAATTTGAAGGATGATTATTAATCACTGATTTTTTTTAAAAACATTTAAGGTGATTTCTACAGTAAAAGAACAATCGGGGATTATGATTTGGGAGACATATTAGAGGAAGAGGAGGAGGAAGAAGATATTGATCACACTGGAGAAGGACCAGGTACGTTAACAAGCTAATCTAATTTTGGTCACTATTTTTAATTATCCACTTCTCACGCTGTTTGCCATGTGAGATTCTATGTTCATTTCCATGGTCAAAATCAGCTATTGCAGTTTTTTTCTCAAGTAAATTCATGACGATTAAGTATCATAGAAAAATAGACAAGTAGCTATTTCGCAATTAGAATTCATAGCGCACGACGTATGAATTTTTTCCATGGAAGTCCTGGTTAATGGTTGTCCATATTCTATCCACCATCTTCTTCGAAAGAATCCGAATCGAATCTGGCGATTAAACAGTTTTGCGACTTTATCCTTCATCCATTCATTGAAAATCGCGCATAGGTAGATACCCGCCTGTTTCATTAATGTATCTAAGTATCTTACAAATCCGTCCTCCAATCAGTTTAAAAAAAAAACCTATTCTACTGTTTACCTTTGTAGCATTTCAGATGTTCCAAAAGATTAGAAGAGCTAATTAAAAAAGATTTATAGAGATTAATCTTTATTTTTAAAGTATGTATATACACCTGTATACATAAATATGTACCTATCTTATATTTTGTCTTTAAATAATTTTACCAACATTGAAATGGAAAACAAGTCTTTCAGTGAAATCAATGGCTTATAATTTCCTGTGAATAAGTGTTTACTTTAAACATGAAAAAAGAAAAAAAGAATGAAGACGGTGGATGATAATAGTTTCATGCAATTTGCGATACTTGCAGTGTATAAATAGGGCTACTGTGAACAGCTGTTCAAGACTGGCTGCTTTGCCTGAGCAATAGTTTATGGCTGCATAGAATTAGTTAATTTATAAGCGAATTTACTATACAATATTCCGATGGATTGAAAACAATGTTTAACGTCTTATCTCATTTTTTATACATTTTAATAACATCACAATGTCATCTAAGGTACTAAATCGAGTCAAATTTACATATATATCTGATGCAGAATAACAATAAATTCATTCACACCTTTTGAATAATATTGGACAATGTCATCGCACTGACTACGGAACACAGTGGAGCATCGATGAACCAAATAAATTGTTGATTATTCTTGTCCACTTAGTTGACATGCGCACTTATCAATTAACACCACCTTCCGGAGGAACCCGTCGTCACTGTCAAGTTGAGCACTTGCTAGTGACGACTGATTCGCTGGAAGGTACCTATGTTAATTGTATTTCTCTTGCTAGAGGAACTAACCCTCTAGATTTTTTTTACCTCCGTCTATCATAGTAAATTCCATTTCACTCCATCAAATTGTTAACCTTACTTTTTAAGAAAGATACAAGTTAATTTCATACAAAAAAATTGCAGTTGTTTATATTTATGTGGGTTCTATATCAGTTTTTTCAATACCTCAGAGTAGAAAAGGCCGATCTGATTTTTTCCCATATTTACATACTTTGTAGCATGGGTCGGTACCTACTTTTTCTACTTTTCGGTGTTGAGGTTTGACGAACGGAAGACCGCTTCTTCCAGTCCCCTGCTAGCACTCCAACCTGATCCCACTCAACTTTTCTATGCTCAGCTTCTCCTTGAAATTTTCTTCTCACTTGCATTGTGGTCCACCTCTGAACTAGGATGAAATGTACTAACCATCAAAGCTGTGTAGAGATCCTTGAACCTTGAGTGATGTAATGGTGTCATTAGGTCCCACAAGGAGTTCTAATCAGCTCAAAATTGCTGATAAACTTGGAAAACTCGGGACTGAGTGCACCGCGAAGTGCGCACTCTTCTTGCTGACGCTAGGGATCAACGTTCAAGTGACTTCGATTTGTCCGACTGTCTGCTTCATCTCCTATTGTTTACCTTCTACTTGGTTGAGTTGTATTTACGCAGCCTAGAGCCTGCTATTAGTGTGGTCGTCGAGATGATTTATAAACAGCAATCTTGGTTATCTTCGACACTTATCTTCTACCAATGATGGCTCTGCTCTTGGTAGGGTACAGGTGAGATGTATCCCCTATGTATTTATTATCACCCTACTGCGAATTTCTTGGACGAACAGCTGACAGATCGTAGCTCCCAGGTATCAAAAGCTTCCACCTGCTCCAGTTATTGCTCCTGGATGAGGATGCCTTAATGATTTCTGAAATACTACTAGAGAAGGTTTTGCTACAATGATAACCATATTTATGTACCTGTTTCATTTCTCGGTTCGAAACATCTAGGTTCCACTGTAGGTAGCCTATCAGCCACGTGTTTTGGCTATCAGTGCAACATCATCAGAAAAGGCCAATATCAGTTTGGTAATATTTTTGCACTCTTCAATTACATTGCCCATAAGGATGATGGACCAATAAGGCGAAAGGATAATCAGCATGTTGCACTCTCCAGTCATTATAAAACCTTCAGGCTTGACTCCCTCAGTGTGGACCTTGTTCCAACAATTCCTATAGACACACTGAATAGCTTGGATAGGCTAGTTTTGACTTTCCGTCTCTGGCATGGCCTACATTTCCGTATTCGTTTCCAAAGAGCAAATATGGATCTCGCTTAGCGAATTTTCAGACAAAATACGCTACTGCAATGGGTCCTAAATTAGGAAGGACAATGATTGAAAAAATGTTCTACGCAAATCCATTTCAGAGCATTTTGAATCGATCCCTGGATTTTAACAATTTATAGAATTTTTAATACGTTAAGGGTTTTTAGAATTGTCCCCAACCTAATTATTCCTAAGAGTTCGAATATGAGCAATTTTCAAGATCGAACGTGGGTCACACTTGACTTTTTTAAAGTCAAAATCGCTTTAAAAAAAAGTAGAATAGCTAAAAACCACAAAAAAATCTGTATTTAACATCATACGTGATATAGAACAGAGGAAGACATTCAGAAAAAATTCAGTTTGGTCTTTTCGGTTCCAAGGTGTTGATTTGTATGAATGTTAGTTACAATCAGTTTTTTGTAAATTCCATTCTGTTATCCCCATTGTCATCTATCCAAACCCATCCTCGTCCTGCAAACCCTTACTGTTTGGTTAATCGATGTTCAACTGAATGACTATCAGGCCTCCATAGTTGAAGCTCAGGACGAAGCGTAATAATGTGAAAATACTAGGTAGTTTAGTTTGTTAAAAAGCCTAGTTTCCATTCATCCATTTCAATTTTGTTTAAAAATATATACCTATATATATAATATTTTATTTTACCAAATATCTTCTCAGAAGAGTAAACTGCCAAAGTAAAAAACTTACTCTTGATCCCATCGAACCATTTGCGTTTAACTTTTTATTAGGAGAAGTTGACAACATATGAAATTCAATGATAGGAGTTGACAACATATGAAATTCAATGATAGGATTTTCGTAATTCAATAAACTGGCACCTGCGACTTATTTATTTTGATTTACATCACGAAATTTTTTCCGATGAACTAAATTTTAGTGATTCTGTAACCACAAATAATATATTGGAATTCTGATACGAATGAAGCAGATTTCACTCCCTTACTGTACTGACCAAACACTGCATCGAACCAATAGGTTGTATTATGTGCCTGTTCAATTTTTAATTCAATTAAATAGGTAACATTTAAACCACAGTTACCATGTTCGACTTCAATCCCAACCTAGTGCTACTAGTAGGTTGAGCTGTTTAAAATGAACAACGATTTTTTAAAAATCAGTTCTTAAATTAAATTTCAAGATGTCAAAACGCACTCCATTCAGTAGTAAGGCGATGAAAAGTAAGCTAGGACATTTTTGCAATACCTGACAAATTCATTAGAGGCCGGTTTTCAGGCATAGCCCGTAAGGAGTGGCCAAAGTGGTTGATTTGCCACTTTTTAGAGAACCTTCAATATTTTGATCAGTGAAGCACGTTTTACTCGAACATGAATCTGACGATACAAAACTTACAGACATTCTTGCTTCTTCAGTACGTGTGTAAGCAAACATTTGAAAAGCCCATTTCTAACCGGATATGGTATGAATGAGCTGAAATTCGAAGACTGTATGCGGGTTAGCGACCAGATGATCCCATTTCAATTTCATAAAATGCTGTCTGTCATTTTTTTCGTATGCACAAATGTGTTTTCTTAGAATGCCCATAACTACCAGAAAAATTGTTGAAGAGAGCTACGATCATTCAGGTAGGTATCCTGTTGGTACCGTATGAATTTCATAAAATTCCGAATTCAACTTTCATCTGCGCGGGCGCAAATGTATTTTCCTTTAAAATCATAACTACTCGAAATCAAATTTTTAAAAAAATGAAATTTGGAGGTTTTGTGCGTTTTGGCGTCCAGTGATCATCCCATACCAAATTCATCAAATTCCGACTCTAACCCTTGTTCATGCAGACGCAAATGTATTTTCCTTGGAAAGCTCTTAACAACAGAAAAAATTGTCTAAATGAGCTGAATTTATGACGGTATATCTAGGTACTAGCTACCCAGATGCTCCTCTATGAATGTCCTCAAATTCTGATTTAAACTTTCAACAAAAGAGGTATGCTCCACTCCTTGGCAGACTATTCAAAATTCTAACATTATTTCCCCTCCTCCCACCACTCCTAAGCTAATAGTTATTTTCACGTGGGCCTAACATTTCGTAATTAACCAGTATATATTAACCTGGCCCTCTGATATCTGAGGCCTTCACTCGTTACAGAGATTTATGCAAATTGATAAAAAATAGAGCTCCACTTCATGGTTTGCTGATCCTCTGCACTGAAACAGGATTTGCATTTCCTCGTGATGAGCCACATTCGCTGTATTTTGGAAAACTATGTATATTTTTGTGGTGACACATAGATGAAAACAAATTTCTCAATTGGCGCAGGTGCTAGGGAAGCATGCATTGGCCGATCGGGAGAAAATAGTGTTTTATTACCAGCAAATTACGTATAGATTGAATGAATTGAATTGTAACTAATCAGTGTAGTCGAGTCTTAAGAATGCTAATCTAGAAGCATTACATACTGTAGTTGAATTTATCAACGCTTGAGGTTAAAATGATTTGTGTTAATTTCACTTGAATGCAAGTCTACTAGTGCAAAATTGTTACCTTGTGAACTATTATTTATACTAAGCCAATATTACTTAACAAGTAACTTGAAGTCATCTAGCTAATAGAAGTAGATGACTAGGTCACTTATAGCCATAACAGGCAGGCTTTTTTCTTTCTGTTTCGTATGCATTTTTTGTATATTAGAAGGTGTGCATCAGAACTAGCTTGTCAATTTAGTTTTTTTTAGATCCTTTCTAGCATTTAGTACCTGAGATCTCATTGTGGGGTGCAAAACCAAGCATGTGATTTGTAGAAGTCAGTTCAGTTATTGTCACGTTCAGACGTGTTCTTCTCGGTGCTAGTCGCTGCCCCAAAACAGCTGACTCTCGAGCGCCAACTCAACAAGAGCATCTTGATTGGATGGAACCCACCGGACACTCCTTCTCCACAAATCGATTGCTACCACGTCTATGTCGATAGAGTTTTGAAAGTCACCGTGAAAGCGTCGGAGAGGACACGTGCCTTAGTTGAAGGAGTAGATTCCAATCGAGTGAGTAATGTGGTTCTCATCTTATTTAATTAATTCCGTTCTTGTTGTAAGTTTCATTTTAGCTTGAATATAATGTTGTCTGACTTGGTTACGGAGAAGCCATTGGGTGCTGTGGATTTTATCCTTTGCTTTATTACATTGTAAATTGGTGGGCTAGTTTGTAGTTTGTAGAAATCGCATTCCGTTGCATTCAGGCCTTATTCTAAGTGCCCACAGACATTGAATATGCCCCAAACATGCAAACTGCAGAGAAGATAATCTATTGCTTCCAAGCTCAAAAGAGTCAGCTCTTGTTCTCCATGGTCACATTTTTTCATAAACCCATCACTTATACACTAAAACTGCACTTTTTGGTTTACCATTTATATCCAACGGCCCTGAAAGGCATGAATGTAAGAATCACTTTATTTTTCATTTTTTTATATTCCTCTTTTTCTACTAAAGTCACAACTTGATAATTCAAACACCTTAGGACTGTTCTAAATAATAATAATCTCTACCATTGCATTAATCAAAATAAATTTTTATGTTATGGGTAATAATAATAATCATTCAGTCCACCCCTTAATATTATCTTGTTTGTTCAACATATAATCAGTTCACTTTAACACGGCTTTGAGCTTATGGGTGGGCCTTGGGACCAGGAAAACCATTCAAATTTGACAAATTTGAGTTATCAGTGTTCAGGCTGAACGCTTTTACTGGTGGAAAGGTAGAGGAGGGTGGGAAATTTTTTTTGATTGACAGATCTGTGCATCTGTGCCAAGAGGCTGGTTAGGTTTTACGAATTTTTGTGATTTATCGGCATGACATCATGAAATCGTATTATAGGTATAGATTTTTTTTAAACAACCCAGCGGGTCTGTTGCGAAAGGGAAGTGCAATCTGTGTCAAGGAGATTAATAAGTGTATGGTTAATGCATGCACTAAAAAAGAAAAAATTAGAAGAAATAATACCGTACCATTTATTTCTGTGTACACAACTGTCTCGTCTTTGATAATACGATAGTCGGTAATCTCCATAAGCTATAAGACCTATGATCATCAACTATATCCTTCAGGATCAAAAGAGAGGTGGAAAAAACGAATTTCAAAGCGATAAAGAGCGCGGAAATTACCTACGAGATGATGCTAGTTGAATGCCGTAAGACTCGCCGATTAGTTAGGCTGGGGAGAAACTCAACTGACAGGGGATGCCGGCTGATAATTATGTAAACGGTAGCTCTCATTCTTGCTCCCAGCTCAGAGGCACGGTAATGATGATAAGCGCTATCGTCACAAATTTAATTTCAAAGGAGATTACAATAATTAAGTACCTACATGTTCCCCACTGGACTCAGCCAACTTATAATCTATCACAAATTTCATTGAATCTCATTGTTATGTAGTTCCACCGTCCTTGGCATTGTCATATAACGTTATAAGAGCTAAAATCATACCCTTAATCTTCTATCTATTTCCCTGAATTTGTTGTGGTGAGCAATAAAATTGTACAGATGATATTTTTAGCCTCATAGGATCAGCGTCAGATCGGTAACGGCCAACCGGCGGACTTCAAGAGATGCTGCTTGCACAATGGTTATTGGAAAAGACGTTCCTCTTGGTCCCACAAATGTTAAAGCAAGCCGGGTCACTGCAACTTCCGCCGTTATATCATGGTTACCCAGCAATAGTAACTATCAGCACACGGTGTGTGTGAACAATGTCGAGCTTCGGACTGTTAAGCCTGGGGTCTACAGACATACCATCACAGGTATGACAACATTTAGGCGCATGATAAATGAGTTATGCTAATGGTTTGAAATAATTTGAACCACCCTCTCTCGATATCAATTCTCTCTGTATTAACTAGCGCCTTGGGGTGATTTGTACACTTAATTTAGCAATTGGGTCCCCTGAATAATTGGCAGACTTCTGCTTTTCTATTCTCACTCCCTTCATACATTTTTGAATCAATTGTTGAATGTTGGAAGAAAAAATAAGAGATTTGTTTCAGGTTGAACTGAATTAACAAAATCAAGTTGAGTCATGTCCAGCACGCTCTGTGCATCATTCCACTAAGCTCGTGTCATCACTACACAGTACTCTTGGTAACCCCTTGTTACTGAGGTAACAATCCTGGGGAATGGAGCTAAACTGTTTTTTAAACTCCTTTTGCAGGACTTGCCACCCAAACTCCTATCCATTTTTGTAAAGCGTAATTGGGAGGACCTCAACATAACGAATATTTGTAGGCTGAAAATATTTCAGGTGTATACCTTCAAAAATGTATTCGTTAGGTCATGTTTGTAGCCCAAGATCCATGCGCACCATCAAATTCTGAACCAGATTTAGTGTATTACACCATTTTGTTTCACTACACGTTGTATAACTTACTTGATCATTATTTTAATTGACTATTATATTCTAACAATAGTCAATTATATTACATAATTGGTAATTGACTATTATTATATTCTAAACATTGATTTAATTTACTATTCCACACAGAAAAATATTGCTTGAACATGAATGTTATACTGGGCTTATTTGAAAAACTGTTTCGAACCCATAAAATGGATGCAGTTTGTTCACAACTCGACCACTTGATCTTCACTCCTATTTTTTCCTTTTTAATCTTTTAGTGTCAAGTAAAACATATTTGATTTTTCTATGTATTTTGAAGACAATATTTTAGTAAGTAAACGAAAAAACTTGTTTTCAATTTGCAGGTTTGGCTGCTAACACAGTGTACAGAGTAACAGTTCGAGCTAAAAACATCAGAGCTCCTAATTTTGACGAGAAATCCAGCATTAGTATAGAGAGATATGCTTGTCATATTGACTTCAGAACGCTTCCCAAAGGTAAACTTATTTCCCTGTAATGAAAATATTTATAGGTATCATTAGTAACCAAGAGTCAAAGGTGAATAACTGCTATTGTGATAAATCACCATCATATGCATACATATATGTGGACTTGTGATTGACTGAAAGGAGAGTAAATGTTTTTGGAAACTTGAAAAGATTCTCAAATGTTTATATTCGAATGCTTGTAGCGTATACCTACCATTGCTAGCGTTTGGATTGTTTTGCTAGGGAAATCTCTATTCAACTTAGTTTTTCCAAGGAGGAAGATATCACATCAATTTGGCTAAGATGCTCTTGTAATATATGTTTGCTATGGTACCTATTTTTATACCTGGGATGATGAAGGTAAAATCACAAAATAGTGGCAAAAGTTTGCAAAGTGATACTAGCGTCAAAATTGAAAAACTAAGCATTTTGATTGATTCTCAAATTGAATTTCAAGCTGTTCCAAGGGAGCTGCTTTCTAAACAGAACTGATTCAGCCACGAAGTGAAGAAAGGAAGGAAAGTTGTTAGATTAAATTAGGTACCTGTCCATTTTTCGTTCATTGTATGGTAAAAACACAGTTTCCATCGAGAAAGGGTAAGAACAATGAAATGGAACGAATGAAATTTGAGTTAATCATCTATTTGTACTTATTATTTTCTAAATGGAATCAACAACGCAATTTAAGAATAATCCAAACAAATCAGCCCAAAACACCTTTGCTCGTCACCATTGCTGCTGGAAAGTGAAGTGAATGGTTTGATTTCGGCAACTGCTTTTTAATCCCTTTCCATGAATAATTTGGCCTGTGATTAAAACAGAATATTCTCATCTCATTCCTATGCTATATTTGTTCTGGACTGAGTTCCTGTACCTGTATTATTCCTGTATCTGTGCAGTCCACTCTAACTTCAGTAGGTTGGTATTCAAATGTATAACCTTCATTTTCCATTCCGAATTCAGATCTTTCATGTACGAAATTCCCCAAGAAGCCACCGTATAAAAAACAACACCCTTCCGGGGTAGGTACTCAGTAGCTACCTGGTTGGCGCCCCGTCGGATTACCCACGCGGGGCCCGTAATTTTTTGGGCAAAAGGTTCAGTGGGAAACCCAATTCAACGTCAGTCCAACAACTCAAGAAGATAGCTGAGCCGTAGCCCTCGAGATATAAGGGCCTACTACACTCACTTTACATTCAAGTGCTTGGCTTTTTTTGCCTCCATCGATTAATTAGGCACAGTTCCCGCAGCGCGATCGATTTGTAGTTTTAACATATAACACATTATTGGTTCACCGATCATTAGGCCCCATAACCAAATTTGCTAGTGAAGCCGAAGTAGTTAAAAATGGATCTAGGAAGGTATGAATCAAACAAAAAACTATGCGTCTATAATTTTCTTACATAAACTAATTTTTATTCACAACAAACTGAAATATTTACAATAACAATATTTACTATATTTAGTTATATTAATTTATTAATTTATATTTACCTAATAATATTATATTTACCTAGTAATATTATATTTACCTAATAATATTATATTTACCTAATAATATTATATTTACCTAGTAATATTATATTTACCTAATAATAATATATTTATCTAATAATATTATTTACTAATCAAATCTCAGGAAAAAAACGCTGGAAATCCCTACACAACGGTTTATTGTTTTGTATAGAACACCCTTCTTACAGTTCACAGCTCTTTGTATAGAGAACCTTTCTATATAATATATATGCACTATTCTATACATATTATGTGATCGCAGACCCTCCGTACCTTAGTACCTAACCCCGTACTCGTTACTAGGTACTACCTATCTAAATCACGTGTTAAATGTTGCTAAAATAATTCTGCTAGTGACAAAGAATAGCTAAAATGGCAAAAAGGAACACAAGTAATGAAGTTCTGAATGGAAATTTTTGATGTGGAGTGAACAAATATTCGGTCCTGGGAGGGACTCCGTCTCGGGAACTTTAGCATATCAGTTCGTCAGTTACACCACTGCGCTATAAACTCTAGATGGCAGGAGACCATGGATGTGCGGATGTGCGCTCTCAACACAGCGTGATGCCAGCCTGAACCCTGCTCTTCACGGCAAATTGTATAGCAAATTTTAAGGCAACATCGTATAGGATGGTCTCAAAACTCCAGAAAAAGTCAAACTATTTAAAAATGCTAGAAAACCCACACCTCAAAATACAATTTTCCGCGATAGGTATACTGTGGACATTTCAACCCCTATTTTTTACCCCTTATAACGCGGCGATAAGGGAACGCACGTTCTTCTCGGTGTTCAGCGATATGGCTACGTCACACACACAGCGTTATCTGGGCGGCAGATCCAGTATTGTGCAGGTTCTCTGAATTAAGCCATGAGCAGTTCAGATGAGGAAGAAGTTCTGCTACTTCTAGCTATAATTGAGAGCTGTGGAAGAAACGGTGTTGGGTACACCCAATCAATAAAAAAAGAGAAGAACTTGGTGAATTCCACCGTCTGTGTCGAGAGCTGCGCTCAGATGAAGATAGTTTTTTTGTATATTTCCGCATGTCTCGACAAAATTTTGAGGATCTGCATGATCTACTGCAGCCGAGTATTGAGAAGATCACCACGAACTGGAGGAGACCTGTTGAAACTAGGGAAAGACTTTTATTGTAATAATCATCTGAAGTATCGTACAAATACACAAACTTTCGCACTTGTTCAATAAGTTTTTATGTTTGTTCACCATGTTGATGCACTAACGCGCGTTAACTTTTGTAATTTTCCACAACCCGAATAGCTAACGCAACGTTCCGGGACTGCGCGCTGAGTTTTAACGCAGCCATTGTGGCAGGGATGATGCAAACTTGTGTCATACAACCGTATCGCCGTAACGCGACGGTACAGAAACGCCAAGCGTAGCGTTATAACGCGTTCTGTGTGCCGAAGTTGAGTGACAGTAACTCCGAGCTTCGAGGACCAACTAGAGCCCAAATTAAGTGAATTTTGGTTCATGGGAACTAAGGAAAAAGCCGCGTACGGCGGGCGTACGGAATTTTTTTTATTCCATATTCGTATTCCAAGTCCCTTGAAGCGTAAACCATCAAATTTTGATGGGGGGGGGGGGGGGGGTAATTTTTTTCCGTGGTCGATTCCAAAGCTTTATTACTGAAAATAATAAACCAAAATTAACTGCCTGGGTCTTATTTTGTGTATGTTCTTAGTTTCCTAGTTTGGTCTTGCTTCACGCCATTATATTTTTGTTTTTTGAAGTTATTCAACAATATGTTTGTAGTAACTGCCACTACGTGTTTAATACTTAAGACCGTTGTTTGGTGGAAAATAACCCGGAGAATATGAAGAGAAATATTTTTCGTACCTGTACGATAGGTAATATGAAAAGATGTTTAGCTACTAATGGATTCTGAAAGGCTTGTGGACAGCCCCATTCAAATTTTTAGTCGGTACAAGATCTCATTTACCCACAATAATTCAAGCGGCCTTCTTCCGTAACAAATATAGTAAATGCGCCCAGTCTAGGACTTCTACTACCCGCAACGCGTATCGTATTTTCTGCACTGTGCCCCAGCCTTGTATCTCTAGGGCCACGGCTGAGCCAAACAGAGAGGTGCACGTATCAACTGAAGTAACGGAAGAATGCCAAGGAAAATTGGGAGCCCTAGGTGCAGGTTACACGCAGCTACAGGACTTTCTGAATTGGTCTAGAGTGCAACTGCATCCCATGATTAACTCCGTACTGGGTGGAAACCAGCCAAGGTTGCTTTCAGGACATGGAATATGACTAAGGCAAAGTTGAGGTAGAAGTTGACAAACGTCAAGTTGGGTCCACTGATCTGGAGCCTCCCAGATGCCCAGAAAAACTATACCTAATAGGTACGTATTTTAACTGGCATCATTAGCACTGAAGCACCAAAACCTAACAGTGAATTCTTACAACCCAATAAGTAGGCCGTCGAAATTTCAAGTTGTAAGGCTCGACGTTAGCTGTTTTTTGCATTTTGAAAACTGCTGAACGAATTCTGATGTTTCAACTAGTATCCCATCAAGATTTTGAATCACAAGGCCCAATTTCAATTGTTTTAAGCAATTAGCGTTGCCAATGCGTGCACCACGACACCAAAAACTATTTAGCAAACTGTCCAACGACCCACCTATCTAACCTCTAATGTCAAAATGTGAGACCCAAAATTAGATTTTTTTAAATGCTTTTTCCCCTTCTCAAAAAGCGATGCCACAGTCAAATAGGCCGCTTCTATACCTGTCACGAGAATAATGATTATATTCCGTGAATAGGGACATGGTGAATAATGTATTCTATGCACTGTGCACTTATACTCCATATATTTTTTTTAATACAGAAAAAGGAATTGAGAAATTATGCAATATATAAGTTGGTGACAACCTGAGGTATTTACACTCAAATAGGTACACTCAAATATGATTTAGGTCCAAGATTTATATATTTAGGAGGTATGCTCAGTATGATGAGTTGGTTGCTTAACTGTATAATCAGCGGAATAACTGCTAAAGTGGTAAGACATCTCTGGCTTGAATGGTGATTTTGAAAGGCAATCTTTTGATTTTCAAATACTTCGTGACCTACCTATACATATTTCGGGTTAGTATTAGCTCCAGTAGTCAAATCAACTGCAGCAGTACGTATATCAGCCATCATGTTTTTAAACTGGTACAAGATGAGCTAATGTCAGTTGATAAGTGCATCTGTTGATCCTTTGGAAGGTGGATAAGTTCATGAATTGGATTATGATGTGATAACTTCCTTTGGGTCGGCATGGCATGATGGCATGATTTAAAAGGAGAAAAGTCAACTACACACTTGTATGATGCATTATTCAAGTTGCTTCATTTACCCTCCATATCATAAATGTGTGCGTTAGATGCCTACATTTGGAAAGAAGATCAAAGGTCTGATCAAACATTTATAAGCTCATTCGTTGATAACTTCACTTCGATTCGTTTATAAAAGTTATTTACTTAATTACTTAGGTACTCAATAGTTGCAAACTTTCCAAATTTGTCTTACTCTTTCTGATCGGGTATATTCATATTTTGCATAGGCCCAGCTATCTTTTTCCTTCCATGTGCACCAAATGTTGTGCCAGTGTCCATTGTGTGCATTATGTTACTTTAACATATATTCCTGGCATTCATGCATGAAGGCACATGCATCTGGGAAAAATGAAACAATAGGTGTCAGAATCACAGTGCGGCCTCTTCATGATCTTAACGGCTTTTAGGTTTATATCGTTTTTTCTTATTTTATAATGTTTCTCTCTTCGTGACGTGGTCGTTATCCCTCATTACAGAGCTATTCAAGGATGTATTAGGTCTTCATTTCAAATGACTATGGTTCAAGGTTCAGTATTCTCTTCCATCCTGATAGTATGTAGGTTTTTTCTGCCCTGAAATTCGTAGAACAACAGCAAGCAGTGAAAGCTTTGATATGAACACCGCACTCATCATCATCATCGGGGAAAGAACGACTTGATAGTTGAATCAAGGATAAAAAGACAAATCTGCGGTCGCAAATCAATATCATGATGTACCTCATACACGTGATATTTGTTACAGCTATTTCTCTTTGGAATTGGATTTCTCTTTCAATCAACTTGGTAGGCTATAACTGTTGTCGACCTTGAGTTAAATCCTGTAAAATGTAATACACTCTCTTTTCTCTGAATTCTTTACATAGGTGGGTAATATTTTACTGCCCCCGGTCTTGGGCACGATTTAGTTCTTACATGGTCTTAACACATTCCACGTGGAAGGCGAAATCGCTGATCATTCTCTAACATGGAGGCTCTCTTAAACACCCGTGAATGTTTAGGCCCCACTGAGTGTTGATGGGGCCACCTATTCAGATCTTGTGAAAACGTCCTAAACCAATTCACGTTATATGTACGCGTATAATGGTGATCAACAAATTTGGTCATTGACCATAAACTTCTGAATATATATGAAGCATTGGTGTTGTTGTAAGATGTGCTTATTGGTGTAGCTAGAGCTAAACTAACTGACCATAATCCTCTTTTGTTGTGCTTGCATGGAATTGAATGCAGGTTGTAAAGGTGATTATCAACAGTATTATTTATTGTGTTCATACTCATCACCAAATCTGTTAATATAAGTACAGAAAAGCTTTTTCAACACCTTCATGTCGTTAGCTGCTTAGATGCTCCATGTACAATGATGTTGAAATAGCAATTAAAATTAATAGTACTACATTTATTGTGTACCTAAAGGAATCGACTGACATATCATCCTGCACCATTATTACTCATTGATTAGAGAAGCTTGATGCAGTAGTGAAGCTGCTTGTATAATTATGACGTGTGACATGCATCTTGAATATAATTTATGTGTCGTATCATTATTCATTTGATGAGCAGAGGATTTCATATTACAATTATGATTTAGTAACCCACTCCATATTTGAATACAATAAATCATTAGTCTTTAATCGCGCAGTTCCAAATCAATGCCTAAATGTTTTTGGTGGATCCTAAAGTTTGAACATTATTTTCAACGACCTAATGTTTAATTCTATAAATACAGTGGTATAAAAAATCAGTAAACAACACATTTTCTCAGTGTTAGTAAACGTACCTGTATGGTTTATGCTGCTTAATTTCTAAACTAAAAAAATTGGTTCTTTCGCACACAGGCTCCATTTCTCTAGCTCGACAGCTCAATCCGCCTACACCTAGGATTTTTATGGGTCAAATATTAGTGCAGAATGGATTTTGAAGTTTTAGAAAACGTGATCGTTTTTCATGTAATTGCATGAGAGGAAATTTAAGCTCAGTCAAATTCTATGTCGAATGAGTCCAAATCGATATCTCAAGCTATGTAGCAATCTACGTTCATGCACGCTACGTCATACACGGCACGTTTGTCGTGAAACTTGGTAGCGTTGAAAAAAAATTCGAAAAACTCTAGAGCTCGATTTCCTCTCGTTTGACGTAGAATTTGATTGCCTTCAATTTTTCTGTACCTACGCGAAAACCAGTTTGGTAGGTGCCAATGGGGTTTTTCGTAGGATTTATGGTACTAACAAGCCGTTTTAGCTACCTATAGGAACATTAGGTGTATTGAGAATCAGCACACCCTATTGGCATGCAGCAAAGCAACCTCTCGGCCCGATTTTTAGGATTTTGTGATGCCACACGCAGTCGTAGTTCACAGTGAAAAGCCCTGAAGGTTGAAGCGAAACAAAACAAAAAATCATAAACATGAGCGAGAATCAAACAATATAACTGCAGCTATGTACCATCAGTGATGGGGAACAGACGATTCAAATCACCAATGTTTTTATGGTATCGATTTTGTTGTTCTGAGATACTCTTCGAGTCCAAGGGAAGGAGGTAGTTCCTGTTTCTTAGTAGGTAGATCATATAAGTACAAAACTCAGTGTATGGCAAGAAAGGGTTCAAGATTCTGACTAGTTCGATATTTTGCACTTCATCAATACATTGTTTTTGATATGCGATTATTTAGCCTGTATGGCACCTTGAAAAACTGCTTCTCCACTGACTGAGTGATCGATGTAACGCTAGTCTGCAGTTGGGAGATTTCAAGAGAAAGACTGCTTGTTTAAAATATATCTCGAAAAAGTTATTTCAATGTTAAATCTACAATAAGTAGTAGGTAGGTACCCATGGTTTCGGTTTACTTATATTACTTTCTCATGTTTAAATGAAAGTAGGTGCCATTCTAAGAATTTTGAGGTCAACCGCACTCTCCTACGATCAACAGCGTTTTTCTATGAGATTTCAAAGTTTCGGCAACAAGTGACGTCATTATTGCACCCCTCTCGCCTGGGCGAGGGGGGGCCAGTGTGACGTCACTCGTTGCCGAAAATATGAAAGCTCATCGAAAAAGAACTATTCATCGTAAGAGAGTGCGGTTGGTCTCAAAATTCTTAGAATGGAACCTACTTTCACTTGAACATCTAAACTGATGTCATGGGTACCTACTCCTCAATGCAACAAAATGGTGCATATCACATTTTAAAATTCTCCCCTTTTTATGTGAATGTGGTTATGCAAAAAGTACGTCATTTGAGCTTCAAGCTTGCATGCTAAACTGTTCTCATTTTAATTAAGAGAAAAATAAATAAAAATGATGAGCCTAAAATCAAGGGTGTAATATCATGAAATCTCAATAAATTCGACTCGACCTATGGGCAATAATTTGATGGGATCATTCTAGTGGTGAAAAGATAACAATGTCTGGAATAATAAACTTCAATTCAAGTATAAATTAAACGACTTAATTTTAATAATTTCGGGATTATTTTATCACAAAGATCTAAGCCATTTTCGAATTACCTACCTTCTTCGCTCTGTAGGTAAAAAAAAAGTCAATTCCAGTGTTCCTAATGGGCATTATCATGTTTTGGGTTTATAGATCTTTCTGAAATATCTGAAAGACAAAAGTAGAATTTAACTGGAGATAAACGCTCCATTCATTTTATTTCGTTATTTTCTTTGGAAATCGGGATTTCGAAAATGAAGCCGGGAAAAAAAGAGCTGACGACATACAGGTAACATTTGCTGCTTGGGTGATATCTGTTGCGGCATGCACTCAGCCATTTGCATTTGCGCTGTGGCAATGGTTCACTGGTTCCCAGGATGACGTCATATTACCCGCTTCTTCCAAATCATGTAATTTCACACATGTTTCTATTGGCCGTAAAAGCAATTTTCCATCAAATTTTTCGTGTTTTTTTTCTTATGTGTACAGGAATGTTAACAGAAATTTTGTACACAAGTGCTTGTTTTTACTAGACGATAATTGTCTATTGGGTGGCTACTACAGTTGAATGCTGGGATGCGGTTGACGAATTCAATGTTACTGTTGTTGGGTAGTTATAATCGCAAGTCACCCTGAAATATTTGGAACCCGATGGCTGGCGATTCCTGTTGACGTACATTTCTCTCAGTGGCTAACTGAAAAGTAGAAAAGAAACAAAATGCACTGGGGCCCATAGTGGGAAGAGGGCTTAAGGTAGGCTGATTCAGACCGATAGTACCTTTCATACCCTGCATAGGAAAAGGAGGGTGAGGAGGGAGTAGGACCTGCTTTTACTACTGATCATTGTCGAATGACAGTGCAGTCAAACCTTGTTCAAACGTATGCAATGGAGGATGTCATTTCGTGATACAAAAGGGTCATGTCTGACTGAGACTGTGTACATCAAGATATTGAATCTTTTGCCTTAGACTCACAGTAGTTGAGATATAAGTAAATAAAAATTTTGATATAATGATTAAAGCAACACCTTCCAACTATCTACTAGATTTTTTCCCCAACCCCTCTTTGACAAACATCGTTAGATATAAGGAGATATTTAAACTATTATTTTGTTACATGACGTTTTGTTGAGGGACTAAAAAAATCGTTACGCAGATTTATTATCAGATCAAAGAAATATATAAGACTGCAATAACAATATTAATGCATGTACCAGTAATTTGTAATGTATATCTCAAACTTTAACCATCTACCTATATTGCAGACTTTTTATTAGGCCAAATATTCTTCCATTTTAATTAGGTAAGTATTATTTGCTTCTATAACAAAAATAATTATACTTATTAGGTCTTCCTGAGCCACCAGTGGACATACAAGTGGAACCTGGACCGCAAGATGGTACACTTCTTGTTACGTGGCAACCTTCTACATCCCTATCATCTCCCTCTGGTACTTTGGTGACTGGCTATGCAGTGTATGCCGATGGGAAGAAAGTTACAGATGTCGATAGCCCATCAGGTACATCTAAGTTATTCTAATGTTGCTGTTTAATGGGCTGTTTATCAATGGCATTCGTATGGTGGTTCAAGCAGATTTATCCAGCCAGTCCCAGTTAACGTATACATGGGTGCTCATCAATCCCCGTTTAGGAATAGTTTCATCCAAATTTGGTGTTTGTTCCTAAAATATTTGAGAGCCTAATAAAATGCAGATTTTGTCACTCACTAGCCTTTCCAACACCTGAGATTATGTGGTTTGAGAATTAATAACAGTTTTTCCCCCCGATGAAACATAAATAATTGTAGAGCAATTTTACAGGAGACGCCCACTGGATAGCATGTGGATATTCGTATTAGTTATTCTAACATGCTTTTCCACGTTTCTTGTAAGGCGACCAAAACCAAATTGACTAGAAAAAGACTCGCTTAAATCTGGCAATTGTGGCATAAATATCGCATTCCGTGCTCAGCCTCTTCCCTCTCACATTCTGGAAAGTCAAGATAAATATACGTACATTTGTTCTACGCTAATACGAAAATAGAAATTAATGCATAAATCTGTAAATAATTTATTATTTTGATCTAAGCCTTCCTCCGAATGAGCAGAAATATCAACACTTTCCTAAATTGTTACACAACTGGACCATAAACTGAGTGGTAAGAACCATGAACAAACGTATGGAAATCTCGACCCTGGGAATCGCAAACTAAGTTTACCCTCACCCCACCCCTTCCCCCCACCCAACAAAATCGTAACTTATTTATTGTTTTTGTCTCCCACACTACTCCCACATCCTACATGATTTTCGACATTCCCGAAGTTTGTTGCACAACTAGACCTAAAACTGAGTCAATTACAAAAAGAACTATGAAAATGGGTCAAATATTGCAGCCTAGGAATTTCACACGTATTAGGTACATACATTTTAAACTTATATGCAAAACTTCACATTTAAACTCTTATACGCACACCTATGGTTTTTCATGGATTTCGAATTAGAATGATCTAAAACGAATTTGCACGCGATCATTTTTTCTCCACACTTTAGGTTGTACCCCCCTCTCCCAAAAACTGAAAACAGTAGGGGCACCCCTAATGTAGAAGCATAGCTTCTGATAGTCCAATAGGCGGGAGGAGCAGGAAAGGTTCCGGTTTTTTGTTTTGTAGGTTTTGTAGGCTTTAACGGCGGGTCATTCGAAAAAAATAAAAATAAACAAATATCTCCCTCCCTACAAGCCACGTACAAAGATAAAAAAGCTAGACTTCGGTTGGTACAACCTTTTAATGCTAAAAAGGCGCAGAATTTTGAAAACGACTGGTATATTTGTTTGTACGGAGTTTGGTTTGCCAAGTCATTCTGTACTTTGTAGTTTATCTTGTTATCAGTAACCACCGTCAACACTAGGTATGCAATTTTAAATGCATATATACTAGCACCATTGTGACGTGGGTGACTGAAGGTTTACTTTCGGTCAACAGGTGATCATGCTCTAATAGACATCAACAAGCTTCTGGGTCTAAACCCTAAACAAGTAACTGTCAGGACGAAGTCCCGTGATAACCAATCATCTGACAGCCTGCCAACCCAAATACCTCCTCATATATTGAAAGGAAAACAGCTCAACGGAAAGGCAAGTATTCACCTTATTCTGGGATAAAAACCCTATCTACACTCCTTATCTGGTGTGCTTATAATTGTGGCTCTGTCTATACAGCAACAAGATGAGGATAGAAGAAGGTACGGCTCATCAATCCCTCCTCATATGAGGAACCAGCATCGACCTGGTCAAGTAATCGAGACTGAAGAAAATTTGAGTGATAAAGAAATTTATCCCAACAATCACATGAGTATTCCTGCTATAGGTACATGATCTTGACATTAATATGCTTGATAATACAGGGTGAGTCAAAAGGTACCATGGCTGTGGTTTTGTGGTATATCTCCTTCATTTTTAATTTATTTTAAACTTTCTTTCTCCCTTTTCAAAATATACTGGAGGAGTGAGCAGTAATTTACCCCTTTTGAGTAGGCTGATGTGCATGTGTGTCAGGAAAAATTGTAGCTCAAGGACTGATGGCAATTTTCTTGAAGAAAGCGGCGCCACATAGTAGTGTGCCATACCTTTTTTTCCTTACCAAGTTATATTGTAAAAGATTCGTGAAGTTGGACCCTTAAATGAATTATTTTAATGAACATAATATTGCAACTAGCTCATTATTTTAATGAACATTGCTCATTTGCAAAATACCTGTCGCTATTTCTTTAAGTGTCCATAATAATTCATATCATTCTATTCAAATAAAACAGATTAGGATCCCACGCGTTTTCAGATTGAATGCCAGTTAGCATTAAGGCTCTCTAGAACATAGGCTAGACGAGCTGTTGTAGTCACCCAAGAAATCGAGTTAAATGTAGAGATTTTCTACCTCTTGAAATTCTCATCTGTGAGATGACACCAATTTGATGATAATGCATTAATCCAAGTGCATTCAGAAGTTTCAGAAGCTATGTCAGTGCACATTATTTGTTAGGAGATTCCATTTATGACTCATATGATTTGTTCCCTTAGCTCCTCAATTTACTGGGGCTTATTCTCGTACACAATGGATTTGAGATGAAAACTCATGGGTAGAGAGATCAGGAGAGACCACATCGCATATATCATAATATATTACAGTATACATGACAGTAGACACAACAGTAGACCCCAGTCATAATATATTACATAGACGTACACGGGACATAGCAGATCATAATATATCATAATATAGGTAGAGGGATCAGAACAGGGGGCCCAGGGGACATCACATATCATGATCTATTTACAGTATAGATAACAGTAGACATGTAGACATACAGACAGTGGACATAGTCGTAGACCTAAAAATACATTAGACCAATAGACATACAGTGGACATAGACATACAGGGGTCATAAAAGATCATAATATAGGTAGAGAGATGTGACAATGGCAGTTCTCGAGTCGTTTGTTGTTCTGGGGATCGTTTGGCGGAATCCTAATTGATATCCCTTCTTGACTGGTAATATCGCTAGCCTAGTGGAGGGACTCTCGGGGGTCCACTATCACACTCTGACACATGGTAACAAGCTTGGTTTGGTAGCATGTGCTGAGTAACTCACAATAATCCATCCACTTTTTGAGGGCTTTCCAGAAGGATAAGCCCAAAGGTTTCCAGAAGGATTCCTTTAAATATATCCTGTCCCTTTTATAATACATGCATCTATTGGCTTCCCCACCCCCATTAGAGCTCTCTATAAATAAAATATACTAAGCCCATTTGAAGGCAATCAATGCCGTGTCCCAATTTACAAATCCCAATAGCTGTTTCATCCTTACGATGGAGGTTGATCAGCTAGAGGTTGCCCAGATGAGCACAATTCACTGGACAACAACCGCTGACAACATTTTAACATGGAACATGTTTTTACACCGGACTGGAGAGCATCGTCCGCGTCGGCAACACTGGGCTCCCCTCCTAAACCCGTCACCAACACAGTTCTCTCTCTACCCCACTCCTGCCACCCAACCCACCGCCTCTCCTACCACACGTGGTGCCTTCCCCTAGGAGAGTCTGGCCAGAGCCCACTCCGCCAAAAACTGCTGAGGGGGTTCGGCCGTTTCCGGCTTAGCAGCTTCCAGCTACTATCTCACAGAAGTCCGTGGAAATTTCAGGTAGTTTGGTGGCAAAGTGGTAACGACGTGGAGCACATTGCATTAGATCGCTGGTACGAGTCTTGGAAATCATAAGAAGTTTTTTTTTCTACATATCTATGTATCCTCTGTTATTATGTACCTATTCGAAAAACATGTTACATGTTTCCTTGCTTTGATCCTTGATCTAAACTCTTATAATCCGGGGGTCTGGGGGTGTCCCCCAGATTCCATTCGACAATAAATGTACCATCATGAACACAAAACACTGGCGTTTTTTTTCTCTGCCAATACTCGTATGTAGGAGCTTTGTTCTCCACCAGTAAAATAGTATTGAGGTAGTACCATTACGATGGAGGTTAGTCACCTTGAAGTTGTTCAGATGTCTTTTCCTGAACCAAAACTTCATATTACTTTTCAACCCCCCTTTTCCTTCTTATACTTCTGCTAGGTACCCAGAAATATGTCATGGTGGGGGGGGGGGATAAGTGTGACCGTGGTAGTTCTCGAGTTTAGACGGAAGCCTAATCGATCGCTATTATGGAGGGGGGACTCTCGAGAATCCCTGTCACACTCTGTCACAGAGATCAGGAGATGGGGCCCAGGGGACATCGCATATCATAATATATTACAGTAGAAATAATATGTTACAGTAGACATAATATATTACAGTAGACATTATATGTTACAGTAGACATAATATATTACAGTAGACATAATATGTTACAGTAGACATAATATATTACAGTAGACATACAGGAGACATAATATATCATAATATATTACAGTAGAACTAACAGTTTTGGTTAATTTTTTCGTTAATGAATCTTCGAAATTTTCAAATGTATCACTCACTCAAAGTACTTACTTGAACTTTGCTCGGAGGGAACAAAAACTCTCTCTGAGGCACTGAATTAGTATTATTTCAAATTGAAGATGGAAAAGGAACTATTAATAGAAACTGTTAATATAGTAAGGAATAATAATAAGTAGGTCAGTAGTGTTAATATAGGTAGGTAGTAGTAATTAGAGAAAATTTAAACAACAGCTCAATTTTAGATTAGACTGTTTATTTTCACTTTGTTCACACTGTTTCTGTCTCTTTTGGCCTGAAACACAATTAAGAAGTAAAGAGCCGATTGAAATAGATCATGCCAACTTGTCCAAAATATTATACTGAAACTGCGCAACTGATTTGGAGAATTGAAAATTGTTTATATCTTGATGGCTTACACACTTACCTCAAAATATTACTACATATCAGATGTAACGAAAATAGCTTACACGAGCATGCATGACAGTAAGAAACCTTCCATAATCTTGCAACTTCTCATTTTTTCTTTTGGGGCAACTTTTTGACCCATCCCACCACCAGCCACATACTTCACGTAATTGTTGAAGTGTGCAGTGTGACGATTGCAAGTCCAAAACAGACTCATTTCACTCTTGGGTGATGACAAAAAACAAATCAGACTAAATAACAAAGGGCCACAATGGACCTCCTTGACGAACCCTTTTTATTTTTAACAGCACGGTAGACTGAGGTGACTGATCTTAGTAATTGGGACTTGATATGAACTTTGTCTTGAACAAATTGATGAATTGTTATAATGACTTGAGATGAGCGGAGTTTTCTCTTGGAAGAGTGATATTTTTTTCTTCAACTAAATCTAGATTAAAAATGCGAGGAAACCTGTGGTTCTTGTATTATTTCCATCTCATCTTCTCTTACAAATTACTAATTTCTGAGGTGATGTTTTCTAAATCATCAAAGATTTCATAATGATAAAAAATGGTTCTCGTAATTAATGGTAACTTGCAATTTCTATACCTTTGGGGTGGAGGCGTGAGCCTTCATCCCAACAAACCAGCAAGTTCAGGTGCCACATATCCACTCATTTCAAAGAAAAACCGTTCATTTAAGTTAAGCAAATGGCTGGATTTACCAGAATTCCCGGGTGTAGGTAAACTGTCTTATTCATGCAACAACTGGAGATAATTCAAGTCAAAGTAAACAGATGAATTAGTATGGCTGTCAGAATAACTTTTATCTCAAATTTTTGTGGGTGAAATCATATTAAATAGCTAAAATTGATCACATAAAACATGTATGTACAAATTTGGTAGGCAAGAATAATTTTAGAAAAGTACTATCACGCATAATTATGTTAGATATAACACCTGAAATAATATTATTTATCACTAGCACTCACAATGCGCTATCGAGGGCCAGCACTTCATTTTCTGTGCGTATGAGACTTTCAGGGGTTGTGTTTCGTTTTTTGCAGTATTTTATAAATTCTATGTGGGATGAATAATTAAAAAATTTTTAAGGCAATTCAGGGTTCTGGGGAAAGACAGAAATTTCACAGTCAAATAAATGTGAAGACATGATGTTGTTAAACACTATAATGGAAAGTCTGTTATGATCCCAAGAAGCCCCAAATCATGGAAAAAAGTCCCTAGTTTTGAAAGATCTCAAGTTTTTTCAATTTCTAGAAATCACAAAAGACACTGGAAGTGACGGCAACTTCAGTGAAGAAGACTACATGGACAGGAGAATGGGTGGACGGGGCCATTACGACAACCGAGGGGCTCCCCGAGGGAAACATCCTCATCACGCTACTCACCATCCAAGACACCATAGAAGAGATGAACGGTATGTTACATATGAGTAGGTGGTGAATTTTTACCGTGTTTCTACAGCAGGGCTAATAATATTTAAAAAATTAAGTCGACAAACAAGTTGGTTTTATTATTTTCACTAATAACCTGAATTGTTTGTAACCCAAGAAAATTTGATGTTTGCATTTCAAGGTAGGTGTATGGAATTCGAAAATGGAATAAAAAAATGTGTCCCTACCCGCCGCTCCTCGTACCTACATGGCAATTCCTTATTTGCCATGAACCAAAAATGAATTAAATTTAGTTTTTAGGTCCCATTTCGGATCTAGTTGGTCCTCGAAGCTCGGCGTTACTCTTTACCCCTAAAATAGGGGTTGAAATTTTGAACACCTAAGCTTGAAAACGTTCAGTAAAAGGGTACTATGGATGTTATGACCTTTTTTAAATTGATTCTGAACTTTGAACGTGAAGATTTTTTGAGACCCCCAGGAGCACTGTACGTCCAGCCGTTTGTTCACAGCAAAGCCTTTAGGTTTGAACCGAAGATTCTTCAACATGAGTGTGAATCATACGGATCTATACCTACATAACTCCAGCCCAGATATCATTGACTGGGAAAGTCTTATTATAATCACACATGACTTTATGAAATCGAGTTTGTTGTTTCATATAATTTCATTTGGAGGAAGATGGTTTTAAACGAATAATCGGATTTTTGTCATACCTGTTAGTGTGTGCATATGTACGCGCGTAGGTAGGTAGGTATACACTGTAAAAACGCTGCAAATTATTACACAACGGTTTATAATTTACCTGTATAGATGCTCCTTCTGCGTAGATGAGTGTTTTCTGTGGTCAGTACCTTCCCTCGTGCTCCCCCCTGGAAAGCCCTAAATCGAGTTACTACAGCCGGCCTGGGAATTACAGTTTCATAAAAATGCGCAGGATTCAATAAATCAATAATTAATTACCTATTTGTTGTTATTCCTGAAGCATAACGTTTATTCAAGTTACAAAAGTACCTATCAAAAAAGTACAAAAGATCCACCATTCTTCAAGTAAAATAATATCACAGAACAACCAAGTCGACTTCATACAGCCATCCGTGATTATAATCAGGTGTTCCCTAGCAATGATATCGAGGGCCAATTCTCAATAACCTCTGTATGGGGCCTCAATCGGTGGCAATGTGTTATGGCCCACTGAAAACTATGACCCCCCCCCCCCCCCATATTAGGGACCCATTCCCAATATTGGGGATCACAGTATTGCGTCGCCCCTAGCAATGATATCTGCGCTACACGTATACAGTTTGATTCACTCTCCTGTTGACGAAGCCTGTCGGTGCAAACTTCAGGGCCTTATTGTGAACGAACGGCTGGACGTACAATGCTCCGGTAGGTCTCAAAAAACTCCCAAGTTCGAGAACTATTTAAAAACGTAAAAAAATTCGAGATAACCGCGTCCTGGAAATTTCAACTCCTATTTCTCACTCCTTAGAGATGACTGTCATTAACGCCGAGCTTCGCGGACCAACTAGACTCCAAATAGGACCTACAAACCAAATTTCATTAAATTTGGTTCATGGTAGCTAAGGAAAGTACGAAGTACGGCGGACGGGCAGAAATTTTGTATTCCATTTTCGGACTCTACATACCTTGAAATGGAAACCATCAAATTTTGAGAGGGGGAGGGGTTACATTTTCATTTTTTTTTTTAATGCTCGATTCCAAAGGTTTATTATTGAAAATAATAAACCAAAAATCGACCGTACTAATTCAGGGTCTTACACTGATACTAATTCAGTAAGCTTCAGTGATGTAGGGGTATCTATGTACCTACAGGGAAATGATAAACCGTTGCGTAATAATTTGCTGTCCCCACCCCACCATTAAAAAATACCTAGGAATTAGATATTGTTATTGTTATTTTTATGTTACGATTAAAGATCAGTGAATAGGTTCTATGTAAGTTCTTAGTTTAGTTATAGGCAGGAACTATTATAAATTCAGCTACGGACAAACCGGGGATTGATTCGATATTTTAAATGGTTAGACGTGCATATCAAATTGTGAGAGAGTGCTGGAGTGCTGGATTGTGAGTTGGTTGTGATGTTATAGTACTGAGGTATAAAATAAATTTGAAAAAATTCCTGCCAAGAATGGCTATGTTACCTGTGGTGAATGGCTTGTAAGCCTGGGATAGGCGAGGGCAGATTGGTGCAGGCGGCAGGCAACGGTGTTGGGTAATATGGAGAGCACAGCACCGGTGTCCACAAGAAAGGGTAGGTTCGCGCGTCTGCAGCGCACAAAAAGGCGGTGTGATGGAGCCCCGTGGGGTGTGACGGCGTCGGCGGAGGGGGGTTTTGAGGGCCGTTTAATAGCTTCGGCGTATGTGGCCGGGGCAGCGGGCTTGTTGGCACACGGAGGGGGGTTTCGAGGGCCGTTTAACAGCTTCGGCATATGTGGCCAGGGCAGCGGGCTTGTTGGCACGCGGAGGGGGGTTTCGAGGGCCGTTTAACAGCTTCGGCATATGTGGCAAAGGCAGCGGGCTTGACGGCGCCCGCAGAGGGGGTGGGGTTGATGGTGGTCGTGGCGGGAGGGTCCCGAAAGGAGACCTGTTTAACCCCAGTGGATTTGATAGCAGCCGGTGGGGTGGGGTTGGGGGGGGGGGGTGCCCCAGCCGTCCATGTTGGTGATGGAGTAGGGGAGCCACCCGCTGGGAGTACCGGCGGGTGTTGGCGTTTCCTGGTGAGTTGGTGGGAAAGTCACAAGTGGCGCGGCAGTTGTGAGCACGGGCCCCAAAGCGTTCGTGGAACCAGCAGCGGGTCAGAGATGGTGGGGGAGGGTTAGGCCACGGCCGTGGGGGGGAGGGAGTGTGAAGGCGTGCGGTTCTGTCTGTCGAGAGAGGGAGGTCAGTGACTGGGGGGGGGGAGGTCGATGAGCAAGAGCAGGCGGGTTGGTGAGGCCCAACTTCGTGGATCGGCGACGAGGTGGTGAGGTCGTGGATCGTGTCTGCCAGCCGGAGTAGGGTGTCGTCGGGCGCCTCCAGGTGGCTTGCGAGCGCTAGTTGCATGGGCGGGGGAAGGGGGTGGATCCAGAAGGTCCGAGTGACGTCGTAGGTAAGGACGTCCTGGAGCTGGTGACGAAGGCACTGGTAGAGGTGGGACGGCTCCAGGTCCCCAACTGTTGAGGGTAGAAAAGGGCGGAGATCCGGGCGAGCTTCGAAGGCTGGTAGAGGGAGATGAGGCGGGCTTGTAGGTCGTAGTAGGTGGACGCCGAGTCGGGGGAAATGTCCAACGTTTGATGGAGGATGTCATAGGGGAGGATTGATTGATTGATTGACGACAATTTATTTATAATTCTGTATAAATATTGGGCCATGTGGCCCACTCTTCCTATTTACACAGAAATAAATTACAATCAGAAATTTAACCATCGTCAGGTAATACAAAAGAAAATACCATAGAATGTCATTAAAAGCAGAAAGGAAAAAAAAAAATAAATAAATAAAAATATGTACTTCTGAAGTGCCATAACAACCAAGTAAATTAATTCCTTTAAATCAACTCCCGATTTAATGTTGGATCAAGGTTTTCTTCCACCTAAGAATACATCACCAACTTACAAAATACATAACATGTTTCAAGTTTAGTTGGTTTGGTTGGTTTGGTTTGTTTGGTGTAGGAGGGTGATGGTCTTGGAATATTGGGTGTTGAGCACGCAGGTTAGCAGCGGAGAAAGCGCCCTCGAGCTGAAAAACCAGAGGGTGGGGTCGTGGGTGTAGAAAGGCGGGAGTGTCAGTGGAATGGAGGTGGAGGTGGTCATAACGTCGGTGGTGGTGGGTGTGAGAGCATCGGCAGTGGTATGGGGCTGGGCGAGGGGGGGGGGGGGGGTCGAGGCGCTGAGGTTCGAGAAGGGGGGGGGGGGGGTCGTGCTTCGTTCTGCATTGTTAGCAAGAAACGTCGGGGTTACCACTGTGGTGAATGGCTTGTAAGCCTGGGATAGGCAAGGGTATGAGGTAGTGGGAGATGTGCTCCGAAGGTTACCACCTCACCGGTTATACCCCAAGGCTTCACCAAGCAGGTTACACCACTCAGCGAGATCTTTTGTAAAGGAGTTGCTCGGAAGGTTCCACCACGCCGGTTATACCGTAAAGGCCTAACGTAGGCAGGTTCCACCACCTACGCGATCTTTTCGGGGGAGAAGGAAGGTAATGAGAGAGAGAAGTCATCGGCTTGAGGAGAGAGTGTAGAATGAAGAAATCTGGTCGGGATTACGGGTTATATAGGGCTTGTTCCACCCTCCTCCGGCCCTCCGACAGTCGTTAGAGACTGGTGGGGAGAGCCGGCTGTGAACGTTTCCCGTCTCGCGTAGACCCCTTCCTTCAGCTTGGTTTATTGAGTATAATCTGAACGTTACAGAGTTGAGTGGTATAGGTGGTTACCACGACGTCACCCATTCACATTATTGCGCTGACTATCTTATGTCAAAGTGCATAAGTTGCCACTGAAAATTCCATCCAAAAAGCAAATCAGTTTTGTTCCACTGATGACTGTCATTACCATTAGGTATGTTCCAACCACCAGAACTGGTTTTTAAAAGTTTCAAAACCAGAACTTCAGCTTTTCTGAAGGGTAAGGGTGAGTCTTAGAACTGTTTCAGGGAACTTATCAGCTGGAACACGTTGGAAACGCGCCTAGACAACTGCGATGGCTTCAGGGCCGAAAAATAGCTGAGTGGGTACCACAGAGACTAAAGATCCGTTTAACGTGAAGGTTGGAGGGAAATCAGATTTTGGGAAGGTTCCAGCGGGGTTATAAAAAGCGCTCCAAAGCCCTAGGTGTATTATTCTGTTAATAATACACCTATGTAATCGCTCAGCAAAAAATTTTTACAACACCCCTCAACATTTTTTCTATTACGTTTCAAGGTGCGTAGATTCCAAAAATACAATGTTCGTCCGCCGGCCGCCATCTGCCGTCCGCCGTATCACGCATACGGGCTTCATTTTTGGTCTAAAAAATTCGTTCTTTCGCACACAGGCTTCATTTGGGCCCTAGTTGTGTCCCGAAACTTTGCAGCCCGATCGGAGTATGCCCAGGGGTGTTATGAGTGAAAATGAGTATAAAAATAGGTATATTTTTTGTGTTTTTTGTGTTTGAGTAACTTGAGCTTGTGAGGTATCGTTTTCCGTGTTTTTTAGGACAAGAAGACCGAATATGAAGTCGATTTTGACCGAAGAGTGGAAAATTGAGGTTCTAACGAAGTTTCAGCCTTAAATTTACGTTAAATTTTGGTCTAAAATCGTCGTTCTTCCGCACACAGTTTGGTTCCCCATTTGGGAACACATTTGGGTCCTAGTTGTGCTCCAAAGCTCGGCAGCCCAATCGGAATACAACCAGGGGTGTTATGGGAGAAAAGTGGGTGTAAAAATAGGGCAATGTCCGTCCGCCGTATGCCGTCCGCCGTATCACGCATAATTACTTCAATTTCGGTCTAAAAAATTACTTCTTTCGCTAAAATGTACACTATACACTATACATATATATATATATATATATATATATATATATATATATATATATATATATATATATATATATATATATATAGTCAGTCAGATATATATATATATCAGTCTGCCGACGACGCTGAGTGCGAAACGTTCAGACGTAGTGTAAGTTTCTTTCTCTGTGTCCTCTTTTTGTGTCCGAAGTTATAAACAAATATATATATATATATATGTATACTTTTTCGATAGTTGATAAGAAGTTGATAAGACCCCCGGGTCGGTAGTATAGTACTACAAGTACCGTATTTTTAACATATTTGAGAATGAGGAACACGGACGAAATGAGTTATTGGAAAGGTCACTGTGAAATAAAGCCACTGATGAACCTTTTATATGAATGGTTTATTTTTATGTGAATGTTTTACATTTGCATTCACTGGATGAGACTGAATTTAGGTGGTGGTAGGAAGAACTAGCAGAGTAGGAGAGGCTATACTGAGTGCAGCGTGCAGCTAACCATTTGAGATAGCGCCCAAAACTAACATTATTTTTGAAAATATTTGAGTTCTAAAAATAATTTGTCGGAGAAAATATTGGATTCCATAATTCAGCATTATTTGGTAAACTTTTTACGTATCCCCATAGATGTGCAACATTTTTTTCCTTATTTTTTAGTGACCAGTTCTATATGGATAGAAATGATGGGAGGAATAGGTTTGATAGAGAAAGAGGCGCCAGTGGTCCTTATAATAGAAATCCAAGAGGCGCACAGCCGCAGTCACAACAATGCACAAGAGATAAACGAGCCAGGTGGTTTGTTGCACTTTTTGATTATGACCCCACAACTATGTCACCCAATCCAGATGCCTGTGAAGAAGAACTGCCATTTTCTGAAGGTGATACAATAAAGGTAAGGAAATATAGGTTTATCACAGGTTTATGTGTGTATTTAAGCAAAGAAAGCAAGTAACCAGTGATGAACCATATCTTAGTTTTGGACCTACCGTTAGCAGCTACAGAGTTGACTTCTTTTTAGGTTTATGGCGACAAAGATGCAGATGGTTTCTACTGGGGAGAATGTAGAGGTAGAAGAGGATTTGTTCCCCACAACATGGTTGTGGAAGTTCAGGTAAGTTGAGATTCCTATGAGAGCTCAAAGTGAGCTAGACTACTGGAGTTGGTTCTTCCATACCTCTGATTCTCTTTATGGCACCCCATCCCACTAGCCACTGCTGTTTGATTAATAGGTACGCCAAACATTTTGTTGAAGGATCCTTAATAGGAAAATCTTCTTCAATCAGGCAGATTGAAAAAAATATTGTAATAAAACGATCTTGGTGAAATTGTTGCTCATAAAATGTTGAAATTAGCCTAATATTACGAGTATGTTACTAGCAGCATGCAACAAAATGATTTTCCTGGATCCTCAGTATGAAACAGACATGCATTCTCTTTACAATTCTAAATGATAGAGAGCTTTCTAAAATATCATGTGTCTGTGGGCGTGGAGAGATGAAAACGGATTTTATAGTTTGGCAGGCGACGTCACAGCGGGGTCTGACTAATAGTAGGTACTCTGATCTAAAAATCGGCAGACGGGGTTTTTGAGGTTGCAGATTCTTTTATTGAGACCAAAACAGTAAAATTCCTACGTGGAAACGTAGCTGTATTTGTTGGCTTCGATCCCGTGATCGAACAACTTGAACTTGTTTGACAAGTTCGAACTAAAATCATGATCCGAATTAAATTGTCATCCTCTCAAAAGGATACCTAATCACATATGGGACATCAATAAGAAGTTTGGAACAGCCTCAGCCTGGAATAGCTCAAATTACTCCCAGATTAATAATAATTGTCGTGAGTCCCTCCCGGAACTACTCCTAGCAGATTTAAGTTCTCACAAATATTTCATAAGCCAACTTTAGTTCTTACCAAATAAACCATACGAGTGGGGAACAAGCCGCAGGAGTCAGAGCACAACCTGGGTCCCCACCATCCCCTAACAAATAGGGGATGGATGGAGACGACTTCCAGTAACATAAATACTCGCCTCCTTCGACTTTTTACTCATTCTACGATTCCTCTAGCCGCTGGCTACTCTCTCTCTCTCCTTACCATGTCTCTCTCCTACTCCCAAAAGATCTAGCCGATGGTGGAGGTTCGCCCTTAACCAGAACTAGCAAACAACCCTAAAAGATCGGTGGAGGTCCGCCCTTAACCGCACAAACATCCAAAAAGATCCAGCCGATGGTGGAGGTTTCGCCCTTAACCAGAACTGGCAAATTCCCCCCTCGCCTCTCGTGGTGAATTTTAGCCAATTTTAAATTCATCACAATAATATTTACAAACTACGGAATATAAAACTGTTACCTTTGAGGAGAGGACCTATGGTACCTGCTACCTGATAATCAGCTGAATTCGGGTAAAATAATTATTATAAATATTATGTTTTCGATGGCGACACCTACATTGTTTTCACGATTGATCCTTATTATATTATTTTAACTGACCTTTCCATTATGGTATTGTTTTGAACTTAGTCTATAGTAGCCCTTCAATTTCGCCATGAAGTATCTAGAATTTCTGTAAATAAGATATTCGATTATCTTGATTTCAGGGTGTTGATGGTGGCGCTCCTCCTGGTAAAGAAAGAAATCGAGACAGAGATCGGTGGGGCGACATATACGCCAATATGCCAGTTAAAAAAATGGTCGCCATGTATGACTATGACCCCCAAGAACTGTCCCCTAATGTGGATGCCGATGTGAGTTGCTTGGTAGTCTATAGCCACTTTTTCACTAATAATTTAGGCGTTTATTTCAATTTTTTGAACCACTGGAGATAGGACTGAGGAACACGTTTAAGGCTACATCATAAGGGTAGTTTGTAGTGGCGTTTTCTGATGATAGGAAACCATTTGTGATTTCATGTACAACCAATGCCACCTAGATAAGCGTTTGATAATCAACAAGGGGGCAGTGCTAGGCTAGGATTTATTTGGACCACAAAATGACTGCTACCACCAGATTCTCGTCTAATCAACTAAATCCATTCTCCTCAACTCCAGCCAAGCTGTTGCTAACAAAATGAGTATTTTGGTGTTCTATATATTTTGTATGTAAATTATTTTTATTTCAATTGCATTATGTCAATGTTTACTAGCTCTAAGTAGGTACTTAGTTTCATTAGGTAGGTCCTTGAACGAGAGATTTCAGTGAAGACATAGGTGAATATCGTTTATGAATATTACGAATCAAACTGGTTGAATAAATTTAAGTATCCAAAGATGAAGGTTGTAACTAAAAGCTGATGTGAGGAAACGAAGGGAAGGAGAGAGTTGGAAAATAACTAAATTAGTAGGTACCTACCTTGAGAGAAACACCATGGTGATTGCTCCATATTGTCTGTTTTTTTTTACTGATAATAATAATAATAATAATTAATCTTTATAAAAATATATTTTCCATAGAACAAAACATGCCATTAGGTTGGAGCCACTGCCCTCTATGGGTCGCTTCCTTTCATCTCCCCTAACCTTTCTCCTCCTCCTCCTCTCTATTTTCTCCGAGGCAGAAATTCAGAGGATGCGGCACTCTCTCTAGATAATTTATTCAGTTTTTTGCCCAGTTGCTTTGGATGTTTCTTATTTGTAATCCTTTTTTCTTTCTTTATACCTACTCTCCAATATTCATCTTTCTTTCTGGCTATCTTAACTATGAATAATTTATTCACAATTTCATTCATTGTCTCTCACAAGAATGAATTTATTCAATTCACTCTTACCTTGTCAATTCACATAATTATCATCTGAAATTTATAAATCAGAATTTTGTGTTGAATTACGAAATATTAATTTAGTACAACGATGAAGCCAAAATGTCGCAGTTTGCAACACTCCAGAGGGTGAGCAAGAAACATGTTCATCCGAGTCCTCCATAAAGCCAAAACTGTCCACAGTTCACAATATCCTCCCTATTTCAAATGTCCCTCCTAAGAATGCACTCTTCATTTCCTTCTCCAAGTCGCCGAATCGGAATTCCATAGTTTTCGCGGGAATTTTTATACCGTTCTGTATTTCGAACAATCTTATAAGACTTGATGAATTTACTCATAAGAAAAGATCTGTCAACTTTAATAGCACATAGCTTCCTCTAATCGATAACATGATTATATAGATCACCAACATACACAAATTCTTCCACCGCAATTAGGTAAGAGCAAAAAGGAGGGAAAATTGTATAGATAATTGAGTTAGCGTTTTGTGCATGATTCAAGCGATTGTTATGAAATTCATTCATTCTTTCTGAGAGAAAGACCCCAACTACCAACCAAATTTGAACGAACGCCTTTGGTTCGTGTGGCTATACCAATGATCCAATCGTGACGAAATTCTAGGGTACCATCTCGGAGCTACACCCAACTAACCATCGAATTTGAGTAAAATTGGGCTATTGATTCGTGAGAAATTGAGTAGGTAGGTACCTCGGATTTTTCGTTCGCGCCTGCACAGCGGCCATACCGTTGATCCCGATCGTCTTGAAATTCCTGTGGGACCATCTGGGAGCTATACCCCAACTACCCACCGAGTTTTAACATAATCGGGCGATTGATTCTTAAGAAAATAATACCTTGGATTATGCGCATGCGCAGTGGGCATACCAATGATAGTATCGTCCTGAAAACCCTGAAATTTCAGTAAAATCTGAATTGAATTGAGGTGTGGCAAGGACTTACGGACAGACACCAAACCAAATCTGTTCAGAAAGCTCTAAAATATAATGCGCGAATGGAAATTTCGATTTTAGATGCCTACAAAAAACTTTTTCCTCTCAAAAATGGAAACAAAGCTTCAGCTACCAAGAAAGCAAAAAACTTAGTTAGGTACCTATCAGTTTTATTACATTTTACAGTAGGTAGTTATTTATTTATTTATTGAAAGAAAAAATTGACTTCGAAATTCCCCCAAAGGCTAAAAGGGGTGAATACAAATAATTTAATTAACCCATTTTAAAAAACACGCTTTTGATATTTTTAAAAAAATGCGAATTGGCCCTGTAACTTCAGAGCATTGCATTTTTTATGATGATTGAGATTTTTTTAAATTGTTTTTCAGTAAACAGCTGTTCAGGAAATTTTATCCAGCCGGTCTTAGTTAGATAACTAACAGGTCCTTGAACGGTTGGATGAGTTTTTAAACAGGCAGTTTGCCGTTTAAATTATGTCTCCTAACGTCAACAGAATGTTGGAAACACATTTCTGTATTATTTCACAAGTTTTTACGAATATTATTCCGTGATCTTTCTCGCGTGTTTGCGTGACTTATCTTCGTCAGAAACCACAAATATGAAGCAGCTGTAGGATTGGTTGAGTGGGATAGATAGTACCTGTATACAACCTACACTAAGCTCAACTAAAGAAATGTGACGAGAGTACACAGAAGAGAGTACACTATGTATTAAAGAACTTTTTTGTACCCAGTTCAGGCTGGGTAACGAGCTGGTCCTCAGTGTACTCTCAGTTTAAAGATCAGATAAATACACAAGGCCTATCTTACTTCGAAAATTCTCCCATATGGTCATGCTGCGTGACTGGAACTTTTATTTGGCACACTCTGGGAAGTGATTCAAAGATGGTCCCATTAATATTTCGATAATATTTCAGTTTGAGCCCCAGGATATCCGAATTAAATCACTCGCGAAGAAATCATAGAAACCCATTTCAAAGAAAAACTGAATTATTGAAAAATAGTCATTTCCACTAAATACACGAAAAAGCGCGAAAAATACAGTGTTATACCTGT
Organism: Leptopterna dolabrata; assembly: GCA_954871275.1. NCBI lineage: Eukaryota > Metazoa > Arthropoda > Insecta > Hemiptera > Miridae > Leptopterna > Leptopterna dolabrata. The sequence continues at coordinate 112,534,784 of OX940974.1, read as the reverse complement.
TTTGGTGATCAAGCCATCGTCAGTAACAAACAAGTTATTGTTTGAATTTGTATTGTATTTGCAATTCGTATTGCAATTATTGTTTGTTACTGGCGATGGTTTGATCACCGAAACCGGTATAACAGCGTATTTTTCGTGTATTAGTGGAAATACTATTTTTCTATAACTCCGTTTTTCTTTACTTTCCCCAGGATATCCTTGACCAATAATTTATTATTCTTCATGTCAAATTCTGCAGTTGTCTTATCTATGATCATGGTACCTAACTGATTTTGCTAATGATATAGGCACCTGCTGTGGTTGTTCAAACCTATTCCCGTGAGATTCTGTTAGGACCCTGTCTCCCGTGGATTCCTCGTTTTACGCATTCAACATGTTGTAATTTTCTGTGATTTCTATAACAATGAAGGTCTAGTTGCTTCTTGCATTAACTGCAGGTGGAACTGTCCTTCACAACTGGAAATATCATATATGTGTACGGAGAGATGGACGATGATGGTTTCTACATGGGTGAACTGGACGGCGTAAGGGGTCTAGTTCCTTCCAATTTTCTGACTGAAGCACCTCCAGAGTACAACACAGGGGCTATGGCAAGTAGCCAGGGGAAAGGAAGGCCACCTCAAAGAACTCAGCAAGACCGAGATCGGGGCCATGGTCCAGGTGCAAGAGGTCCTCCACCACCACCCAGGACTGACCCTAGAGCCGATAGAAGAAAAGGTATTTAATTTGTAAATAGTTCCATCTTTCATTAAACCGAAATATTTTCAATTTTGTTGTTGCATGTTGCCTCATTCATGTTGTCATTGCTGTTGTTGATGTTTATGTTCTTGTCGTTGTGTTGTAATTGATGTTTTGCTGGACAGTCTTTCGTTATTCTACATGATTCTGCGTGTGCCCTTCAAATTCTTCTTTCCAATCCATTCTGACATTCAACAACTTCACTGAGAACTCATTAAGAATGCTACTTCCCCTATTTATAAGGCAGTGCAAGCTTACAATGAACTCAACATTATTAGGTTTTTGGTTTGAAAGGTACCAACAACAATGCATATTGATGGTGGGTATTTTACTATCCATAGTTACCAGTTCACAGGTAATAGGTCTTCTAAAATAACTCATATGATGATGACATTTTCAAATAGAGATGTTTATCTTGCTAAATGTTGATACACATATACCTACTGATTGCCATATGGCATATCATGTTTGGGACATTTATCTTGCATCTAACGTTTGTGCGGACCACGCTGTAGATAAACGTAGGTAATGGATAACTGGCTCGATCATTTTATAGATGTGAGTCATCTAAGGAACACATCATACCATGATGAAACTATCTACTAATTCAAAATCTCGGTACCTACCTGCATGGACGACAATTATTTACGTAGGTAGCTCTGATGTATGGATCATCATCGAGCTGTTAGAAAATGACAAGTTAGAAGGTGTTTCCAGAAAATGAGTTCTGTTTGTTTCTTAAAAATGTATTTTTATTTTTAAAAGGTTGAAATTTATATCCCATCCAAACTTATTCAAAAGTTCAGTGGGGACATAACGTGTTATGAGGCTGGAGCGTTGTCTTGGAGGGGGCTCATTCCCTACAATCATCTCCTCTTGTTTCATGGTACTTCACCATATCTATTGTTTCTCCTTACAAGAAAAACTTGATCAGGAGCACTCATTTTTTGTCCAAGAAAACATGAACCGTCTGTTTTTTGTTTGACTTCACGACTTTAAAATGTTTTGGACGATAAAAGAGTGCTCCTGATCAAATTTCCTCCGCAAGGGGAAACTAGCAATGCAGTGAGGTACCGTGAAACAATAAAGAAGCATCTTCAAGCAATGTAGAACAAATTGAGAGGAATATTGACTTCTGGAGTGTGCCTGGACAAGTGAAGTGGTGGGAGTTTTTCACAGGGAGGTAATTTCAAAGCTTGTTACACCAAACCAGCTTGTGGACACCAAATATATTATGTCAATGATATTTATAGTATTAATCATGTAAATTTCAATGAAAAAATAAAGTAAAAACTCAATTTTAGCAACAAACGGAACTCATTTTCTAGATGTACCTTGTATGATTTTACGTCTGTAACACCTCATAAAGTTTATAAAATAGCCTGTTTTGTACTCAATAAATAAGCTTTGTGGTATGATGAAGAGGAGAGAACAAAATGAATTTATTGCAACAACCAACTTCAGCTCTATAACAGTTTCCTTTAAAAGGAATCTTGGAAACTCCAGTGTCAATATGATTTGTAACATAAAATCCTTAAACAGCCCAACCATGTTTCCTCCACTAATTCCCAGATTCACTGGTCCAAATTCTTCTTGAACCTTCTACCTACATACTTCAACTTATATCTTGTTCATAAAGATATCTATGTGGCTTTTTATTTGGCGTAGAAAAATCACTCATTTCTACCTATGATTCATGACCTCGTTTTCAGATGTCTATCCCCCGGTGGTCCCAAACTAGTTTTTTACGTAAAAAAAATAGTACTAGGCCTGTTATACTCTTCGATTTCTACTGCTTAGACGGACATTGCACGATTTGACGACAGAAAATAGTTTGCCAAAGACTGTGAACGCCCAAGTAGGTAATGATGATATCACCAGTACTTGGTAGCATGAGGTATATTACTAAAAAATCGCACTAAAAAGCAAAAAGCCGACACCAAGCAAAAAAAAAAACGACTTCAAAAAAGCTGTATACAACTAAAAAGTAAAGAATAATGTTTATGCTGAACAAATGTGCATAGTTTATTCAAAGCCAATACAACAAAATTTTTGAAGCTGGCGCCAAATTTCAACTAAAACCCCCACACACAGCCTTGATATTGTATCCCTTGGTTGTTATACGTTTTAGTTGAAATTTGCTGCCGACTTCAAAAATTTTGTTGTAACGTTTGTTCAGTAAATAAAATTATTCTTTACTCTATAGTTTTATACAGTATTTTTGGAGTCAGGGTTTTTTTAAACCTTTTTTTTAAAACACTACCTACTCGTCTCTTATTCAACAAGTTACTTACCAAGGCGTAGGGGGCAAATTCAGTAATTTTGAGTTATCAAGGGGAAGCCAATACTTTATCATTTGGATTCGTTGGTCATTTTCGTGCAAACGTTCAAAGAAGTAACATCAAGCTCTGTATTACGTAGGTAAACAGTGACTTATTGTGCCGTCCAGGTGTTTACTCGGAATACACATTGAACTCGGACAGTGGTGGTCAGGGGCTGTCGTTCCCAGAAATCATTTTCCAAATATCACGCTACAACAAGCCATATTCCAAATACAACTTTAGGACAGATATTTGATGTGTGGTGCAATAAAATTCATAGGTAGGCACTCTCTGCTCCCATTCAAGAGAAGCCATAATGTCTATCTTGGAAGAAAAGAGGAAAGGTTATGAACTTAAAATTGAATCTACTTGCAGAGTCAAGCCGCTACATCGAACCCTAAAGAAATGATCTCAAGCGAATGTCAAATACAGAATTTGAAGCGGATGGAGAGCGAAAATTAAACAAACTGCAATCTTAAGAAAAAATAGAAAGACTAACAAAAAATGGAAGGCTGACTCCTCCCCCGAGTTAGGTAAATCAAGAAAAATAAGGGTCTCAGGAGTAGACTGCTACCTCTAAGATGTTTGAAGCAGGCTTGGGAAACCAACACTCGACAAGCAGTACTAACTGCCAGTCTTCTATCAATAATTTCTAAGCTATTTGAGAAGCTTCTCGACGAGGAAAGATGCCTAATTTCCACGAGGAAAGAAGCCTAATTCCCAACTTTCAATTCGGATTTAGGGAGCAGCATTCAACAGAATCAGGTACATAGTTTCACTAGCCTGATATGTTCAGCTGTCTTTCTAGATGTTGTGAGACGTAAAAATCAAACATCTCATATTCATCCCGTGTCCGTGAGAACGGGGATACCGCGTTCATCCTCAGTCTCAACAAATTAAGGAGGGCACAGAATCACGTCACATCGGAAAATGGCTGCCCCCTCCCCTCCCTTCCCACGGAAAACCGGGGATTTAAGCAAATAGCAGTAGGACGGAAAACTATATTCATTCGATGGCGTAGCAGCAAAGAGATGCTGCATATCAAAGATTAGCACAGAAGTCATCAATTAATTCAGACATTTCCCCACAGCAGGAGGCACCTTCAGCAAGCGTGAGTAGGCTTAGAGTATTATCGAGGATAAATATTAGCTTACAGACGTGTCTCAGGCGTACGATAAACTATGGCCCAAGTGGCTCCTAGCCAAGCTACTGCACAATTTCACCAAGTAGTTGAATCATATTCATCAGAGTCATTCTGAGTAAAACTAAAAGAAGAAGAACATAATTAAGTAACAGCAGGAATACCTCAACAAAGTGTCTTTGGCCCAGTGCCTACTGTATTTGCTTTTCACAAGGGATATCCCAGCACCAACTGAGTACATCACATCATCATTTGACAATGATGCAGTAATTCGGGCAGCAGGGAGATCATCGAGTTAGCCACAACTAAGCTAAAAATTCTGTAGACGGTATTCATAAATGGACCAAAAACTGGAGGCTGAGACTCAGTAGCGGTGCGTGGGGTCTGAAAACGGTGGCGCACTAAACCAGAACACAAAACCAACATTTGTCTCGACAGCACCCTTCTCTTATTTACTGATAGAGTGATGTTCAGCAAATCGTATCTCTTTTAATCAACACTCTATCGTCATACAAAAACGTCGGCAATTTCTACCGCAACTTAGCCAGGAATTCATGTGTTACAATAATATAGTAAACTAAAATACAACCAAAAAAATGACCCGCTCGGCTGCTACCTGCTCGAATGAGAAGCTATTGACAAGAAGCTAGGTAGCTGTGTGTTGATGCCAATCAATCCACAAACCACAAGATCACAAACAGGAAACAGGACAAAACCAAATCGGTACCACAAATACATATCTGTCATCAGCCAGACAGCCTTATCAGGTGGAATAAACCCGTTCCCGTGAGATCACCGAAGTTAAGATATATCCAGCATGGTTAGTACCTGGATGGGTGACTGCCGTGACACGTAGTGGCACGTCTAAATATGACCCATGTAGCTGATGGGTGAACCCCTCTCCACTCAAGGGGGCAAGGCAATGAGTAGCCAAGTAAAGAGCGAAATGATCAGACCGAATTCTGATCCTCTCATTGGAGGACAGCTGATCACGTCCACGACACTGGCAGGGCAGTCGGACAAAAAGCCCCAGCCTGGAATGGCTGTAATTTTACTTTACTTTACCTATCTGTCATCGGAGCCAGACAGAACGCAAAATACACAAAATTTGACGCAAAAAAATTGAAAACTGACAACAGACTCAGACAGACTGGCCTATCAGACTCAGCAGAGAAAGATGTGATTCAGTGACAACAAAAACAAATCGGAAGAAGAAGCATCTCGTATCGAGATGACAGATGGAATCGAAGGGATAGAATCGATTGTGAAATGAACGATTTTGGGGTGCAAATCATATTCTGGGGACGGAGCCCAAAGTAGGTGTTTATACTCGACTGAGCATGCGAGGGCGGGCCACTTTTCTTGGTTGCCATGGAAACACTAGGTCCCAGGACCTACCTGCCAGTTTCAGGAGCCTAGGTTTGGATTTCGATTGCAGGACATCAATTACTGTCGCTTTATTCCGATAACATGCTTGATCTACAGAGAGAGCGAACTTGAAGGAACCACTATGGATGCTGTGCTAGAATATTGAATATCCATAGCCAGAGAAATCTAGCAGGACGCTGGTAAACTTTGTGAAAAATGCTAGGTACAGTGTACGGAGGGAAATTCAGATGCCAATTGAACAATGGTTGGTCTTTTTAGTGTTTTTGGGGCTGGGGCAGTGGCCCAATTGTATCCTTTGTATTATAAAGGATACATGAGTCGGTTCGGTTTTGATTAGCCTCAGCAGGGGTGTTGCTTCCAAAGGCCACTTGGGCCACTGCCCCAGCACCCAAAAACACTAAAAAGATCAACCATTGTTCAATTGGCATCTGAATTTCCCTCCGTACACTGTACCTAGCATTTTTCACAAAGTTTACCAGCGTCCTGCTAGATTTCTCTGGCTATGGATTTTCTCAACATGCTCTTTCCATTGCAGTCTAGTTTCCAGCAGTATTTTGCTCTATTTGCGTGTGGTATTGTCTCTGAGTTTATCTGCAAAGCGATGGGGTTAACCTCCTAGTAGATAAAGGTTATAATATAACCTTAACGTGGGGAAGTTAACCCCATCGCTTTGCAGATAAACTCAGAGACAAATACCACACGCAAATAGAGCAAAATACTGCTGGACACTAGACTGCACTGGAAAGAGCATGTTGAGAAAAAGACAAAGGAAAATAAACAGAAATATGGGAAAATGCACTGGGTACTATGAAGACAATCGCAACTCCCTATAAACAATAAAATGCTACTTTACCAGCAAGCGATCAAACCAATTTGAACCTATGGTTGCCAACTCTAGGGCTGCACCAAGAAAAGCAATAGAAAAATAATGCAGACTCAACAAAACAATATACTCAGAAGCTCAGCTGAACTTCCCTGGTATGTTTGAACAGCTGACCTCCACGGGGATCTAGGGGCAGAGTTGGTGGATGAAGCCACTAGATAACACAAAGTGGCGCTCAGAAGTAGACTCCATAAACATCAAAACATCGGAATATTTCGTCTCCTGGATAACTCTGGTGACATAGCGACTGAAGAGGACCAAGCCTTCAGTACTATACTAGTGTATGCATTTATGCGGTGGATGAAGGTCGCATCCACAGAACGCTTTTTATTATATCTGAAATTCAAGTTCTTAGATGTTTCACAGCGTTGTCACGATAAAGAATCAACAAAAAAGTATTTGGACTGGTCAGAATTTGCGCTGCTTAACACATTAGTGGTATTTTCCTGTAGTTGTAGCGAATTTTCAACGAGAAAATACGCTACTATAATACGTGCAATCAAGTACCTACAGTGTTTTTGAAATTTTTTTACTTCTTTTCCGTTTCGGAGCTCTGAATCCATCCCTGGATTTGAACGATTTTCGTTTGTATATACACAATGCAAGTGTCATTGCAGACGATATCTGACCTTGGCTAGGAGATAAAAAAAATGCCAAATTTCACGTAAATATTCCTCATGGCAAACGAGAAGATGAATTTAAAGATAAGCCATTTTCCAAAACAAAAAAAGTGGTCAAATCCTATTTTTGGGGGTCAAACTTCTAGAAATCAGTTAACAAATAAAGTGAAACCCGTATAATATATACCCCTATAATCGCCAAACACTGGTATAGAATGGTGACTCGAGACAGAAAAAGACTTTTTCCAATCAACAAAATTGTTTCCATCAAAGTGGGTTAAATATGAGTTTTTTGTGTCTTCAGTAGCTAAAAATCATCAAAGCAGCTGAGTCACCGGGAATTCGCTTATGTGATCATACTGAATGATATCTAAAATTTCCAGTTCCAGATATCTATGATTGAAAATCGTGGGATGAGTGCTAGAAGTTCATTGTGACAATTGAGGACTTTTCCTCTGTAGTTGTAACTACATGCTGGCTATTTGATGGAAATATCATTTTTTAGCTGTTCCTCCAACTTACCAAATATTCTTCTATTAAGCTGAAAAGCTGATAAATAATCCTTGTAGAATATCACTGTCATCCGTTTCTTTGCTTGTATATATTTGATACTCCTGTTTTTGTAGATCGCAGATGATTTGTTTTTATGGGGGGGGGGGGGCATCCCCTTACCCCTTAGCGTCAGAAATTCAGCTGTCCGGAGGGATGGATAGAAAGGATGCTCGGGAAATAAAGATCCTACCTGGCAACAACGGTGCCATGCACTTCTGTCTGAGACTCAACCACAGGAAAATTAGAAATAAAATATTTTGTTACTGTTCTTATACCCTTGCCTTAGGAAGAATAAGGGATTGTTTGAGACTCTCACAGATCGAGGAAGGCGGCTTCTGTTCTGATCAAGGGTAGTACTCGCTTGATGCAAGCAACGGGTTTAGTTAATTGAAAATAAATCAAAATCCTCTCTTTCAAACCATCCTAGAAAATACTACCTTCCTACTATGAACAGGGACAACTAATTCCATCCATAGTACCAAGGCCGAGCCATGTAGGTAATCCATGGATTACTCCATAAATATATTTTAATCTAAACACTCATAGCAATCGTTGAGGTACCTAATATAATGCCCACTCAGGATTAATTTGTATTTAGGGATGATTCATGCTTCCCTTCCGTAAGAACTCCGTAAGAAGAAGAGCATATGTTCAGTTTTGTGTGATCCTAAACTTGAAATATTTTGGAGCTGCTTATTGATTATATTGGTTATTAAATTAGCGGTGGTGTAGAAAGGGTGTTCCAGAGGTGCTAAATCCAATACTGAGGTGAACAAAATGCCATATGACAACCATTGATCTCGTCCGGTCCTAATTAGCTAATTGATAGGTGTATATAGTTTTATAAAATTATTTTACTTCATGAGCTAACTATTTATATTGGTCAGAGACACAACATAATCCTAGTACCTAACAAGTCGAATCCTGACTTCTCCAGATTCAAATTCAGTAGGGATTACAAAAAAAATTAAAACAGGGTATGTTGTGTCGTTCAAGCTGATAACATGCATGAAATTCGATATGTTCGACTCAGTGAATCTATTGACCGGAAGTAGATCTTAAAATTCATACCCTCGATTTCACAGGGTCTTTCTTAGGAATCAAGACCAATAAAATATGCGTCTTTGGGGGAAACATTGCCACATAGCTAGGCATGTTTCATTTGGTCACATATTACTTACCAAAATAAGGATTTGGTATTATCGGAAGGAGAGTTGTAAAGGGGATCCGTCTTATCAAATAATACATTTTTGTTCATCACCCCATTATTCGGAATGCAGAGGGGAAAACTGCAGAGGAAAATTATGTCGCAAATTTGCTCAGCTTCATCATTTATTATGACGGTAATTTCACTCAGGTTGATATATTTCGAAATATAAGCCAAAAGCGGCAGAAAACCACGACCTGCTTATCGCAACCTGTGTAGCCGGTGAGCGTTCTGATCCGCACTGACGTCACTTTTCTAGAGAGCCTTCTGCGCATCCCGGGAATGACACACTACTTCCACCATGGGTTATGGTGGCTCAATGATTTTTCACGTTTGCGCAGTCGCTACTACTGTTACGAATGCGACGAAATTCATACGGGACCAACTAGACCTAACCCTGAACTACGATCAAAATGTAAGCCAATTTGGACCACTGGGTCGTGAGTTATATGGGTTTAATGTTCTTCACGTTTGCGCATGCGCAAGGCCTACTACTGATCCGAATGCGGAGAAATTCTTATGTGACCAACAAGGACTTAACCCCGTCATCAAAATTCGAGCCAATTTGGACAATTTGGACAAATGTGTTATGGACAAACGTGTTATGGCGGACAAAAATGGGTATGCAAAAATACTCACACAAACAAAAATGCACACAGTGCACAAATGAACAAACAAAAACACACACACACGCATATTCAACTGCCTACCTGAAGGAGGTGAAATTTCCGTTTTTGTTTCGTATTTTTCCGAGATACGTTCATGTTCAGCATCGCCGAAAATTGGGAAATCCGCTTCTTCCCCTCAAACAATGAAAATTGTATAAAAAATGTAAAAACGAAAACATAAAGCCTTGGCGACTTCTGAGGGGCCGAGCCTAAAAATACAAGTTTTCTCATTTGGAAAGTGTCCCAAATGAGCGAAGTGAGAGTCCTTCCACCCCCACCCAATCCAAATGTTTCTGTGAACGTTGTGCGTGAAGATGGATGAGAGGGTCTTGTGGGGTGAAAGTAATGAACAGGTGGGCACACAGAAAATATTTCACTTCAATCAATATTACCTACCCAAGTAGGAGTAATTTAGAAATAATGTGTGTAACTTTGGATACCTCCTCTTACCCAAATGAATGGATACCACCGACAGCCAATCACCAATATCAGCAAAGGCGGTAGCTCATGAACTGGTTGAATACCAATAAACTGAGGTTCTCTGTAGGCCTGGTTTTTTCTGATTTCCGTTACTTAGGTTAGATAACAAAATTCAAAAAACCACAAGGTTAACAAAAGGACAGGGATAACGTGGCTCAACAAAATTTAATTAAAAACGTCTGCCAAGCCAGGTAGACAGTATAGCTTCATCACCTATGTAAAAGGCGTATATGTATAATTAGTTGGTGGGTCCATTCAGTGGATATAAGGAGAATTGACGATTATGGATTTGAAATTGAGAGGTTCATAAGCGACAAAATAGTAGGATGGAATAGGAGTTGTTGTAATAGGATTAGCGCAATAGGATTATTATAGTTATTCATATAAGTGTTTTGAATATTTTTGGTATCACATTACCTGAAGAATAAGTATTTCAAAAGTGTCGAAGCAAATTACAATACATTACACGATTTTATACTAAAACAAATGATTAAAACTACAGCAGAAGTCGCTTATAGTCGCTTGATCACTATAAGCGACTTCAACTGTTGAAATAAACAAAGAGATTTGACTAAAATAACAATTTCTACCGATATTGGCGAATTGTACTTTTTTTTTTCTTTTTTGGAAACGTTTCGGTAAAGTTGTCTTCTGTTTCGGGTCATCATTCAATACCACTTACGGTGAATATATATACTAGTTTCGGAGATTTCGGCCATTTTTACAAATTTTGTCGACTTTTGACCCTCTAAAACTCAAAAACTGATTAATATAAACGAACATTATTTTGATCGCTATAACAGGCAAATTCCCTGTATGTACTATACATACAGCCGATCGGGACCTGACTTTCTATCCTTATATCCGACGTATTACTTTAGCCACCTTTCTACTGTACCACTTCTACTGTAATTAAAATTGAGAGAGAAATCCAAATACATGTCATTTTAATAAAAATAAGTCATGCAATATTTTTGTGCATGCGCAGACGTCAATGACTGTAATAGGGGACTATCTGTAGCCCATCCCCTACCTACCCTCCAAACCTCATCGATTCATGACGATTTCTAGGATAGTTGTAGTTGTGGGCTCGAAGGATTTCACGTTGGCGCATGCACAGACGAAAGTTTAGTGTACTTTTTCAATGAATTTAATATGGGACCATCTGTGATCAAACCCGCGCCTACCCTCCAAATGTCAACTCGCTACGACTATTTTTTCGGATAATTATGGGCGTTACAAGGAACTGCCAAACATTTCGTGTTTGCGCATGCGTATCCGAATATTATAGTCCGAATTTGATGAAATCGATTTGGAAACATCAGTGTATCAGTCTGCATCTACCCTCCAACTTTAGTTCTTTTCGACGTTTCTAGGGTAGTTAGTAGTTAGTAAAAGCTGGGCGCCTAATTGTCTTTCTATACCAATGACTATTACCTCCTCTCCTAGATTTGATTTGAAGCCGGTAGATAGATCGATAGATCTTAGTTTGCATTGAGAGGAACTTACGTGCAGAGAAAGTCCTCCAATGCAGAACCTACCTAGTCATGGGAAATTAGTGGGTTCAGATTTGTGTTCATGACTAAGCCATTCCTAATATAGTATACCTGATGCACTATTTAGGTTGACTTGAGGTCCCATTTCGCAACACCTACTCACTGTTCTGAAGCAAGCAATGATGACTGACTGTACACTGCAACAGCAGTTGGACAGTATGGAATGCTAATCCTTGGATTGGCCAAATACCAAGGAATGAGGAACATGCATGATTTTCAAAAGTATTTTTAATTGATAGAGCACCACTTCAGGATCACGGGGATATTAAAAAAGAGAATACAGATGTTTTCATATAATCTTGAATCCATCTAGGGGCGAAGTGATGCCACAGCCCCCTCAAGCAAAAAAAGAAGTTAAAATTATGCATGAACGCGGGTCGGAATTTGCAGCTTTTGACCTCAGAATCGGATTCAGCACCCTTAAAAAACCCTGAATCCCAATTTTCAGCTCCAAAATCCGAGTAGTTAAATTGGGGGGGGGGGGGAGCATAAGAAAAAGAAAAACGCGTGTCGTCATCTCCCTCGGGCAATACCAGATGGTGTGGCATGCTTCCCCTTTTTCACCCACTTTCTTTCATTTCCGATCCATCATAATATAGCACCTTTTTGGAAAGTTCTCCGTTATACCCACAATATGAACGAATACAAAAAATGCTCGTTCATTCCTCGTTGTGTTAAAAACTGAAAAATGGTTATATGTTTCCCTATTATATTTTGGGAAAGATTTGAAGGGGGGGGGGGGGGGGGTTTGAAGAAAAATAAATTTCAGAAATATTTTTGACTCTTGCGTGTTCTTTATTATCTCACCGTGATGCAACTCGTGTATATTAATGAGGGTTTTGAGAGGTAGTTATATTATTATGGATATTTCTCATTATTAAGGGTACTAGTTCTATTCTTAAGGATATTTCTCAAACGTTTTGTGGACGTACAATGCTGTAGTGAGAGTAGCAGGGCGTTGCCTTGGCTTGTCTTCTTTTCATTATCCGTGACGATTCACTTCTCTATATTTTTGTTGGTCTGTTTTAGGAATTATCAGAGAATCTGACTAATTTTTTAAATTACCTATCTCCTGAAATGACATTTCGTGAGTAACCAGCTTATACTTTACTGTGTTGTTTTTGTTTCACCAGCACTGACTGATGTTAAAGCAAAATCCTACACCCAAATAACTCGTAGTTTTCATCGTTGCTGACCACCTCTTTCAGTGAACTTGAATTGGAAAGTTTAGTATATGTCTTTGATATTGAGTTGAATTGTCCTTGAATTCCCTGTCTTTATCGTAATTTTGGATCAATTATTAGGTATTTATTTATTGATTGGTATGGTACTGAAATATATTATAAACTTGTTACAATTTCTTATCAAGTAAGTATGTAGAACCTCGTTTGGAACTGAATTAGTCCTCAAGGCTTTTGAATATAGTGCTGTGTACCTACTGTCACATGCAGTTGGTCCATTGAGAAAGGTTCTGTTATAAATAAATAAGAGTTAAGGTACACCAGGGAAAGCCTACACTTCACAATATACCTAGCCAATTTTCAGCAATGTCCCATTCATCTAGATTTATGTAGACGACGCGAAATAGGTGAAAAGGTGGAATACCAAAGCATTAAAACAGCAGTCAGTCAGTCAGTTTTCTGATGGTCAACCTGGTTAGAATTATTTGCTGAAAATCCACACAAAATTATACATATTTGGAACGAAACAAGAAGACGAAATAGAATTTGGCATAACTTCGGATATGAAAAATAACACCTTTAATATTCTTTAATTATGGAAATTAAGGCGAAAAGCTTTGCAATAAAGTGCAATACGGTAGAAAACTAAAGGATTTTTTTTCATTTCCAACGTTATGAGTGTTTTCCACATCAAAGGAGGGGGAAACTATAAAAGTACCAACTGTTAGAATTTGGCTCTTTTAATTCCTTTGGGCCATCCTTTGACAATAAAACTCATCTACAATTGAACATAATATATAGACCGAAAATTACTGGAAATCAACTCCAGTGCTGGAGGGGGGGGGGGGGGGTTCTTCTGATTTATTTTTCTGTCCTCTTCTCACTCAATTCTCACATGAGGGAGGGAAAAGCAATAATGCTGATTTTTCCTCTCTTTTACCAACACTCCCATTAATTGCCAACCCATTATATAACAGATTCTTTTTGGATTTCCATGATTCCCATAATTTCAAATAATAAAATTGATAGATACCTTTTCCACTTTCATCTTCCCTTTTTTAATTTATCAACCTCTTCTGGCTGGTCCGACAAAATATAATATTTATGCATTTGCCAAACCCCAAAGTGGATTATTCAACTACAGTATTCAAATCGCTGAATATTTTGAAGACACTGCTTTTATTATTTCATAAAACTTGCCATAGTCCTAAATGTCTGGAAAACCCACTCATTAAAATAGTATTCATTGTTAGGCAGGCATTATTAGCACTTATCACCTCTGTCTAGTGATTCGGTTCTCAAAAAAAATGCAGAGATAGCCTCTCCATAACTCAACCTCATGTAATAAACTATTTCTGCATCATGTAATTGGCGAATATTCTAATCAAATGGTAGGTATATGACTTTTCATCGTAAATAAGTTTCTAAAATCGTTTGTGAAAGTGCCCTTGAATTTCCTATTACTGAGTTATACAACTAGTACGCTAACTATCTAAAGTGTTACACAACGGTCCCGATGATCTTCATTTCTGTGATTACATTATGGCTAGATTGGTAATCTGCAATCACTTTTTTCCGCCTTCAATGTACATAAAATTAGAACACACTGCCAGTCCATTCAGTAAAACCTCGATTAACCATGTGACAAGAAAAGTATACCTCCAACAATGGTGAAACTCAGTTTACCGAACGTGCACAGTCTGACTGGAATAAACGATGAAATATACAGGTATGTACAATATAAATCACTTGCGATACCTACTCTATATGTTTGTGTATTTGAGAAAACATTCTCTTGAATATATGTAATTAAATTTTAAAATTTTGTATTTAAAATTGCTTGTTGGATCAGGATTGACAGCTTTCTTAGATTCAACTACTTCATCCTTCTAAGGCTAGCATTAAAGATGGCCGAATGCACTAATTGAAGAGTAGTTTTGAGTGCTTCAATTGTACTCATTGTCTGCTTGGGTGCACCGAATACTAATATAATGTGTGTAGTAAGTACCCAGCTTTTTTGTTTATAAACCTTGTAAATTCAAGTGGAAGTACCTACACAAAACAGCAATTCAAGCCTGGTTAATCGAGGGTTTCTGTGATCGTATTTCAAAGTAATTTGGTGAAATCTTACATATAAGACTGGTTGTTTTGATGAAAAACATAATTACATACTCACTTGAATTTCGTTCCGAATTATTTCCAGCTGTTCCCCCATCATGAGTGGGAGTTGTCTCCATTTCTGACGGACGTAATTGTTTCTGACCGAGGAAGAAGCTGGAGTAATTTCCAACTCTAAAATTGTTCAAAATTTAATGAAAATTCCTCCATCCATCCAGCCGTCCATCCCATTAGGGATGCTACTTGGTGTTAGGGATACAACGGCCTCCCTCGAAAGTCACTGTCAAGCTGATCCATCAGCCTCTCCTGTAAGTCTTGTGGCATCTTGTCCACGTCGTCCTCTCACTTGGTCCTAGGGCGTTCCCTTTTTCTCGGGCCTCTTGGAGTGGCTACAAATACCTTTCTCCGACGGGTGAGGGCAGAATCATTTATTCGTCACAATTGTATCATCCCCTTCTCATTCAATTCCCACGCAAGGGAGGCAGAGAGCAATAGTTTCCTAATGACATCAGGCGGGAGTGGTCGTGCAGTATGCTTTCACACGTTGACCTACAAACTGTCATTTTTGGGTTGAATCCCTGGTGGCCAAGATTGATCTTTCTATACAAAGGTGTTGATTGGTGGAGCTTTCTCCTCTGTTTCTGGTGGTTCAGCTTCTTTTATAATTTCCTGCGCTAGGTACTGATCAAAGGACCGTTTAATCTTTCTTTGCAGCTTCAGATAGGGAGCACTGTCCTCAGCCTCTGTTGCCTCTTTATGGGCCCCATCAAACTAGATATCACGGGCGTAGGTGTTTTCCATGCCAAGTATTTCTTGAGCAGTAGTTCATATGGCTTCCTGTAAGCTTCATATGAACTACTCAGTTTCATATAGTAACAAGTCCTCACTATTTGGGTAGCCTGTGGCTTCTGAGACATTCGATGCTCGAATTTCTTGGCAACATGGTCGTTCCTCATTAATTGCTAAGCAACGTGCTCCAAGTGCTTACCTCCTGTTTTCCTTGCAGTAGACATTTTTTGCTGTCAGCTTGGCCTGTAGCAAGTGATGGTCTGAGTCCACAATATCTCCTCCCCTTACCCTCACATCAAGTAAATCTGTAGCATGTATCTACTCTCAAAGAGAATCTGGTTGGTCTATTATTGCGAATATTTTTAAGAGGAGAGAGGGGTCCTGTTATTGTGGGAAGCTGTGTATTATATTTTGCGCAGAAATTCTAGATCCTGTCCAACTTGGGCGTACCTCCCAGCACAATCTTGATGTTGTTTCGGGCACTGAAGTCACTTATTGTGCGGTTAAAGAACATAGGTAGAAGAATGGTAGGTAGCTGCTCGTTTTTATATTCAATCACAAAAACTCGCGTGCCCACTAATAGCACCAGCTTGAACTGCCGATGTGGAGATTTCCACACAATACTTCCAGTTACTTAGTAACAGTATGGATAAAAGTTTGGCGGCAGGGGCTGCCCATTTTGGCCTGGCAGGCCTGCCACTGCTGCCCGACTGGCTGCTCATGGTCTGACAGGCCGATCATGAGAATATACTACACTCAGCATGGTAATGGTACCTACTTGCATAGATATCTCACTTTCTGACACCACACCAACATCATTTAGCTAGTAAACCTAGAAAATGTTGGACCCATTGACATATTTGTTGCTGTCAATTAGCCAGATCAAATGCGATTGAGCTCAAAATGAACAGGCGTGATGGGCAACCTAACGGACATATTGGTACCAACTGCACCAGTTTTGGTTAATTTTTACGGCAGTTAGGTATCGTTGAAATCGAAAAATTAAAAAACCCGTCATAACTCCCCAAGACTGCAACAAAACCATATTTTGAGGAGTTATGACCATTTGAAATTCCAACATACATATACATGCATAGTACGTACGTAGCGACATCAAGCGGAAAACCGTCCAGAAACTCGTCATGAGCACTTCTGAACAAGATTCCATAGTTTTCTCAAACACCTATTTTTGACGGCATCACCATCCATTCTTATAATATAATGGTACCTAATATGGAAGTAAAACTACACGCTATGGTAGATAACTACTCTTCAAGTATACGACCCCCTGTACACGGCCACAATATCACGAGAATGTGGGTGAGGAAGTAGTGTAATGCCTTGCACCTGTTGTTTTTCAAATGAACTTTTATGTACCTAAATTAAAACAAATTCTGTTCAGTAACGGAAATTAACACTTATTGACCACATAATGAGGCCTTTATGTCGGAAAGTCTAGGCAAAAAATTAGTGTGAAATTTGAGTTCGTGAGTTACAGCTAGAAATGACGTATCAGGCAAATATCAGAGTAGTTCTACTCAAATCATGCTTAGAGAATTAGTTATCATTAATTCTGTACGATGTACAGAACGAGTCACAAAAGTCAAGAGGTTCACAGAAAGTCAAAGCAAAGGTTCTTGAAGGTTGTCAGGAAGGTTTGCCATTTCTAAAGTTGGGTTGTTGGCATTATTGAAAACATTCGCCTCCGAGTCTTTGCTCCGCCTCCTTGGGCTAACAGCTAATCAGATGTCAATAGACCTGATACATTATTTTAAATGGAACATGTTTCCGGGGGTAAACCAGGCTGGAAAGCGTCCGCGTCCGCGTAGTCCTAAACCTGTCGCCCACACAGTTCTCTCTGCCCCACTGCTGCCACCCATCCCACCTCCTCTCCTACCACACGTGGTGCCTTCCCCTAGGAGTCTGGCCAGAGCCCACTCCGCTTAAAACTACTGCCAAGGGGGTTCGGCTGTTTCCGGCTATAGCAGCTGCCAGCTACTATCTCACAGAAGTCCGAAGTAGCTTTAGGTAGTTTGGTGGCGCAGTGGTAACGACGTGTATTAGGTACATTGAAATAGATCGCTGGTTCGAGGCTTGGAAATTACAAGAAATTCTTTGCTTCCTCACTACCGAGGGTAGGGAAGCCTTGGATGCGTGACTGAGAAAAAAAAATTATGTCCTCCAAAATTAAAATCTCCACAACCATTCTGCGTTTCAAACATCGAGGAACGTTTTTGGTTCCGTGTCTGTCTGTCTGTGGTAATTCTTTGAAGCGCCCATAACTACCCGAAATAATGGTCGATGGGGTGAAATTTGGAGGATAGGTGCGGGTTGGGTCACAGATGGTTCCGTACAGTAATCATTGAAAAAGTAATGTAACTTTCGTCTGCGCAAGCATAAACGCGAAGTACTTGAGTTGAAATGAGTTCAAACTTGGAGGGTCGATCGGGAATAATACTTAGATAGTTCCAAATGAATTTCATTGGAATTGTAACTTTCGTCGAAATTTCTTTGTAACGCTTCCAACTACGCGGAAAATCGTCGTAGAGAGCTGAAATTTGAGGTTACACGCGAGTTTGATCGCCGATGGTCCCATTCCAAAATCATGGATATTGTCCAGTCTGCGCAAGTGCAAACGTGAAATACTTGAAACGTGATTACCTTAAATATCGTTAAAATGAGTTCAGATTTGGAGGGCCGATCAGGTATAACACTTTGATAATTGCGTATGACTTTCATTCGTCTGCGCATGCGCGAACATGAAATATTGCCTGTTTCCTTGTAACGCTTCTAACTAGGCGAAAAATAGTGGTACAGAGCTGAAATTTTGAGGGTGCACGCGGGTTGGATCGCAGATGGTCCCGTATCAAAATGAACCTACCCAACTACTCTATACATTCATGTGATTCAAGTGAGGAAGCTGTACTGCCTACTCGAATTGGCAGACGTTTTTTCTACATATCTATGTATCCTCTGTTATTATGTACCTATTCGAAAAACATGTTCCGTGTTTCCTTGCTTAGATCCTTGATCTAAACTGGTATAATCCGGGGGTCTGGGAGTGTCCCCCAGATTTCATTCGACAATAAATGCATCATGAACAGAACAAACCACTGGCGGGTAGACACCCCCTACGGCAACGCTTTTTTTGCCAAATTTTTACTTTTAATCACCCTTATTTAGAAACTACCGCTTATTTTTGAAAATGGGCTTCAAACTACCATTTTTCCAAAAGTTTGACTATTTTTTCCAACAAAAAATTTGACAAACTTCTCCATTTTTGATAAAATGGGGATGGATTCAGAATGATCTGGAACGGAAAAAATCGAACGACTTTTTTAAAATACTTTTGTACTAAAAAATCTGGAGTCATTGCAATAGCTTTAGTGCAGTAATGGATACTGAAGCAGTTAAAAGGCTTTTCTAATCAGGCTCACCAGGTGTGAGGCATCTCGTAACTTTCCTCACCCTTATTCTTATCTTGGAAGACTACAGTTGTATTTTATATTGTGAGAAGATTGCTGATAGGTAGGGTCTGGAATTTGCATATTTTGCATATGTGTTTTGTATCGTGTATATCGTTCTACTTTTCCGTTTTGAGGGTATCTGAAGCGTTTAGCGTGTGTTAAATTTAAATTTAAATAGCATATTTTGGCTGTTTTGCGCATATTTCTGCATTTTTAATCGAAATTGGGGAATTTCCCTATTTTTTCGACATTCCGATCGCCAGATCCTCCGAGACATGTGTTTCTGAAACGGGGTTACGGATATTCTTAGGCCATTCACCGTTTAATTCGTGTACCTGGTAGGCCTCCGGCGCGCCCTTACCATTTCTCCATGAATGGGATTGCCTTTCACTTTCGGGCTATAAATACGTCACAATTGACAATTTGGAAAAATCAATTGTGATCCAGTGCTATACACAGTGCTATATATAATATACAGTGCTATATATAATTGTGATAGCGAGTGACTTTTTTTGTATAAATTTTATATAAATAAAATAATTTTGTAGAAATAAAATAACTTAAGATACATTAAATGTTGTATAAATTAAATAATAAATATTGTATAGGTAGTCGAGAAAAAAAGGCGTGTACATTTTCATTCCATTTTTTTCCTTGATCTTTTTCTATAATTTTTTAAGGACGCGATAATAACTGGAAAATAATGTATAGACTACCTGCACTTCTCACAGCAAAATGTAGAATTTTTTTGAACGTAATTATGCTTGGGGTGCATATTTTGCCCATTTCGAGTGCATATTTTGGCCAAATTTTGTGCATATAATTCCAGTTCCTACTGATAGGTAATATAACAGGTGTTTGCGAGTGGAAAACAGAACTGATTTCCTTTTTTAACATGGCAATTTGCTTTGGCGCCCCCACTAATTCACTGGTCTCGGTTTTAAATTTTCAATTCCTTTGTGGCCCGAACAATTTTAATGTAGGTAACTCGTGAGTTCGGAAAAATGATTCTATACATTTTAAAGATGTATAAATTATTAAGGAAAAAACGCAGCAAATTCTTCCAAAACGGTTTATTATTTCTAATGTGGATAACCCATATAGGTATAGGTCAGGCTGAGGATATGCGCAGGTTTGTTCCATATAAAATTCATCATCTCTGATGGATTCATGAATTCCCCAACTATGAGCCAGATCATTTGTGAACTGCAGTAGATCCGAATATTTTTACTCGTTGGTACCTACTAGGTAGACACCAAGTTGTACTACTGCCTTTATCATAATTCCCCTCAAGAACTACAAATCAACTAGTATCCATAATAACCACAGCGCCATAATAGCTCACAGTGGATCCCAGAACATCAAACTCGGTTTTTCATTAATATTATGAGTGATTTGAATCAGCTGTTCCCTACCACTAATAACTTTGCTGGAGTTACATGTATACCTATACTGTTTGATTCAAGGTAAGTTGACGTTTTTTTGTGTGTTTTTTTTTTCGGTTCAAAATTCAGGGCCTCACTGTGAATGAATGACTGGTCGTACAATGCTCAAGGTTGTCCCCTTCGATTCCAAAAATTGGAAACTATTTAAATCGTGAGAAAGTTGGACACTTCTATTGAAGTTTTAACCCTTCTATTGAAAGTTTTCGAACTAAGGTGTTTTAAAGAATGTCACCCCTTATTTTTCACCCTTTGAAGACGGTAGACAGTAGCGCCGAGCTTTGGTGCACAACTACCTATGCACCAAAGGAAACCTGCTTGTAGAATGTCATTGACTTGAGAATGGGAATGGACGGATTTTGCTTCTCTTAGATTTTCGGATCCAACGTAGGTAGGTACCTTGAAACGTAAAACATCGGATTTTGAGTGGGGGTTGAAAATTTATTGTGTTTCATGTTCAACTCCGAAGTTTCGTTAATGAAAATAATGGACTCTGAAAGCTGTTATATCAAACTTTAATTCTTGAATCTCAAAACTGACTGCGAATCTGCTAAGGATCCAAAGACTCAGCTGGGATCGGGAGCTCTTCATATAGATTTCGTAGGCATCACCAATTTATTTGTCATACAGATAAGAGTGTTTTTATTTATTAATACATTCAACCAACACCTGCCACTGGCGCTTTCAATTTTTACAGCCAGTCTCATTCATCAACAGAGCCCTTCAAATGCCATATTGCCATGGCGCCATACAAAAATGCCATATTCTGCCGATTTTTTTGTAAAATGCCATATTCGGCCGATTTTTGGGAAAATGCCATGTTTGTGCCATGTTTTGCCTTTTTTTCGCCAAAATCCTTCAAAAAAATTTAAAAAAAAAATTTTGAAGTGCAAATTTCCGAATGACGAGGTTTCTCGAACCCTGAGGCCATTAGTGTAGAGGGATTACTAATGTCTCAAACCCTTTCGGAATGGGGTGCTTCCATGGGTCGCCACTCTGTCTGGTGAGGAAGCCACTCTGAAGGAAGGCTGGGAACCTGCTGATTTCCTCTGTATGAAATACGCCCCGGCAACATCAGCTGATGTGGAGAGGACTTTCTCAAAAATGAAATACCTTCTAAGTGATCGACGGCTGGGATTTTCGATGGAAAGCTTGCAGCACACCTGATGTTGTTATTTAATAATAATAATAATAATAATAGCCTGGAGAGGGAGTTTTTGGTGGAGGCTATTATTCCCGACCACTGAGCCCTCCACATGCACTTGCGGCTGGGAATAGGCCCTTGGGCCCCCCCACTCGCGTCACCCCGTGGCACTTTTTACCCCCCACGGGTGATGACCACCCAAATAATAATAATAATAATAATAAATTATTTGTATAAAGCTTTGTATATAAAATATATTATTTAGCATAAGTAACTTGTATGCTGTGATATTATCGTCTCAGAATAGCTGGTGTGGTCGGAGAGGGTTGAAAAATAAGTGCCATATTGAGAGAAATAAGTGCCATATTTGGGCCAAAATAAGTGCCATATTGCCATATTTTTAGGGCCCTATTTCACAAAAATAAGTGCCATATTGTGAAGGGCTCTGTTCATCAACTATGATTCCTGTCTGTAAGCGTCCTTCACGTTTATCATGTAACTGGGTATCATACAAATCCATAGTGACAGTAAGTATATGGAAGTGGTAGGGGTGTCTCGAGAAGAGCTGGTCACATTAAACAATTCCCCTGAGCCGATGTCTTTTTTTTTTTTCAATTTACGCCGTTTCGGTTGGTAACATCGGCCATTCGATTTCTTTCAGTCCAGCAGATATAGGATTTTCTTGCGAAGGGGTCTCCATCTGGGTCGTCATGCATAAGTCGAGCATCAGCATGGGATGGGTAGGTCTCCATAATTATGCTCTCCGTCCATTTCTCCTAAGTTGCAAAATGGGCAAACTGGGCTGTCCTCAGCTCCTATCCTGTTCAGATGTTTTTGCAGGAAATCATGTCCTGCCAGGAGTCTGAAAGATGCTATGCCTTGTCTTCTAGGCATCAGATTCGCCGGAATAGTAGTCTCCCTCAGTGATTCCCACTTTTTTCCGCCAGCTTTCGTTGCCTGTTCTTGGCTACAGCTTCTAAAACACCTTTGCTGATAGGGCCGATCGATTGAGGCCCACTTGATCCAGTTTTTCTCACCGGGTCAGCTGCTTCGTTACCGCTAATACCGACTTTGCCTGAACAAATATGTATAGTGTTACCCAGACGCCTCAGATTAAGCTAGTACCTACTTACTAGCGACAAAATGCCTGGACTTCCATTTGTCAAAAATTTCATGGTGATTTTGCGTCTGTTCAAGTCCTAGGTAACAACGTATTCTTCTGGAAACTACAAATAAGTGCAATAATTCTGATTACAAACTTAGACAGTAAAGATAACTTGTCATTAAAAAAAGTACTAGGAACGGTAAGGCACAGTTAACTTCTCATAAATTTCATGACTATTTCACGGTTTCAATTCGTATCAAGATGAAAACCACTGGCATTTACTAAAAAGTGTTTAAAATTGATACACAAACTTGGAGAGTAAAGATAACTCTTCATACTTTGGTTACTACACATTTGCCCGATAGTAGCAGGAAACCCACACTGGCGGCATTTTCCGCTTCAGTGGCTTTTCACAGACTGAAGATTGACCAAAGAATGTGTTTGAGTTACTTTTGTACTTGAGATAGGCCAGAAGTAAGATACCTAGTACTTTAGTTTGCCCACTTTGACGGAACGATGCTCTATTTAATTTTTCCTGAAATCCGGGTAGTTAAGGATTCAAAGGCTGATCCAAGGACCTACTCAAGGGCTCAACGACATAGAATAAACAAAATGAAACCGTTGCAATCTAGAAACTTGGTAACAAGTAATTACCTACTGTTGAAAGTTTTAGATTGGAAGGATGACAGAAGTGTTATTTTTCTTTTTGAATAAATCTACATCCAATTTATGCAGTAGTATATCACTGTCATCCAGCCATCTCTGTTATTTCATGCGGAGACGGCTACAACACAAGAGGAGCAAAGAGCCAATAAGAGTGGTAAAATACGACTTTCATGGGCCAATCCTATGGACAGTTTCTTATATAATTATTCCCACGAGTACCTATCTACACGAATGCTTGATGGAAGGTGGAATGATTTAGCATCGACCTGATTCCTCTTGTCTTGTAATGATTTAGTAATTTTGAATCCTCTCGTGATTCTGGGTAATCGCATTTAATCAAAATTGAACAAACTGCTCAGTAATAATACCATTACAAAAAATGCAACTAAGTTGTTCTTCAAGTTCAATTTATGTTCGATGTAGGTATGGAATGACTCTGGGCTCCACCAGGACATCGGTCGAGTACCAAGACCTATATCACAAAAGGGTACTACAATAAACATAAATAATCGCTGGAATAAAGAGTCCTCAAGAATGTCTCCTAGTTCAGAATAGTTCGTGGGTTCATGCACTTCCCTGCATGAAGCAAATTTTACAGTAGGTAGATACCTACTTTTTTCTCGATAAGCATTTGTGTGTGAGAAATTATTTTTTAATGATGCGCAAATGTAAAATATAAATTTCCAGTGCCGATAAACTTGATTTTTTTTTGTAAAAAAAAAAATACGTTAGAGACCCATTTCTAATATTGGAGCATGGGCATTCAGCAGAACAGATCGGTTCCAATTTTTGTCGCATTTCGTAATACATATTTTGGAACTCAGCTATTCCCCACTCAACTCTGCGTCCATACATTTTGCAGATCTCTCTTGATGAATTTCCCGAAACTGTGTACCTAGTGCGTAAGGAGGAGGAGGGGGGAGGGGGGTCACATATTTCGTAAAATACATAAAAATTGGTTGAATAGAGCCATTGTTATGTATGTGGTTATCCATTACACACATGATAATTATTATCTTGAAGGGCAGCATTGTTCTCCTCTTATAGGGACCAAACTATCTTGATAGACTAGGAAGCAAAATTAAAACTTACACGGGGAAAAGTCACAGTTTCAAAAGTTCTACTTCCACTAGTCAGTACTTACCGAATTGATAAACAGCATAGGTATCTGATTTGAACTCTCTTTCATCGATCTGAACTATCTTTCATCCGAACACTGAAGTGCAGCAGCATGGCATGGGACCACTATCCCACCTCACATTTCCTGATGTACATTATATATCACTAATCATCGAATGCCAAACAATCAAATGAACAGAATAGAGAAATTCATTAATGGAATGTTTATAGTCCAACGTGGTAGGTAGGAACATTACCTACTATATTCATCATTATTAACCTACCAATTATCCGGCTGTTGAAGTGAGAACAAACAAAAACTGTACAAATATGGTCTTTTCATTATTTATTTCCTTACCTACCATGATCGCAACCATGTTTTTTTTCTTTGTTGCATATGTACTTCATTGGTTACTACGCCTCTTTGGACTTCTATCTCTATCTCTGTCTTTCTATCTGTGTTTCTCTCTCTCTCTCTAGATGCCTGTCCTGTACCCACACAAGTAGACCTTCGCCAGGTAAGACACTACACTTACACTTGACTTACATCTAACAGGTAATCCATCCTCTTTACCATCGAACACCACTAAACAGCTTGCCAGTCAACATCATTGCAGTTTCCTACAGAGTAGCTTTTTATTTGCTCGAGATCTATTAGAATTTCGTTGTAAATGTGCTAATCATATCTATCACGCTATTCGTAGCCTGCTTGGTTCATTATTAGGATATTAATATTTTGAAACTTTTAATACCTACCTATATTATGGATGATTGAGATTAGGTATGGTTGAGTGTTGAAGTGCTTCCCTTTGTATGCATTTCAAGTAGGTACTGTATGCGTTTAGAACGTCAAAGTATGTTATGGTATATCGTATTCTAGACCATGGAAATCCGATTATAAATAAGTTGTGAGCACCTGCAAACCAATAAATAGCCATAGTTATTTGTGTATAATCAGATCAATGGTGTTCCTTTCCCTTCCATTCCGATGTTACAAAATTGCTGCTTAGATTTTCAAGTGTGGCTTTGGTTCTTGCAGCATGCTCCACATCACTTTATACCTTAGTTCTTGTTTCTTGTGAACTAGTATGTATACTAGGTGGATAGATAGGTATATTTCTTTTTAAAAATTGGCAGATAATTTTCTGATTAGTTTTATGAGCAGTCAAGTTCAACTGAAAACCAAGGTACTTTTCAAATTGGGTAAATTGGAGATCCAACCTTTCTACTTCCTTATCTGTGCTTACATCTCTCTCATGCTCAATATCGTAATTATCGTTATCCATTCCAAAACATTCTGAATTCCGGAGTTCGGTTAGTACTTTCTTAATAAAGGTTGCGTGAAAAATGGTAGGGGATTGCTCGGATTTTGTGTTAGTGCCAATGAACTATGCAAAACACGAACATAATGTTTTGGTGGAGTTTTACTGATTGTGTGTATTTAGTTTGGAAAAATCGCTATGAAAAAAGGAACACCCGCAGTACCTATAAGGATATTTCTTGTGCATAGTAAGCTTTTAAATATTCGCCTTTTTAAAAAGCGTCCCGAGGAAAATGAGGTCGAATCCAGGGTCACAGGAAAATATAAATGTATTGAAAAGCAAGTCTCGTGGACGAGTGAAACTTGGTTTCAGGGTGAAAAATAGATTGTGTGATGGAGGTCTCTACCTCCACAAGAATGTTGCCGAATCATATATTATGTGACGTCCCCGTCGAAGAAGGTCTGCCACAGAGTCATTAGACCCCCTGACAAGTTCCAACAGTGCCAATAAGGCACTGTAGAGTAGGTTCAACTTGGTCTCATGGAAAAGTCAGGAATAAGCCTATCCATGGCCGGCTTTAGAGAAGGCCGCGGCGCAAGATCTGGCAACGCTGTAAAAACGCTGTGTAAATAGTGACGTTTCGATACTTCCGTTTATCGGGTAAATGGTATCGAAACGATATCGAAAGCTTGGTACTGATAACGATATAATATCGAAAGAAAGTATTCGATACCGAGAGTATCATTCGATACTTAAATAACGAATTAAAAAAAGTTGTTTTCAGTTTTGTTTTGTTCTCCCTCTTTCTGATCCTAATTCAGAATCGTAAATCATCGTCAATTTGATTTTGAACGCCTCCAGTATATTGGAAGATGATGATAATGACTTGTATTATGCTTTAGAGAGCAGGTGAGTAGGTATCATCATTTATGTAGAGTTTTAATTATTATTGAAGACCATGTTTACCTTGATCAAATTTCACAACAGCAAAAAAACCATAGAAAGGTTGCACAAACATAAGTGTGTACTGTGAGTAATTTATGCAAGGGTTTGAATGTTTTTAATATTGTAATTTATTCACTGGTATTTTGTAGTATTTACATACCTACTTTACCTATTTTACATACAAATTTATTAGATTCCATCCTTGCTACCTTTACATTTACTGAAGGCAGGCGATAGTTCAGGCCTACCATCCTTGGTAAGTTACTACTTTATTAACTTAGGTACATAAATATCGTTTCGATACTACATAGTATTTATCGATATCAGTATAATATCGATCACAAAGTATCGGATACAAATATCGGAAGTATCGAAAGAAAGCATCGATATCAGTAAATATCGCAAGTATCGAAACGTCACTATGTGTAAACGCTGTGTTCTTGGTTCAGGCCCCTTTCGTAACCACTGCGTTCTTTTAGCTCCATGAATGAATCTTTCACTTATTTTATTATTATACCTGTATATTGCGAGTAGGTATAATTAATGAAAACAACCATCTTCTGAATGATGCATTATTTAAAATAAATGTACTGAACTAATACCTAGAACAACAGAAAGGAACAAGCAAGATGACTTGGAGAAAAGGAAATGGAACATGAATTAATTATAGTTTGTTTATAGTATTCTACTTCTGGAACTTATTCAACTTGCGACTGTCATTTTGGTTAATTTATTCTCCAAATAACGTATTCGGTTCGGAACGTTTTTTTGGAACACCCCCTCAAAATTTTTTCTACGTTTCAAGGTGTATAGATTCCAAAAACGCAATGTCCGTCCGCCATGTCATCGATATCTACCTTAATTTTCGGTCTAAAAAAAAGAACCGTTCTTTTGCACACAGGCTCCAATTGGGCCCTAGTTGTGTCCCCTAACTCGGCAGACCGATCGGAAAACATTGAGGCGTGTTATGGGGAAAAAATGGGTGCAAAATTAGGGTTTTTCATGTTTTAGTGAATTTGAGCTTGTTATGTATCGTTTTCCGTGTTTTTTAGGGTGAGGAGACCAAATATGAAGTTGATTTTGACCATTGAGTGAAGTATTGAGGTTCTAACGAAGTTTTAACTCTCAAAATTCAATATTTATGGGTCAAAAACCGTGAAAATGGCTATAATCTCTAGAAATTTGTATAATAACTCAAAAATGAATCCGGGCAATTCAATGAGAAGTTCAATGATCGAAGATAATTTGTCAAAAATAGGAGCCTAATTTGTGAACAATACCTACCAAAAATAGCCATGTCAATATTATTACACATGAAATAAACAGTAAATGAATAGCCAGCTTTTTTGATGTCCAATAGAATACCTAATAAACCCACGTGACAAGGATTTTGCAGCATTCTCCGATTTTTGATCACGAAGATTCTTGGAATAATGGTTCGTAATCACATTGACCGCACGTATTGCTGTCTTCTAATTTGGAATGCGATCTCTCTCAGACAAATGATACGATGTCTTTTTGGTTAGGAGCCTTCAAAAACTTCTTCGAACTCTTGAGAGATTAAAATGTTCATAATATTCAATGATGAATGTCATAAAATATTCTATTGTCATACCATCACTGTAGCTGAATGATGGAAAGCACTGTAGGTACGTATCTTTAGGTTTCTTTCTGTTCTCCCTGTTGAAGGTACATACTTATCTACTGTACCTAAATCATTTTCGGAAAAATGTTATAAATACAAACCACTGGCCTAGGTTTTGGTTCTCAATTAGTGCGGGGAATCGCACGAATCCACTTTTTCTCTTCATCCTTGGGAAAACGAAACGAAGTCACACATTCTTTTGTACATTCCTAATTACTTTTGCACTCTGGCACGACACAATTTTCCTGCATTCTGTTACCATTAAAAACAATAACTTCTGTTAACAATATTACTGTTGAAAATAATTTTCGCGAGAAGATCTATAGGTAAACTATCGAAACCCGGATTGCCAATTCTCTACTGCCGCTGCCTTCTCTAAAGCCGGCCGTGGCCTATCACAAAGGTGTTTGGATGAACACTGCTAACGTCACCACTTTGTTGAGCCGAACAACTGCGGACTGACCAATAAAGGCTCGGGTTAGGGGCAGTGCCGATCTGGGGACCGAGCACATTCTCAATCATATGATTTCTTTCGAACTGAGCTAAAAAAAAAAAAACCACTGGAATTTCCCATTATGGTACAAAAATAGGTAAAACCCACTCCTCACCTTCATATTATTCTGTTTCGAATACGAAGAACGGCGTTGAGTACATTCCTGAATAATCTATGTGAACAGCTATCTTTTTCCACGGTATTTTCAAAAATTATAAAAGTGCTCCAATTATTTCAATTCCTCCCACATGTTTGGTATAATTCACGAACCCATGTAGGAGGCTGTTCCTCCACACACATGGGTAGGTTCATAATTAGCTGTGAGGCAAAAGCAGATATTTTATTTTTCCCTACTTCATTTCTCCCACAGATCACCTCGATGTGATTGGTCTTTTTATCCCCCCCCCCTCCCTCCCACCACCACCAAATCAATGTTCAACTGATGTACTCAATCACTGGGACTGCCCCAAAACTTCCATTCGTTAAAACTAACACTACATTTACATAATATCCCTTCCTAGGTAGATTCATTGAATTTTTTCTTAACGTCCTGACTAGGTTACAGTTATTTATTATTCCACTCATCTGTCATAGCATTCTCAGAGGCACATGACATTGAAATGTAACATTGTTTTATACACATAAACCACAGAGCACCATTTTCTAACCCACTATTTGTTTTTCATATAAGTCAGCTACTACTTTATTTGTTGTTTTGAAATATGATTTTCGACTAATTTTCAAACACTATTCTGTAACAACCAATATATTAAATCAGACTGTTTTCCTTGGTTCTACCTTTTGGAAATATACAAGGATTAAGCAAGGAGGTGGTTGGATGGGGGGAGGGGAATTGAATTTTTACATTTTATTGAAACTAAATTACTAAAATATGGGCAGATTCAAATTCCAAAATGATTGATTCCATTTCAGAAAATTGTTTTGCATTTGATATGCAGACGGGAAGGTAGTTTTCCAAATTAATTTGTTCATCACCAACGAAAATTCTTAGATACCGATGCCGCAAGATAATTTATATACCAGTAGGTAACTAGGTACCTATTTTCATATATACAGATAGATGACGACCTATTTATGAGTGATGAGTACCTATTTTATAATCTTTTTTCATTCCTATAACAAATAATAGCTAATAGTATAATCGCTATTGCTTAGCGTAGTGCTATAGCATAGGGCATACTGCTAGTTTTCATATTAAATTCTAGAATACCTGTTACAATTCTTGTGTACCTACCAACATGCCTCTTGGTTGTTCAGAGACATATCAGATTATGTTCATGTATAAATAGATGACGACAAGTTCCTGTTTGAGCTAGGTAGGTATCCTAGTTAGATTACTGAGGGGCGTTCAAAATTTTCATTTTGTACCTAACTACACTTGACGAAATGGATTATGCTAATTCATCTAAGCTGAACAACCCTTTACCAGGGTGTATCCGGACCTGAAAAACCTAGAAAGCGGAGCATTTGCGGTGTTGCCATAAAATTGAATTGCCCTAAACAGCAGCGTGTATGCAGGCATCAACCTGGACTGACAGCGCACTTGCCCATGCTGAAGGTCGCAGGTTCGAACCCCAACCGGTACCAAAAAATATTTTTACTCCACGTCAACGATTTACTCGTAATTTTGCCATTTGACATACTGGTTTTTATGAAACTGCAATTCCCGGGCCGGCTCCGGTACTTGATTTAGGGTTTTCCTGGGGGGAGCTCGAGAGTAGTTACTGCCCACAGAAAACAGTGATCTACGCAGAAGGGACATCTATACAGGTGTTGTCGCTACAAATCAACAATTTCCCTTCAGAACGTCATTTGTGTTTCTTGTTGCTATTTTAGCTACGGTTTGTCATTGACAGAATTGTTTTAGCAACATTTAACACGTGATTTAGGTAAGTGCCTAGTAACGAGTACGGGGTTAGGTACTAAGCTAAGGAGGGTCTGTGATCTATATAGAAGGGTTATCTATACAGAGATCTGTGATTTATAACAGAAGGGTGCTCTATACAGAGAAATGTGATCTGTAACAGAAGGGTGTTCTGTACAAAATAATAAACCGTTGTGCAGGGATTTGCAGCGTTTTTCTCTATTTAGTACCTACCTAATTTTTCACAATTTCTGACTATTATTTATTTGTTTAGCAGTATCTATATTAACTCTATTAGATACAAATGTTTAATTAATATATCTAATTGACTGTGAAGTTACCTACCAGACAAATAATGAATTATTTCTTTGATAAGTATCTATACTGTAATTGAGTAATTCTGACCGATTCTTGTTTTAACGGTTGGACTGATTTTAGTGCAGTTTATTCGAAAATGACGTACTTAACTGCCCAGGGAAGGTTTATAACATCTATTCGTTTTACCTCCGGAATTTCCTTCTTATTCGTCAAACTTGGCCATCCCTAGTTTCGCGTTTGAACGTCCGGGGTTATTTGTTTATGTTGTGAAGTGTTTACGTTGTTAGCACGCTGTCAGTATTGTTCAGAACGTTCAGAATTTGATTTTCCGGTCGAGTTTTGTAAAATGAAGGTTTTCTTTTTTGTTGTGAGGTGTTTACATTGCTGGCGTGCTGCCAATTGAATTTCTTCGCTTGCTCTCTCCGCCCGAAGGGCATACTACTAAGGGTACCGATGTCCAAATCAATCGCCGAAATATACCCCAACTATTAAATTAATCCACGTAACGATGCAGTTAGCGAAACTAACACGGCTACTTGTTAAACTTTTTTCGGTTCTTCATGCACTCATCACAACGTCAAGGGTCTCACTTGGCTCTGTAGAGTGTTCACAATGAAGGGCTTAATAGCCTTGTTGAAACTGTGAAAACTGCTCAATTCGTTTGGGAGGGACGGGGATTTTTTCGGACAAGGAAAATTTGGCGTAGGTGAGGGGGGGGGGGGGGGGTGAACCCTTTTCTGTAAAAATATTCTTGGCCAGTGAAACGCCATCGGTTTTCCGACCATTGTCCACTTCTTGATACATACGGGGCAGATTTAAGACACTTTGCTTTCCTGTCTTCATCATAGGTTATCCTGATCACTGGACCGAGCTATCTTTTATAGTTGATAGGCGCCTATCTCATTTATGCTCACCTACTTGACTTACAATAATAGTACATTTTTCTCAGTATATTATATTTATGCTCTATTGCCTTCATTCTTCCAGATACCTACTCTTGTGTTCCCTTCACTAGAGCTTAAGATCGAGATAGGAGGACAGTACCTATAATGGAGTATACCTACGCTTATTTATTATTTTATTTTATTTTTATGAAAGTAGATTCCATCCGTATAATTTAGACACCAACCTATGTATTCGCCTCACTGTCCCACGACAAGTAGTTACTTTTCAAAGATTCCTGAAGTTCTGACGTCATGCACCTCCTCGCCTGGGCGGGACCCCCCTGCCCACTGTAACGTTAGAACTTTGGAAAACCATATAAAAAGAACTGCTTATCATAGGACAGTGCGATTGGTGTCAAAATTCTCAGGATGGAATCTACTCTCATTTAAAAATAATATAATCCGCTTTTTTGACCCATGCGCATGTACCACATTCATTTGTTAGACCATTAATTTTTAGGGCAATTTTTACCAGCTGTTTGACTATAATGCGTCATATTTGGATAAAACTCAAAACGTCAAAATGAGGCAGATAAAAACTAGGGTCCTAACTTTGATGCTAGGAGCAACTATCAATTCCTGAAGCATGAGGAAAGGAGCCAACCAACCTTTGATGTAGAGATGGAATTTCAGTTTCACATAATCAAGCTTTGATTTGACACTGTCTTTTCTGATCTGGTGATAAGTGGATCGTATCATAATATCGTCCCAGATCAAAATGAAGTTCAGATGATTCTATACCAACAGCTGGCAATCCTTTCCCTCCTGGATTCCTAGACAGTCAAATCCAGGATTATAAAAGAATTTAATTAAATATTTAATCAACCCTTCATAGGGATTATTATACCCCAACGATTTGTGATCATAAATATCGTGGAGAGGTACGTACGTTATTTACTGTACATAGATAACTACAAGTAAAATCACTAGATTGTGTGAATGTTGGTAGGTACTTATCAAGATTTGCTCATTCGGATTTTTTATATACACTTGCGGTTTTATGACCTTTTGATTGTTGTAAATGTGTGCATGCTGCTGAATCGAACCTAGCAGTGCCTACTTTTTACCCAAAGCTTAGTTACCTACCTGATCAATAGGTATGATATGGAAAAATGGATAGCGCCAAGCTCAGTGGAACACAGTTGGTCGGATATCTATTTATCTTTCCTCGTTAGTTGCAAAAGGAGCACGGTTACATGCTTCTTGTGATATAGTTGTTTATTTGATCGTGTGTTCAAAGTATATAAAGAAGTCCAAAATAAACTTCTGAGGCATCAACAGTTTACTGGACCTTATTTCAATAGCCTGTCCTACTAACTATTTTTGGGCTAACTAATAATAAAATCAAGAAGAACCACAATGCTGTATTTTAATATAATATTACTTTTAGTTACCTATATTGTTCTCATTGTATTCTGGTATTAGTTGTTTAATATACTTACGCCTGTTGGCCTATAGATTAACGAATAAATTATTATTTTTTTAATCAATTAATACCTTGGTTGTTATTATTACTATGTGGATTGGTAGATAGCTACATCAATACAAATCACTTGAAAATTGGTTTCATTCCAGTAGCTAACTAATAAATTTTAATGTACTTACATCAATTCATACACCCACCTATCGTAATTAAACCTACCATTCTTGTGTTTTTTACGTATTTTTCAAATCTTCATTACCATTCACTCAAGAAACAAATTTCAAAACATGATTTTTTTTAAATTCTAGCTCCGTTTTAAACATCTCCAGCACTCAAAAGCTAATTTCCTTCTCAGCATGTACCTAGTGCACCCATGTACTCGAGAATGCACCGTTCCATTTCTTCCATTTTATAAACAATGTGAATTCATGTGTTTGCCTTGTGATTAGATAAGTAATTATTATTTTATCAACTTTCTTCAACGATCTAGGGACATTTTCTAAACCACTGGAAATCAGTTTGATCCAGCTGACGCTTTTAAACAATGGTCTGCATCATAGATCCCATGGCTTTTAGATTAGATTGTGAGAAGACAGCGGGGACAGGTGATGCAGGCTGGTACCTACTACGGACCTGGAAGCTCGTCCTTGAGATTTGTCCGATGTTGGTCATCTCGCCCCATCAAACCAAACCAATAATTAAGATATTTCAAGCCCAAAATTCCAAAATAAATTTCATATTTAAAACTAATAATTAATCGAATCTCAATAATAAATCTTAATAATTTGAAGAATTTGCTTAAATTCTCCATACTCGTTGTAATCTGATCTTCAATAATTATTTTCATAAGCCACACAAATTTAATTACAAAGATGAAAATATGATGATTTCTTCTAATCTGAAGGTAGGAAAACAGCTTCCTGTTCCTTAAGGAGAGGATTTTCCTTAGTTCCCATGAATCAAAATTCACGAAATTTGGTACATGGGTCCCGTTTGGGCTCTAGTTGGTCCTCGGAACTCTGCGTTACTGTCATTCAACTCTAAGGGGTGAAAAATAGGGGTTGAAATATCCAGAGTATCCCTATCTCGGAAAATTTTATTTTGAGGTGTGGGCATTCTAAAATTTTTGAATAGTTTGATTTTTTTTGAACTGTTGAGAACATCTGGATCACTCTAAGATGCTGCCATAAACGTTGCTATACAATTTGCCCAAAAGTGCAGCGTTTATGCAGGCATCAAGCTGGGTTGACAGCGCACGCCACTTCTCTTTCGGCCAGGTGGCCGCCGCAGCTGTCTGGTCTAGGCGTCGGGCTCTTACCCTTAAAATCAGAGGTTCGAATCACGGTTCAGGGACAGAATATTTTTCACTTCACGTCAACAAGCTCCCTTCAGAACTACATTTGTGTTTCTTTTTGCAATTTTAGCTACTGCTTGAACATTCAACGCATGATATTAATTTGAAGTGGCGAATAGGTACTAAACTACGGAGGGGCTGTGATCTATAAAGAAGGGTTGTCTGTACAGAGAGCTGTGATCTATAACAGAAGGGCGTTCTATACAGAGAGCTGTGACAGAAGGTTGTTTTGATTGATTTGTGTGTAGGGATTTGCAGCGTTTTTACCCTTGAAATTAGAGTCCTAAGAATGCACCAAAATTGCTGGCCTACATACTCATACCGGTAGGTATTTCTTTCGATATGAACACTACTTTTAGACTATCCCTGAGGTCAGTAATCGTCTGGAGTGATATAATGCACATAAATATGTGAGCACATAGGTATGAGCTATTGTTGAGGTTCGAAATATGATTCAGAAAGCTCTAAAATGGATTTGCCTGGTGACACTTCAAAAATTCGCCTACCTGGAGTAGGTAGCTCCTTAAAAAATTCGCTAATAGTAGGTAACAGGAAAAACTATTTCACTTTTTCGCACAGAGACTTCCGTCTTATTCATCACATTAAAACATACCTACCTACTTCATCGTTATTTTCGTGACTACGGTTTATCTACAAAAAGAACGATTGGGTGATCTGTTTAATATCAATTTATAAATGTTTAAAATCGAAAAAATTATTCTGTTGCTATATTTTCAATGTTATTTAATATAATTATCGGTATCGAAATAATATGCTATCATCTGATATTTGTAAGAGGTATCGAATGGAAAATATCGATAATAGGAAGAAAAATTTCAATATAATTTCCAGTACCTATCGGTAATATCGAACGGCCCTATCTAGGTACTACTATAATTCCTAAATTTATTCTTCAAAAAACGCTAAATTTATTTCTTCAAAATCAGTTGAACAGAATTTAGCTGCTAGGGTGCCCTTGACGAGGTTGGAAGCTCGGGCACTTGAACAGCTCGTGCTTGGAGCCTCTTTCTTTAAATCTTGGTGTAGTTTATACATTTCCTGTTGTCCAGTATGCATATATCGTATGAAGATGAAAGGGAAGCCAATGATGATTGAACCTTAGCCGAGAAATTATTTTAATGAAGCTTCCGTTAATTTCCCTCTTAGGAAACCAATGGCTTCTTGGGATATGTGGTTGAATACACAGATAAAATAATTTTAAATGTTTATGTTTTGTAAAAAATTATGAAATTGACATACGGGGCGGCGGGGGTTGCAGGGGGTCGTTGTCCCCTGTGTTGAGGTCGTTCTCGTTGCTGAAATTCGATATTTGCACGGACCTTTACCCATACAAGCTTTAACCTCCATTCCCTTGTCTACCAATACATAAATGGAGTGCACTGTCTCCATGGTAAGGTGGTCCTTATTATTCTCGAGGTACCTACTGCAGATATCTCGATGACATTACATAGATAGCTAGCTATAAAGTTACCTCCCCGCGCCTAACCAAACATTGATCAGTTGGCAAATTCGAGTTCAGTCGCTAGTTATTTGGGAAATTTGAGTTTCATCGGTAAATCTGAGATATTGTTAGGTTATTCCAGGTCAGTTGGCAAATCGTAGTCAGTTGCATATTCGAGTTCTGAAAATCAGCCATCAGAACACAAAAATAGGGCTAAATCGAATCCTCAAAGTTGGAGTAGCTACCTATCCTCAAGTCCGAATACCTAGTCCAAACGTACAAAATCAGGATTTTCCGAGGAATGGTGTGACATATAGGACAAAAAGGGGTCCAAAACTACGATTCTAGCAGATCAAAATAATTGTTTGATAGAATTTTCCAGCGGGAAATCTTGCGCTGATTCTGATTAATACCTACTCATCGTTTCCTGACTCAGAATAACTAGGTAGAATCCTAAATTGTACATTTCTATTTATTTTTTTTTTTCAATTTTATGCCTGTCATTGAAACCATTCAAACAATTTTTTCCCAGCAGAAGATCGTAGAGAATCGAAATTCGCGTCGGTTGAACACGTATAATTGTCTAACTAACTATAAAGTAAGGTCGGAACAAAATATATGTAGGATTATACGAGGTATTGGCGCTGAATTTCCTATTAGAACTTATAAATGCATACCTACTTGGTACTAATTAGCTAGCATCTCATTTTGCACTACTGTTCAGCTTCTCCTGGAGGAAGAAGAATCAAACTAACGAGTGGGGGCCAAACAGATATGTCAACAAGAGGAAATTAATTTGTAGAGATGGGCCAGTAGAAAACTAGTAAACAGAGTTAGTTGACTTATGCTCCCCCTCCATCCCCCCCACCCCGTCGCAAATGGTTGTCGCTAGCACCCCACATGGTTGTCTGTTGTTCAAGAACATTTCTAAAGACTCTGTTCAATTAGTCATAAATAAGGATCCTGCGTATTGCTGAAATAAAGTCACTCTCAATGTTGTTGTGGGGCTTGACTAAAGTTGCAAAAGGCCACAGTTGTTATGTCCATTCACATCAGCAAACTCCTACGGCAACTGCATTCTTTTCCCCTTCCCTGAAAATCACCAAAAAGTTATTTGAACCCCTCTTTATAATTATAGCATTGAAGAAATATCTGCAACATATCAGCGATTCCCCAAGCTCTCACAGCAATGGGATTCTGGCGAAATATTCATGCTTAAAATAAATAAAAACCGAAGTTAGTAGGCACCTACTAATTGATCTCACCTATGACCTTCATAGTTTGAATCTCGAACCGACTATCATCCGAATTTCGGGCAATGAGGCAAAGGGCCTTGAACTAAGTTCTCGTACCACATTTTGATCCACACTCAACACTTTTTTGTTTATTTTATTTTACTTATCAAGTTGATGATACTGTCTATAACGCCAGCCGGGGCAGTATGATGTGATGCCTGGTCTGATGCTTACTTTTAATTTCATTATATTTACCAGTGAATTATATTATTTTATCTGCAATCCTGTCAGATTTCTGAACTTATTCAAATTTAATTGCATAGAAGTGGTTCTTGAAAAATCACTGTTTCAACGAGATGTGCAGATGTAATTAGGTGCGAAGAAGATATTGATGAAATTGGTCATTTGCGGATCTTTCATTATCCATCCTTAAATGTAGAATCTGTTTTATAAGACTTGAATTTATTTAATCAGATTTCAAATTATCCTACAGTATTAAATAAATAACACTGTGAAACATAAAAATCAAATATCTTACATTCAACCGGCTCCCGTGAGAACGGAGACACCGCGTTCATCCTTCGGCGGAAAACCAGGGGCACCCATCGTCCGATCTGACGTAATTCCATGCCCTCCTTAATTTGTGATCCTACGGATGAACGCGGTGTTCCCTTTCTCACGGGCGCGGGTTGAATGTGAGATGTTTTATTTTTGTGTATCACAAAATACCTACTCAAAAAGAATAAAAAATTCATGATTTTAGCTGTTTTTACCGATTTTTGACCCCTATAAAGTCAAATTTGACCAAATCTTTTTTGCGAAAAATATTTTTATCATCGAGATAGTCCCTCTGTCGTGAATCACCATCCCACACAACGCCAGGTGAATTAATATTGATTTTGACCCTTAATACCAATTTTGGACCTCAAAAACTCCAAAATTTGACCACTATTCTGTACGAACAACAACTGAAATGGTATTTTTCCGCCTTTACTCACCCACCCATCCGCTTCCAGTGATTTTATAGCAATTGTTAGTGATCTGAGCCATTTTTACCGATTTTTGACCCCTCAAAACTCGGCTTGGACCTCCTCGAATTTTTTGAAAACGGCTCATCTTCAAACTAATCCATTTATTTGGCAATACGAGCATTTTGGCGAAATTCGGAATTTGCATCATGTACCCAATGTCAGATATCATCTGGAGTGACACACACACACGCAGATATATATAAATTTTTGTTAAAATCTAGGGATGAATTCAGGATGCTCTGAAACGGAGTTGCCCCTGAAACATTTTCAAAAATTCATGTTCTGAAAATGTTGGACCCATTGCAATAGCTTTTCTTTCAAAATTCGCTAAAAGACTTGGTTCACAAGACCAGTCGAAGTACTGAAAGGTAACAAAATTTGTGAACGATTATATGCATAATAAACCCAACCTACATATCAATTACTTCCGAACAATACTGGCAACTGTTCAGGGTGATTATTAGCGCTGATGACAATACTAATGGTGATATTTTTTATTTATCCCCCCCCCCCCCCCCCTTGCATTTTTATTTGCTCTTTATGTTCGGAATATTTATGTGGTTGGTTAGCGTAGCCAAGTATCTATCAGAGAGCTCAAAAAAATACCCTAAATGTCCCATAACTGCCACTAACACATGCCTAATGATGCTGCGAACTATACACATTCTGCCATGTCTTACCACCACTTTCTGTCTTCAGCAACATTGATGGCGCTTACTGTTACTATGAACGAACTAGTTTCTGCACAATTAAAAGTTCAATAACTTATTATCGATGGATAACTATCTACCTTATATACATGTAGGTATATAATAAAGTGAAAACCCAAGGATCAATTCAGAAAGCTCTGAAACGGAAAAGAAAACATTTTTGTTTAACTCAGTTTTTAAAATTGTTGGACTTATAGCAGTAAGTAGGTACTTTGTTTTGCTCGAAAATTCGCTAAATGGGAAAATTATTATTTGAAGTGAGGGATCGATAGATTCCCAATTGTCGATATAATTGAAACAATGGCTGTACCACTCCTGTTATTTGTCTACCTCTTCAGAAACCTCGATGGAGTGTCTATGAGAAGTTTACATGCTCTTGCTGAACCCAAAACCGGGCATAAGCAATACGCTTTCTATGTTCTTCAATCACAGCTCAGTTTCTAGTTTTAAATTTTGTCACATCTATGAGAGTAGAGGAGCTTGGGCTTTGTGCCAGCCTCTGGCTCTTTCAAAATCCTCCAGCGCTGGCACAGAACCGTGCTGCTTCCTTTTCCCGTTAATGAGCCACCCACTCAAATATAATAAGCCTAGTGTTAGATCGTGTCACGTGAAGCAGCCCAGTTATTCTGATTAATGGTAAATACAAAGCGAGTGGTTTATCATCTAGTCAACACCTTCATGTTGGCAAGTGAAAGTGGAACACTATGAACTAAGGAGTCGGTTGCGACCTTCCCCGAAACCATCCCTCCGTGAGTGGCGTAGTGCACCACTCTACTGTTACGTACCCTGTAGTTTGAAATCACTAATGATCACAAAGGGAGGGAAGGAGCGAGTTGACAATGGGCAGTTATCGCCTATCGAAAAGAACCACTTTTGGTACTGAATATTTGTTAACATTCCTCCACAAAATAGGGGGAAAAAACTAAATTCATGAGGGAGGGTGTGAAACTAGCCGCCCATACATCATGGTTTCCCCTTACCCCAGAGCTCAGTAAAGGTAGGGTAAGGAGTATGACTTCCCCATGGTAAGACACTGGTTATAACGCAATGTCAAAGCCCATTGCTTTGAAATAACTGTTTAAGCGACGTCGTTTTGGTAA
The DNA here is from genome assembly GCA_954871275.1 of Leptopterna dolabrata. Classification (NCBI taxonomy): domain Eukaryota; kingdom Metazoa; phylum Arthropoda; class Insecta; order Hemiptera; family Miridae; genus Leptopterna; species Leptopterna dolabrata. The sequence goes on along the minus strand of OX940974.1, from coordinate 112,494,391 downwards.
TCAATGAACCATTGCTCTTAGGTAAATGCAAATGGCGCTTTTTTTTCTAAATGCATCTTTATTTTACTTTTCATAAATTGGAAATGAGATTTACGGTTATTAATACTACAATCCCCTTTAAGATAACTTGTGCTGAGGGTCGCAGTGCTTAGCTTACAATTAAATTATTTTACTTAGGTGTGGCTTTTTAAAGAAAGAAAAATTGATAAAATTGTCTAATCAATCAATTAATAAAATTGATTAATCAATCAAATAATTAAATTGATTAATCGCTCGATTAATTTAATTAATTAATTGGACTACTCGATCAATAAATTAAATTGATGAATCGATTAATTAATTAGTTAATTTAAAATGTTTGATCAATTACTTAAATTGATGAAATAATTAAATTGTTTAATCAATTAATAATTAAATTGACCGATCTACCAATTAATTAAATTTATTAATAAAAATTTACTACTCAATCAATTAGATTGATTAATAAAAAGAAGCAAAAATTTTGCAGTCACCCATCTTTAATGACAGTACAAGAATCAATTATAAAAAATATACAATTAATAATTAATTAATAACTGCCCCACTTCCCACTTTAAGGCTTATTAAAGATAGGTACAGCATCACTTCATACATACATAATTTTACCTTATAAAAAAAACAGAAGAAAAACAAGGGACAAATAAAGGCTTCTTTCAGAGGAGCGAAATGAAGTATTTCTTTAATTTATTCTTAAACGCCAATGATGACTCCTCTACCCACATCAACGAGGCTTGGAGAGAGAGTTGAAGTGCGACATCCCCCGTGACAAGAACAATCTCTGACCATCAGCGGTACTCGTCCTCGGAGTTAGCAGGGTAATCTTATTTGCAGCCCTAATGTTCCTCTGGATATTTCCACGACATTACTTGTTGAATACAAATATCATAGTCGTTTTCTCCGCAATTTTATTCAGGTTCAAGGCTTCGAACCCTCTGAACACCGCCGCTGAAGGGTGTCTCGCGTGTTTTTTTAACAGGATTTTAATTAAACGTTTTTGTGTCAGGCTTAGAAGATTCAACTTCGATTCGAATTTAGAACCCCAAGCAACCACCCTGTACACTAACGGAGAACCCAACATCGCGTCATACAACAACTTTTTCAGTTGCGGTCCATAAAGTGCTATAGTGATCACGTCACACAAGAAGGAAGGCTATCAAAACAAGTCACCACCTGTCTCTTCCCACTTCTCTCCTGGTTTGTTCATAAAATCTTGATTTCTCAAAACCCTGTCTAAAAATTAAGAGAGGGGTTTTGTTGATCAAACTTTACTTCTGTCCTTCACATAAAAACCTTTCAGAAAAAAAATAACCCCAAACTATGGTAATTGCCCATTGACATGGTAAATTCAGTAATAAAATGTTTAATGAGAACATTTGTCAGTTTTCACAATATGTACACGGTAAAACTGAGTCAGGAATGTTTGGAGAACTTGTCTGATATGCAATGCAATTGGCTTTTGGATCTGTGGCAGGGATGAGGAATCTGAATACGATGAGAAGATGTGGATGCGGATGTAATAATATCGAAGTTTTCCGAATATTTCTGGGCTATGCAGGTCTCTGGGCATGTGCACTGGCCATTAGTTGAAGCTTCAACCCCTCTTTAATCTATGCACCACCCACTCCACTTTCATTCCTGAACACTCCATTTTACGCTTTACACTAAATTCCTATCCACATGAACTTGGCCTTAGTACTTATAGAATGTATCTGTGTGCTAGAGCAAGAAAACGTGGGTATCACTCAAACGGAGGACTCACGCTACCTTACAGGGATGCGTGGTTCCTGTGCAAACAGCGGGACTTAATCCTGTAATCTTCTGCTTTAACCGCAGATCCTCTAACCGATCGCGCCGATAAGTCAACTGGTTAGATTAGCTGCAGTCTGGCCCACAGTCATTTTTACGTTCCTTATTTGTTAGTTGTTTAGACTGTGAGACCTGAATTAATTCAGATACTAATCAAACCCAGAGCCAGCTGGCCCACAATTGTTGATAAGGTGAGAAGAATTAGCCTGTGGGGCTGACTGCAGCTAATCTATCCAGTGCACATCTTGGCTAACCGGATAGGTTATCTTCAGCTAAAGCAGAAGGTTACAGCATCATCCTGCTGACATCACGTTTTTTCACCTTAAATGTTTCCAAAACTTCCTCAAATTATTTACTGATTGATTCTCTGTCCATCCCTATGGGATTAATTCAGGTATCATTTATCCGATAAACATTTTTACTGTCAGGCTGAAGTTTACATGGCCAAACTTGAAGTTACTGACAAGTTTGTGATCGTCATTTTCGGTTGCACAAATTCTCTATTTTCTGTATATATAATCATCATTCAGTGCAGGTCAAACAACGGCTTTTTAATCTTGAAGAACTCAATTAATTGCTCAAGTTAGTAAGGGGTTGGTGGACTTTGAATTCATTTGTTTAAAACATCAGGTTCAGTTAAACAAATTGTGAACAACAGATCCAGATTCGAATCTATCATCTAAAATTGCCCAACTATTTTACTGAATCTGCTCATGGAAACATCTTGCATGACCAGAACTGGTTTTTGAAGTTCTATTATTCTTTCCTCTGATGTATTAGATGTCAGTGCATTTTCGGCGCCCTAGTTCAGCTCTACTACAGATGGTACATTTTTTCAACATGATTTCACTTGCTCTGTTCATCAAATTTGGATGTTTCCAAACGTTTTCTTGTCTGACAATTTTCATACTTTTAAAATCTCATATTGCTGCCCAAGTTGGGATTGATACGTATTTATAGGTAGCATGATGGAGCAAATTCATCAACTCAAGTGATCGCATGAAGGTTGTTTAGCATGAGTCTATGTACATTGAATACGTGTTTTTCTTCAGTTTCAAGCACTATATTGATACCTAAGTACATTTTTTTAAATTGAGTTCACCCACCATTTCATTTCAGGATGGTAGACCTGAAAAGGAAGGTGGTGTATTACAAAGAGTGGGCAACTTGACGAGGAAATATCAGGCACCCCTGAATCCTACAATCACGAACAGCAACGATCTGAAACAGCCAAATCAAGGAGCACCAGCACTCCAACACAATGCTGAGACACCAGGACCTAATTTGATGCAAAAACTAACAGAAATGACTGCGGGTGATAATTCTGTGGACCACATTTTATCAAAAGGCAAAGAATTGATTTTTATGAAGTTTGGCTTGGGGAAGTGAAATGTGAAGTTTTATTTACACATATCTGCTTTTCATTGAGTATGAAAGCTTTAATGCTTGTTCCAAGTGGTGATTTCATCCAAGGTGAATCCAAGTTTCCTTTCTGTGATCCCAAGGAAATGTCAAGTAGCCAAATTCAATTATACATTCTTATCAAACATTCCACAAATGTATATATCTTTCAAGTTGTATTGTATGTATAATAATTATATATATATATTGTTCTGTATATTATATATACATAATTGCGCCAAAATGTAATAAAAATATTTTTTATCTAGTGTTAAGGTGAACATGCAAACAATACTACAAACGTCAGTATTCCATTTTACTCCAATCGTTTTTTCCAGGGATACATCTCACTTTCGCCTATGATGTGGCCATACTGTTTCATAAATGGCTATGTGCTATCATCATTCTCTATTCCATATTGTGTAAGTCCAACCTCATATCAATATATGCATACTGCTTATTTTGTTACAAAAAAATTGAGTAAAACAGGATGCGAGAGAATCAAGCCTTGGGAGAAGTTTATATGCAATGAAGTTGTGGCAAAAGAGATGGCGATTGAGATGGGACGAAAAGAATTGCCCCCAGGAAAGGGAATTCAATATCTACCTCTTAATTGATATGAGAATTATCTTTACATTCTCAGGAGATACCTACTGTTTTCAAATGGTAGCACGTACGTCACTGTGGCCTCTACAACCTACGATTCTATTTGATCAAAACGTTTGAATGCCCTTAAGTCAAGGAAATTGAGCGCTGATTTCGAAATACCGTTCATTCCCACACCTAGCAGGTACCTTCATTTAGGTAGTTACACATGTGTATAAATAGTTGACATATTTCTTCCCTGATAAACTACTGACACCTTGGCTTTTTACCCAAAAAGGGATCAATAAAGGAGGACACAGTCGTTAATTAAAAACAGGTTTGGATGGAGTGGTTAATTAAAAATATGTTTGGATAAATTTATTTTTTTCAGTGATTTACAGTTATGAATGATACCAGAATAATACAGTTACAGTGATGAATTGATACCTGCCTACCTACTTATATGAAGGAATTATTCCATTTTTAGTTGCTGGCATTTTCCATTGCATACGGTGTTCAATATCATTACTTCCCCTAATGTCATGAGGGGGGGGGGGGGGGAGGAAGATCTAATTGAAATATCTTTGAATATCTTTGTTCCTATAGTCAAGATAGGCGGGCGGGTGAATCTGAAAAAGTTTGGAAGTGTTCAGTAAGATTGAGGACATGTGATGATGACTGTATGATAGTGCTTGGTAGTGGATGTATTAGTATTGGCCAGAACTACCCCAAAGGACAGGATGATGCCAAAATTCAAGAACCCTGATGGGATAAACCCAAAAGCATTTTTGACTACCTTGGCTGATGTCCTCCTGGCGCGAGTTGAGGTATTTAGGAACAAGAAGAGTGGCAGAAGGAATCACACTAAGTTCGCAATAGAAGCTAGGTAGTGAAAGGTTGCTGAATCCATTGAGTGTTGAAATTGAGGTGGATTTAGGCATATGTCGAGAGGATGTCATGCTCAAACTGAAGATGGGGTGCTCTACAAGTGTATGGCCGAAAAGGTGACCTACGCCGAAATTGCTGGTATACATAAAGCAAAAAAACTGCTAGTAACTAAATCTATGGATTTCAAGAGGCTTCAAACTAGAGGTTCCGTTTGGTGGATAGAGTCCTGGAAGGGACGTCAAAAATGACAATGGGACTGCGGATGCTGTCGCCATAGCTCATTGTGCAGCAGTAGAGTCCACAGGCAACTAGGGAAAGTTTTTTCCTGATCACCCAGTGTGAAATGAACTGGACTAGATGTTAGAGGATGTTATACAAGCAAAGAAGAGGGGTGATCGTAGAACTGGGATCGGCACTGTTGAAATGGAAGGAATATTATCAGGGAACGAGTTGGAGGAACGAGGAGACTTAGGGGTGGGAGAAAAGAAGATTGGGCTGGCAGATATGAACCACTGGAGCAAAGCTATGGTAATAATATCGCCAGCACTAAGCCACAGCAGGAGGGAGAGAAGTGTATCGGAGTCGCCGTGGAAGTTGCCAGAGGCTTTAAATCAAGAAGGGAAGGCAGACAAGTTGGCACCGCCTAACCAATAATCCGAGGTTTTTTATTTATTTATTATTATAAGGTAAAATTATTTTAATTTATTTTTTGAAAAAAAATCGGGCAATTTTTCTTGATTAAAACAAATAATCATTTCATTAAATTATTATACTTTAAGCATAGCTTGCTAACTACGCGTTGCGTACCCCCCACTGACCTACCAGGGCCGCCACTGCATAGACATTGAACATTTCAGTGGAACTGAACCTCTTTTTGCCCTCATTGGCTGAGTGAAAATTCTTTCCTACTGTTGCCAGTGCCCTTACCAGCCAGTGACATAGATAATTTGGGAGTATTATACCAACCTTTGTATGATATAATTAATCGGAAAAATTAAAAGTATCTGTTGACTATCTGTTGAATTTGGCATGTCTTCCTATCCAGTGGTAAAACAAGAATTACGAAAGATACATAGAAATGATGATAACTTACATCCATCAGAATGGGAGCTCAACTTGGACTTGAATGTATGAAACTATAAAATGGAAAGAAAAAAATATCATCATGAGGATTTGTTCAACAAGAGCGGCAAATGTGTTTCTCCTGATTTGTCCAGTTCAGTAGTTGGCAGGCAGGTACCTAATACTCTGATTCAGTCGCAACTCGTTTACTAAAACAGCTGGGGACTGAGCAAAACTGTTTGAGTTATTCGAGGTATCGGTAGGTAGTTCGAGTTACCCAGCTGGGAGTTCGAGATATCGGTAGGTATGTACTACCAGAAACGGGAAAAATATGGGAGATGAATATAAATACAAATCAAAATAATTTATGTTTTATATTTACATATGTATACGCATTCAAAATCCGCCCACTTACTGGCACATTTTTATCTCTACATTCCTCAAACAATTTACCTAACTAGGCCTTTTTCAGTTTGTGGGTATTCAGCCACAAATTGAAAACCATAGTCACATTCAACCAACTGTGCCCTTAAGTTGACAAAGTCGACAAAAACATTGACCCTCCACCCCACAGAAATACGTCAGGCATGTCGTTCGACTTGTTGAGTGGAGTTGATGAGAAAATGGGGAATTTGTTCGAAATATACCTACAGACTCCTACCCCTCATTGACCTTTCATCTTTTTTAATAGGTACCTATCATTCATTTGTTCGCTGGCTTGTTATATCGTTAGATTGTTAGAGTTATTGAGGTTTTAAGCTTGTGGGCAGGACTCGGGACGTGAAAAACAGTTCGAGATATCGGTGTTGGACTTACGGAGTTGTGACTGTATTTATGCCATAATGAAGGCCAGGAAGACTCAGGTGTCTATTCAGTTAGGCACCTACCTGCATATTGTAAAATACAATAAGAGTTGCTTTGAAGGAAGCAGTGCAGCAGAAGTAAAGATTATTTTTATAAAGTCCAAAATAAGTCTACTTTTTCATAGCACAAATATTGAGCGACTTTGTGTATCAGCTGGTTGTTTGGAATAAACATTTATTTGAACTACAGGAATGGGATGGTCAGAATTAGGATTGAATTTATGCTCATGCTGAATAATCCTCATTAATCCGGAGCAGTCTCTGGAAAGTGCTTGAAGTGGAAGTGGGGGAAAAGATGCAGTAGCTTCATCTTTTTGTTCAATAGATACCCTTACCCACACTGCATTTATATTAAATGACGAATTTCACTGTCATCAAATGAAATTAATGTTGAGCAGTCACCATTTGCGACTTCTAATCTCATCATGGTATGTTACTTTGAGACCTCTCATGCTAAGAGAACCAAATCTATTCCCTAGTTATTCCATGACAGATCGTTTCACAGCCCAACAAGCCTTGGATATTGTTACATCTCAAAGTTCAGTCATTGTACCAACTTGATTCGGATTCACAGGATTATGTGATACTAGTACTTTTGCTGTCTACCAACTTATCTTTATATTTGGGTCTTCATTGACCTGTCTCACACAAATGTATGTTAAGATAGATTAAATGAATGTGATTAGTGTGATATCAAATACCTAGATATTTTAACTGATAGTGGTGTATCCTGTTCATTGCCTTTATTGGTACCTATCCATCAACATTGAACATTTGTTAATCTTTATAGTAATGTCAATCAGTGATCTGCTAATGGCGACACTTGGGCTATTATCATTTAGTATGCAGGTTGAAAATTGACTAAATTTGGATCCAAGTGATTGTTTATCTTGTAATTTGTACATATTATTAGTATCAATGATTTCTGGTGTGAGAATTTCTAGTTTTTTAAAACCCTTGAATTTGTTTTATATTTATAAAAAAAAGAAGACTATTTTTCTCTGATTTAGATTAATGAAATATATTGACATGAGGTGATATATTATAAGTAATGCTTTACTTCTAAGATATCTTAATACAAATATAAATTATGGGAAACTCGATTGCTTGGCACAAATTTCTGTGTCCTAATGATTGCCAACAGCCAATATGATAATTTTCAGCTTCTGTGAGTCGCTCATTGAGCAGTCAGCTTTAGGGCTGGAATGTTTAGCTACTGATAATGTCAGTGCCTTAAAGTGAGTGAATTCTCTTGAGGGCAGATGATACCTTATACTCTGTCCTCGAGATCCCTTGTCAGTCAGTCTGATTACTTTAGATTGTTACTCTGCCCCATTTTTCTTCTAAACTTGGTAATTCCGCTATACAAAACTTATGTATCCACTGCTTTTTGATGGTGAATACTTTTAAGGAAATGGATTATAATTCAAAATTGACTATATCAAAATCTTATTGTATGGTGCATACGTACGTGAAATGCTTTGTGATTGTCTTCTACGAAACAAGCAGAAGATGAATTCTGTATCTTACCATGGGCTTTGGAATAATACTACATTTTATAATAATGAAATACTGCTACAAGAGTATGGACAGAAGTTTATGTGTATCTCCTTTGAACTTTACCTATTATGTGCGTGCAGGGTGACTAGGTTCTACTTTGATTGAAACATACACCCTGGTCAAACAGTGGTATAGCAAAAAATCGTTGATAGAAAAGTATTGGTTCGGCTACTCATGGTGTATCTGGCTTCATTATACGATATATTTGGCTATACATTCAGTTCATGTTACTTCAGAGTCATAATTTTGAACAATACAGTTCAAACCAAAATTTAACAATATTTGAAGGAACGAGTTTTTAAGGGCGGCTCCCATCTGGGTAAATCCTAGTCAAACTACCGCCCAACTGGGTAAAGAATATAGACCTAACTGGGTACACCTTCCCGAGCTCGCGACGACCCATCTGGGTAAAAGCTTCCTCTGGCTAGAAATTGGCGAAAAGCGTGACTTCCTGCAACGACCCATCTGGGTAAAACTCTATTCCAAATGCTGTACTTATTTCCCATGAATTATCAATGAAATTAGAAAAATAAAATAGAAATCATGTTCTGACGTTTGCCCTGTAAACTTGGCTTTGGCAAATAAAAAGTTTTGATTGATTGATTGATTTATTATACAAGGTAGGTATATCAGGTACATAATAGGTAGGAACCTTCGTCTAAAAACCCTCCGTTTCAAAGTTGAACACAATCTTTCCCTTTCTAGCTGATCACTGTCTTTTGGCTCGTGCACATGCTCATTTTTAAAAGACAAAATTCGCGTGACGTTTGAATCGGTGCTTATAATCACTTTACACTGCCGATTTGCACAACGAAAAGTGATGGTTCCGCACTTCATGACGCGAAATTGCGTAAATTTGTAACTGTCCACAACAATCGCGGTGTTACCCCGTTGGCTTGTGAATTTTTGATCGATTTGCAGGTCCATCTCTCCGAACACACGAACGTACTGACTAGTTGACTTGTTATGAACATGATTAGGCTTATCGGCTCGGCGAGTCGGCTGGAGAAAGTCCGTGTACCCGGTTGTGCCGTTCACTGTTTACCCAGATGGGCGCTCGCGGACTGAGACAGGCCTTCGCCGGTTTACCCAGACGGGCGACGCCCGTTTTTAATGGTGTAGAAACTAAATAGGTACTTTGCGACACCTTCTTATAAGTACCTGACTTAATTAAAAACAAAGAAAATGGATTGAAGTGATGGTCGAATTTTTATGGATATTGAAATTGGTGCTTACATTCTTTCCTGAGGCCAGTCACCCGGTACAGATATTTAATTTTGTTGCTGCAAACCTATTTAGCGTTGAATGGAGAAAGTTTCTGATAGCTTTTAATATAAAGTAACAAGGGGCCTATTGAGTGGTTGGTAATTCTAAGTTGTTTGTATGTACAACTCACTAACTCAAATAAAATTAATTGTACGATTTGGGTAAGGCAATTCCCACAAAGAAATTGTTAACCATAGTGTAGTCATAGGTGCTTGTTGAGTTAATTCAAAATCAAAAAAGTAGGTATTGTTTCATCCATGTTCCACCAGGTGCGCTAGAGGTATACAAAATATTGGGTTATTACTTTTGAAATTACAGTTAGGTACTTTAAGGGTAGGTAGGTAACGAGTGGATTAAAACTTTCATATTTATGGATTTGAAATCCATGAATTGATAGACTTTACAAAATCTTGGAAAGAGGTACCCAATTTGATCAAGTTAATGGTTTTAGCTTTTCATATTTTTCAAAGCACAAACGGTTCAACATTCCTTCTTGAAACCAATTTTCACAACCCAGCTACGCTTGTAGGTAACGCTTACGTAGTTCCTTTATTGAGGGTTTCTCTCTCTCTCTCTCTCTCTCTCTCTCTCTCTCTCTCTCTCTCTCTCTCTCTCTCTCTCTCCCCCCCCCCCCTATTTTTCCATATTATGTAGAATCACGGCGGCATGAAAATGTTCTGCTCGACGTTGCTAATGTTGGTATTTCAAAGTTTGAAACGTGGAGAAACGGCGGTCTTGATGCTGCCATTTTCATACCATTCAGCTTCTTCAGCGGAATAACACCTTTAAACCAAGTGGTTTCTAGATAGTTATGACTGTCTTCCTTATATTCTTCCTAGTATATGCGATAATTATTATCACTTGGACGCACAATGGTTTCTACATTTAAACAATAAGTATCTACCTAATTTGTTTCACATTGAAGTCACTCGGCTTTTTAAATTTTGACTGATAATATTTCGTTCTAATTCCTTCAGATCTATGGCTTTTGACATAAGTTATCTACTCAATTCACTATACACACTTCCTGTTGAGGCCATTTAAAACTCGCCTTGTCACTCGAATCACCGCAATTGAAGACTAGGCATAACCAATTCATCGTTTGAGGTGCAATTGGAATTGTATTGTAGTCGCTTACATTGCTTACATACTTTATCTAGCGAAATTCCTGAAAAGTGACAGGTAGGGTATAGAAAACATCATGGATGGAGTATTCAAGCCAAATAAATAAGTAGGCAACTCGCAAACGCAAGTCACTGACATGACACAGGTGTTTGAATATCTAATTTCAAGACGCTCAACAAATTTTATTCACACAACAAATAGCTGTTTCATTAGGCAGGGATGGGTATCAACAAATATTAGTCAACGCTTTTGCTTTTGCCATAAATATTTCTTCTTCACAATTTAGCACATTAGGTATCATTGTAACTGAACACCCATTGTACTCTTGATTTTTCATCAACTAGCAATCAATCATTTCTAGAAATATCGATAAGTGTAATTAGGTATACTATTCAGCAATCCATCTAAAGCTAGAAATTGTTGAGCATGGAGCTATCCTATGTTCTATTTTAATACTTTCCAATGTGGTATTTGCCACAGCAAAAAATATATAAATTAAAATAGCTTCCAAGGTCTCAATAAGGTCTCAGTATGATTATTTTTACTCACTATTATTTATTGCAGGTGTTGTTCAGAAATATCCACCAATTCTTCGGCCCCCTTGAAGGCCACACAACCTACAAACATTGCAATAGTTATAACACAGTCGAGTCCAAATAAAAATCAACTATGACATTTGTGATTAATGTCTGTGTTCAAAGTTTGTGAATTAATGATTTAAATTGAAAAAAAAACCGGTCTGTTTTAAAACAAAATTTTTTTCTGATGATTATCACCCATAATATTGTCTATTGAAAAGAAATAATGACGATAAACATCAATTTTTGAGCTATTGGTATTTGGTACCCATCCCAACAATTTAGTACTAGGTACGTTGTTTTGTATCAACTTACCTAACACATGGTGATGCTGTCGACCTGTTTCATGCAAAATTACGTTGTTGAGGCAGGTACTACCAAACCAAACCTGCCTACCTACCAAACCTGGTACCAGGTGAGTTCTAACAGTAGTAGTACTACTACTGCTATTTTTGTATGACAAGAATTATTGTATCACTAATTTGATGAAAGGATGCCTGGTGGAATGGGCGCATGATAGATGAGTTTTACCCAATATTGAAGATTATTTTTCATTATTAATGATTTGATCTGATTTGTTTTTTCCCGAAAGATATCTGAAGTAGGAGTAAGTAATCCTGTGGCTACCAAGGCATTTTTCACTTGTTATGTTAAAATACAGGTCCTAAACCACTAAGCTCAAATAAATCATCGATTATGAAGAAGGATACCATATTAATTAAATGATTTATAATCTACTTTTCACCTGTTGGATATAGGAAAATTAACATCTGCGATAAACATGTACCTACCTACCTATAATTAATGGCCATGATAACTGGACCCACCAGAATCATGCATATTCAGTTTGCACTCCCGATCAGCCTGACTGAATAGGTATTTCATTACCTATCTAACTTATAAAAATTAATGAAGCACGTAATGATAGGTAGAATTACCTACAACAGCTCCCTATCATGTCGAAGGCCCTCTAACAAAGACGGCACCTATACAAAATGATTATTTGTAGGGTAGGTGATGATGAAATGATTAAGACGATGTTGACCTGGCATACCATGCTGCACCTGGTAGCGATCATGAAGGATGCACATGTGATTCGGAGAATCAATTCAAGTTCATCGAATTAAATGTAGGTACCTAATATCTCGCAGAATCCCAACTAGATATTCTCCTCATCAATCCCACCAATTGTCGTCCTTGAATAGGCAATTATCATGGTTTTGGTTTTTATATTTTGTCTGAAAGATCTTGATATGTGAAGGAAGAGTTGAGTTGTATTGAGGAAAACGCTCCCTCTCTTTAAGAGAGACTTTTTGAAAATAGAGATTTCATAGAAGAAGCTGGGAATAAGTGGGCAAAAAACGTCACTACGTTTTTTGCGCCTTGCTGTTTGGGCGCTTCTGTAGTTCAGCTGGGCACAAGGCGTTATTTTCTTGCCAATGGTTCATGGCGTCGCATTATTCGCGTCTTTCAGAATCATGTAAGTACCTACTAAACAAATGGGTTTTTCGTTTTTTAGCCCTAGAAGAAATTTGTCGTCGAACTTCCCGTTTTTATCCATTGTGAAGAGGAGCGTTAACAGATATTAAATAAGTAGGTACTGAGCGCTCTTTTCGGATAGACGATTATTGCCCATTGTAAAGTAGGTCTCATCTCTCAAACGAGACAAGTGATTGATTGGTGAACTGAACATGTTTTGGAAAATGTCCTTGGTGCCAAATATGTCCTACATTATTTTTCACTCTTAAATACATTTTAAATAACAACTCTTGAATGTTATGTAACAATCAATAAATTTACCTGACTAGTTTTATTGCCAACTAAATTTCTCTATATCTTATTTTGTTATTATTTTGTAAGTGAGTTGTGAGTTGTATTGATGGTGATTCATTACTGTGAATACCCATTCATCTATAAGAGTTTCAACGCAGTTAGTTTACAACACTATATTTTGCGTACCAATACACTTTTTTTTCAATTCCTTTGAAATTATTAACTATAAGAGATAAGTAGGTATCAAACTTCCTCGTCTTGAGCTTTACCTATGTGACATTAAAATTGTCCCTCCTTCTTTGGTACAGCCTACTTCATCTATGCCCGGTACCTACCTACTATGAAATAATTTTCAATCTGATTGTCTCAAACAAACTGAATGAGCCACTAAGTTCCAATGTGAGTCATATTTAAATTTACAACACAGGATGTTTCCTGCAGATGATGTAAAAAAGTGACAATTTCTTAATTGCATTTATAATAAAGCCGAGTGTGCATGTGTTTGTAAATAGGTACTGAATAATCAGTTAATGTTTATGCTAAAAGTAATTTAAGATTTTTTTTAATTCGATTTATAAGCTCTAAGAAGAATACATCAGGTAGACAATAACTATATCATCATTTTAATCTGAGCAATGCTTGGTTATCAACTGATACTTTTGATACCTACCTTCATCCCTTATGTGGATGACTTTATTTTTTGCCCAGGTACTTTGCTTCAAATCCTAATAGTCAACTCTCGTCTTTTCTCTTTAATTGTACTCTTGAAATTGTGTAGAACAAATAATAACCCAAATAATTCGCACAGAACCAGCCTCGTTTCAATAAATACATGTACTTTTTTAATAAAGTGTACCTATTGATTCAACCCTTCAAGTTCACACTGTCATGTGAGGGATAACCTGAATCCTAGCAGCAGCGGCGTTCACAGTCTGACGCAGCGGCAAAGGAGGTGTAAAGGCCAACGGAGCGGCGGCAGTGCCTGAAGACCTAGTCAGGCGTTTTACTGCGAAAGTGCTGTGAAGATGCTCTTTAGCCACGGTGACAGCAAATCTTCTTAGAGAGAGGACCCCAAACAAACTCACGGGTCCTTCGGTTTTGGGGATTAGGCCTGGGGCCCAACCCAAACCCACCTCAGAAAAACTAAAATCGTTATGAATCCCAAAACAATCAAAACCGGACTGGACATTACGGCTTACGACCACAGCAAGGACAAAGAAAAAAATCAGCGGATAGTGGGCAGGGTAATAATGGTTTTACCTGTCAAGAGAATTCAGATCAGCTGCTGTCATTTGATCCAATATCACAGCAGATCTGTAAAACAAGAAAATAAGGAAAGTTCAACAATATCACGCTCTTGGTTCATTATTTTGAATAATAATGAACCTTTGTAATCTAGCATGGGAAAAACATTTGGAAGCCCTCAAAATTTGGCTTTTGTTCCAAGGAAGGTACATTATCGTGATTCCCTCACAGTAACACGCCTGTAATATTATGAGATTTAACCAAATAAACACGGAGAACGTTGAGCTGGGCAACACCGAGGGTTTTCCCCAACCGCCAACGTCCACAACGGTCATTACGGCCGACTGTGGGTGGAGGACGGGTGGAAAGGTCCCTTTAAAAGCAGCCGTTCTGGCCCAGCTCTTCATCCGACTCCCGACTTGTGACTTCTCTCTTTCCTACTCCTTCCTCCAACACTCGCTGTGGTCCATTCCGCGGGGTGCTGGCAAAAGACTCCCAAGGAGCAACTAATACTCGCTGTGGTTCATGCTCGGGGGTTAGTAGCAGTAGGTTCCTCCCGTCCTTACAATAGGAGAAGGTTTTACCAGCGCCTGTGATCGCAAAACATTTGGATCACAGTGGTGACCCCAAACCTTCCTCAACCCTCGTTGGTGACTCGCACACACGCGCGCATCAACACATACATATTTATGCAGAATCAGAAAATTGAATAAAAACGTTTCTGTCCGTGAGCCGTAAGCCGCCCTTGTTATAGTTACCACGAACCAAAATCAATGAAATTTGATTTGTAGGGCCTATACTACCAAGTACATTGTAGGCCCTATACTACCAAGGCCAACCTATACCGAAAGCCAGAGACCATAAATACTTGGGAGTCTTTTTAGACAAAAGGCTCACATTTAACGAACATGTTTCCGAACTCATAGGTAGAGTGCGTAGCCGGGTCACATGCTTGAAATCCCTGCTTCATAGTCGCCATGTCTCACTCAATAATAAAATCATCATTTATAAGACGCTTATTCGACCAATATGGACCTACGCCATAAATGTGTGGGGCACCTGTTCGCGTTCGCAATTCAAGAGGCTGGAGCAACAGCAGAACTCCGTACTCCAACGCCGAATAATACAGACGCCACCATTTGTCAGGAATGAGACGATTTATCATGACTTTGAGCTGGACACTCCCACGCAGATTCTGACCCAACACCTAACCAACTTTGTGCAACGGAATCAAGACCATCTCAACCCACTTGTCAACGACGGCTTCAGAAGACCGGAAGTCCGACGACTATTGCGACCTAGACACATCATGGACATCATAGCGCAGTGATTAACAGGACCATCAATATCAATTTTACTCAACTTTTTACTCGAATTTTCAACTCAATCAATATAATTTCAAAATTTACGACTTTCAAGTGCTTCTTCCATGAAAGAACACTGTAATTAAGTTTTACAATGACTGTGTTTTGCCTATTATCACTGAGGTATGTTTATTGTAAACGGTCTCAAACAATAAATAATTCTTCAAAAAAAAGGGCCCATTTGGGGTCTAGCTGGTCTGCGAAGCTCAGCATTACTATCAATCATCTCTAAGGGGTGAAAAAAGGAGGATGAAATTTCTAGAAAGCCATCTTCCTGAAAACTCAATTGAAGGGTAGGTAGAACTTGTGAATTTTTTTAGACCACCCGGAGCATTGTACGTCCAGCCGTTCGTTCACAGTGAGGCCCTGAAATTTGGCTTCGTCAGCACGAGTGTGAATGAAACCTCATACATCCAGCCCGGATATCTTTGCTAGGGATCAGCTGATTATCATCCCAGTTGGTTGTTCCGAGATATTATCTCATTTGAAGAATGATGGTTATTTTGGAGTTCGTTGAGAGGTAGGTACTTTTGTAACTTGAACAAATTTGGTTCAATTAATTATAGAGTTCTTGAATCCACAGCATATTTTATGAAAATATGAAAATGTAATTGCCCGGCCGGCTCCAGTACTCGATTCGGGGCTTTCCTGGAGGAAGCACGAGGTTAGGTATTGTACATAGAAAACAGTGATCTATGCAGACGGAGCATCTATGCAGGTAATTAATAAACAGTAATAATTTGCAGCGTTTTTGGTTTATGCGCCCCTACACAGGACGCCCCAGAGGAGGATCCTTTAGATCTGCTGCCAGTCGATTAGGTTCCCCTAAACAATGAAACAAACGAAAATCGTTTGCTGCGTGCACAGATGGCAGGATTTAAATTACAACTATGCACTTGTTTTCCCCCACAAGCGATCTCGGCACCTGCTTATTCAGCGATAAATCGAAAAGAAAATGGTAGATATATCTTAGTGACTTAGGTGCCTAATAAGAATGTGGTTGACGAGCAAGACAGGATCCTAACTACGACAGTGACCATATCTCAGTGTAGTTGGTGATGAGACAGGATTGAAAAATGAGCAACACAGGTGTTATGAAGAGACAAAGATTGAACACATCCAAGCATAAGGACACCCTGAGTAACTTCCAGCGGTTTAACTTCAACCTGATTAGATAGATCTGTAATCAGAAACAACTCTTAGACGTAAAGATACACACGGGAAGTACCTTGTTTTACTGATATTTGGTGGGCAAAATAAGGCTGTTAAAATTTTGATTTTGTCGTGATCCTTCCAGAACATCACTTCTCATATAATATTATAAACTAAAGATTGTCCAAAGTAATAAACTCGAACGGGTGAGGTGGCCTTCGTGATCTGGCGCAGGGAGTCTTGAAACTCTCCAACTACCCTTCAGTTGCAACTGAAGGGCTGGGGGAGAGTGGAAAGAGGACTATAAAAACTCGCCGTTCTCGTCTGTCACCTCATTCTATGCTCTCCTCAAGTCGATGACTTTTCTCTCCTCTCACGCCTCCTCACCTATAACCTAAAAGATCTTAGTTTGGTGGAACCGGCCTCGAGTGGCAACCACTGGGCAAAACCCCTAGCGTCTTTAGTGGTGGTAACCTTCCTGGCCTGGCCATAGGTGTTAACCTTTCAGATGCTAGTACTAGCAACCTTCTCCATCACTCTCTCTCATCACACCTCACCTCGCCTTCACCTATATCAAACCACCACTGATTTCTATGGGTAAAACTGTGAAAAATGTTCAAAGTGTAATCAGCATCTACTTAGTACAGTTGCAAAGTCAAGGTATCATATTTCAATTCATTATGGCATTCTCCACTAGACTGGTTTAGCAGGGCCTCGGTGAATATACCTGCTTCTATTTAAAAATCTGTACCTACCTACCTACAGATAGAGTAAGTAGGTAGGTATTTTATTTATATCCCCCCCCCCCCCCGTTTTTGACATCTGAGTACCTAGGTCCCACATTTTATGAGTAGGAAAGTCTCATAATTTATAAATAGGTATTTAAATCTGATCGTAATTTTGTGATGGCTGAGGCGAATTTAGTATCCAACTTCGGACCTCACTCATTGAAAAATGCTATTCCAATAGGTAGTAGAACGCCGAAATCAGTTGATACCCTGGTAATGAAGAAGTTAATTTTCAAAACAGATGCCTTTATAACACACCCTGTATAGAACTTAACTAGTAACTGTAGGATTGTGGAGGAAAATTAACTTTTTGGAAGACCGTCAACGTCCATGGAGTACCCCCCAATTTTCGTGGAGGACCCTTATACTTTTATGGAGGTCCCTTCCACTTTCATGGAATACATTACACTTTTTGGAAGACTCTCAACTTTCATGGAAGCCCCCCCTCCCCACAAATTTCGTGGAGGGCCCTTCCACTTTTGTGGAGGACCCATTTCGTGGCGGGCCTTTCCACTACCGTGGAGGACAATACACTTTTTGGAGGAGCCTCAACTTTCATGGGGGCCCCCCAGATTTCGTGGGGGACCCTTCCACTATTGTGAAGGATCCTTTTGTGGCGGATAAGTAGATCTCTAAAAACCTCGTTCTTTAGCATACAGGCTCTAGTTGTGCTCCAAAGCTCGGCAGCCCGATCGGATCCAGGGGTGTTACGGGTGAAAAATGGATGTAGAAATGGCGTTGGTTTCCAGTTTTTTCCCCCCTTTTTTTAAAGGTTTTGTGAACATGAGCTTGTGAGTTATCGTTTTCCATGTCTTTAGGGGAGAAGACCCAATATATTATGAAGTTTATTTTGGCCAAAGAGTGAAGAATTGAGGTTGTAAAGAAGGTTCAGATCCCAAAATTCGTTTTTTATTAGTCAAAAACCTGGGAAATTGTCCGAAATCACCATAAATGTGTAAAATAACACTAGAAGTAGTATTAACAGGTGAATCAAGACAACTGAATGGCACTATCAATGATCAAAGATAGTTTGTCAAAAATAGGAGCCTAATACGAGTTTTAGGCCTAATAGGAGTTTTAGGGACCAACATTGGTGGAAACCATCAAAAATAGTTGAGTATTTCAATAATTGCACATGAAAGAAACAATAAATGAACAGCCAGCATTTCTGTAGGTATGTCCAATATAATAATAAACCCACTTGGCAAGGACTTTGCAGCGTTTTTCACTAAATTTTTTGACCTGACTACTAGCACTTGCCTCGGTGGAGGGGGAAAACTTGGGATATTCATGTTTGGTCTAAAATAAACTCTAAAATTTGTCCACCTCTGTTTGGAATATGTCCGAATTCACCTCCCTACCTACTGGCCTAAAATATAAGAAATATGCATAGAGTACCCATGACTTCTGTTTATATTTTTTAATGAAAGCAGGTTCAGGTAGGTAGGGATTCTGAGAGTTTTGACACCAACTGCACTCTCCTAAGACGAATAGTTCTTTTTCTATGAGCTTTCAAATTTCGACAACAAGTGACGTCAAACTGTGAGAGGGGGATCCGTCCAGTCAGGAGAGGTGCAATGACGTCACTTATTGTCCAAACTTTGAAAGCTCCTTGAAAAAGAACTATTCATCGTAGGAGAGTGTGGTTGGTTTCAATATTCTTAGAATGGCACCTACTTTCATTTAATAATGGGAAAGTAATATAAACAGAAGCCACGGGTACTCCTCATTTTTCCAAACAAAATGAATAGGAATTTAATTACAGATTCTGTCGTGATGTCCTCCCGGAATACCACTCCATGTACCTATTAAGAATGTCCAAATAAACTGAACGAACGGAGGGCCTACGTGACGAAGGTAGGGTAGGTCTCTCTTCCCTCCATCAGTCCCTCAACGGTTCGCAACGGCCGTCGGAGGACCGGAGGAGGGTGGAAGATCTCCTATAAAACCTGCTCTTCTCACCTGGCTCACCATTCTACGCTCAAACCTCAAGTCGATGACTCCTCTCTCTCTCTCTCTCTCTCCTCATACCTCCTTACCTTTCTCGTCTAAAAGAACTCGGACTGGTGGAACCGGTCTGGTGATAACTAACCTGGTGGAACCGTCTGGGCACATCCCCTAGCGTTTCTAGTGGTGGTACCCTTCCTGGCTTCGCCATAGGTGTAACCTTTCAAACGCTAGCTACCAAAACCTCAACCTTCCCATCTCAATCTCACCTATCCAAGCCACACCTCAAACCTTTCTATCACCACAGATTCATTACACTGATCACTAAGGCCGGGTTCACACGAGGAGATCGGTATGAGAGACGCGTATGCGAGACACCTATGAGAGACTAAGTACTAAGTCTTCAAGCGACGTCACCAGGAGATTTCCCCCTTCCAGTTCTTCCAACCCTCTCCTCTCAATTTTTGTAGTAGAACAGAGCCATAAAAACGCTGCAAAGTCCTTGTCACATGGTTTTATTATTCTATTGGACATACCCACAGATATGTTGGCTGTTCATTTATTTTCTTGCATGCGTAATAATCGAAATAGCTATTTCTGATGGTTTCCATCAATTTTGGCCCCTAAAATACAAATTAGGTATACTCCTTTTTTTCTTTTAAAATATCTTTGATCATTGGTAGTGCCATTTAATCGTCTTGATCCACGTGTTGACACTTTTCCTAGTGTTATTCTACAAATTGATGGTGATTTCAGACGATTTCGCCGGTTTTTGACTCATAAAAAATCAGTTTTGGGAGCTGAACATCTGGTACAACCTCAATTTTCCACTCCTTGGTCAAAATCGACTTCATATTCGGTCTTCTCGTCTCAAAAAACATGGAAAACAACCTCAAAAGCTCATTTTACTAACATGTTAGGTACTAAAACACAAAAAGTATCTATTTTTATACACATTTTCACTCATAACACCCCTGGGTATATTCCAATCGGGCTGAAAAGTTTGGGAAAATAACTAGGGCCCAAATGGAGCGCATGTGTGCGAAAGAAAGAAATTTTTTAGACCGAAAATGAGGCCGGTACACGTGATACGGCGGACGGACATTGCATTTTTGGAATCTACGCACTTTGAAACGGAAAAAATTTTTTTTGAGGGGGTGTTATAAACATTTTTTGCTGAGCGAATACATAGGTGTATTATTCACAGAATAATACACCGAAAGAAAGAAAAGAAAAATCACTCAATGAAAATTTTCGCCTGCTCGGCTCCAACTCCGGAAGAAGACTGAGGAGATTGTCGCCAACGTGTGGATGATGCAATGATCCATCGAGTAACATAAGCTTCCTTCATACCGAGCATGTTGCAGGAAACGAATGTTCCGAGGCGACTCGTTTTCTGTCGCTCATACTTTTTTCAAAGTCGTCTACCGTGTGTGCGATCCCATCTGATCCAGTGGATCATTAGCTTCCTTCATACGCGTCTCTTATACCGATCTCCTCCGTGTGAACCCGGCCTAAGAATTTGTTTGTCCTGTCAACACAGCTATTTGACACTCAATGAATCGTTGATAGCCAGAAGCACCGTCTCCCACAATTATATATCCTTTTGCCAAATATTTCAGCATCGCCAACATATACAATTAAAGGTATTATCAAAACATTTCAATGGATTTTGGGCGATTGCAGACTGGGCCCCAATCCTCGCCCCCTATTGTAAACTGGGCCCACCCATCTCACCACCTAATCCCTTCCTCAGTACGGAGATGTAAGCTGGGCCCACCCTCGAAACGAGGGGTTCTCGCCTACTTAGTGATATTTGAGAAATGAGGAAAAAGTGAAAGCATACATTGCATACATTTATTGCGTAGTGAGAGATCACAGTCAGCAAGGTAGGTAGGTACATTAGGTAAACGTGAAAATATTGGGTTGTGGGCTTGAGAACTGTTCATTAAAATGGGCATGAAATGACTCGCAGGCGTTCGTTGTCAAGTTTAACTTGGAGGATGGTGAAGCCCGCGTAGGTGGGGGAATTTTGATTTTGTGGTAGCGTAATTTTCGCGTAGGCAAGCCGTGAACAAGTCCACAGGCTTAGTCATACGCACTGAGTATAGAATTAACTATTATTAAATAGAATTAATTAATTAATTCTATTCTCAGTGGTCCTACGAGGCCGTTTGGCAACAGTAATTTTAAAGCAGGGTTCGACGTCTTCTGGCTTCAGGAACACCAAGCCGAAAAACATCTTGAGCCATTTCCCATTGTCGTCATGTTCTTTGTAGTGTGCTGCCAAACCTAGGTTTTGAATTTTTTGCCACCAAGATTGGCATAAATGAAAGCGGCAGCAGAACAACTCACAGAGAGGCCATGTGCCATGTTGTGAAATGATTGCAGGGGCCCAGTCCACATTGCGAGAAGGCTTGCGGATTACGACAAGAGGAGGGGTGGGCCCAGCAGAGATGGGCATATTCATATTTGTAAATAGGTTTCGAATATGAATATATTCACACGGCGTATTTCTAAGAATGCGAGTACGAATATATTCGTATTTACGCGTGTAAATACGAATATATTCATATTTACTCGTGTGAATATGAATAAATTCGTATTCACACGAACTCCATGTGAATGCGAATATATTCATATCCACACCAATTTCGTGTGAATACGGCAGATATAAGATGGTATTCACTCGAATTACATGTTAATATGTTAGGAATATGTTCATATTCATTCGAATCTCGTGAGATATATGGCGGTACCTACCTATTCACTTGAATTTCACGTGAATTTGATAGGAATATTCTACCATATTCGCACGAATTTCGTGTGAATATGGTCGAAATATAATCGTATTCCCTCGAATTTCATGTGAATATGGTAGAAATATGTTCATATTCGCAAGAATTTCGTTTAAATATGGTCGAAATATAATGGTATTCACTCGCATTTCATGTGAATTTGATAGGGATATGTTCATATTCACACAAATTTCATGTAAATATGGTCGATATATAATGGTATTTGTGATGAATTTAAAATTGGCTTATATTCATCACGGTGGTGTGAGGAAATGCCCAGGCGGTTATGAGCGAATCACCACCGACATCTGAGATCTTTTTGGAGAGGTTTTGCCTAGGCGGTTATGAGTGAGTCACCACCGACATCTAGGATCTTTTTGGTTGTGTCCAGGCGGTTATGAGCGAATCACCACCGTCATCTGGAATATTTTGGGAGAATTTGCCTAGGCGGTTATGGGCTGACCACCACCGTCATCTAGGATCTTTTAGGTTGTAGGAGAGAGAGCAGGGTAGGAAGAGAGAGAGTAGCCAGCGGCTAGAGGAAGCGTCGAATGGTTAAAAAGGCGCAGGATCCGAGTTTTTATAGGAAAAGGGAGCCTTCTCCTTCCAACCCCCTGCTAGGGGTTGATGGAGGGGCTCCAGGTTGTGCACTCTGGATCCTGCGGCTTGTCTCCCCACTCGTACCGTTTATTCATAGAAACTAACTTTAGCGGTCAAATATTTGGCGAGAACTTAAACTGTAGTGGAGTGGTTCCTGCAGGGACTCACGACAGTATTCACTCAAATTTCATGTGAATTTGATAGGGATATGTTCATATTCACATGAAATTCGAGGGAATAGAATTATATTTCGACTATATTTACACAAAATTTGTGTGAATATAAACATATTCCTACCATATTCACGTGAAATTTGAGGGAATTCCATCATATATCTCACGAGATTCGTGTGAATATGAACATATATTCCTAAAATACGAGGATGGATCAAATATAAACGGGACATTGACCTCTGAGCGCCGACGGTTGACAGAAGCGGGCCGACACTTCGAGATTGTTAGGACAGGTTCATTAGAAGGTTGATGAGGGGGGCGTCTCCCCCTTTACGATTTTTCATGAGTAGTGATCGCGATGTCTGAACAAAAGGTGCCCGTTTCCATTGAGCAACGAATTATCATAAAATTTCTTGCCCTTGAAAGAGTCAAACCCTCGGAAATTTTTCAAAGGTTGACCGCCCAGTTTGGGGACCAAACCCTCTCTAGGACCCGCGTGTTTGCCTGGCACAAAGAGTTTCAGGATGGAAGAGAACGAGTAGATAATGAGGAACACAATCGTCGTCCCAGGAGCAGCATTACGGATGAGAACATTCAAGCGGTTCGTGACATTCTTGAAGGTGATCGACGTGTGACTGTCTCCGAAATTGCTGAGCAGGTAGGGATAAGTTATGGGAGCTGCCAAACGATAATAACAGAGCACCTAGGATTCCGTAAAGTGTGTGCCAGATGGGTCCCTCGCCTTTTCACTGCAGATCAGAAGTGGAGACGTTTGGAGGTCTGTCAGAGGGTTTTTTGCAAAGTTTGAGGAAGAAGGGGAAGCATTTTTGGCTAGCATCGTCACCTGCGACGAAATGGGTCCATCATTACACACCCGAATCGAAGCAAGCCAGTATGGAGTGGCGGAGGAAGGGGGAGTCAGCCCCAGTGAAAGCGATAACTCGACTGTCTGCTGGCAAGGTCCTTGCAACTGTTTTTTCGACTATCGAAGCGTTTTGCTCATTGATTTTCTGCATGAGCAAAGAACAATCAATGCTGCCTACTATTGTGAGCTGCTGACTCAGGTGAGGGCTGCATATCGCAACAAAAGACGGAATCAACCAATTCGTGACGTCATCCTCCTCCACGACAATGCAAGGCCCCATACTGCAGTTCTAACTGTTCAAAAATTGGAAGAAATGCATTGGACTCCACTTGATCATCCTCCCTACAGCCCTGACCTATCGCCCTGTGATTTTCACTTGTTTGGGCCGCTTAAAGAAGCGCTAGGCGGACGATTCGAGGATGATGAGGGGGTCGAGGGGCTCGTGCGCAGTTGGCTTCAGACGCAACCTTCATCGTTTTTTGATGCTGGAATTAAAAAACTTCCTAGGTACTTGCTGGGGAAAATGCGTCACGAAAGCAGGAGACTATGTAGAAAAGTGACATATACCTGGTTTTTATTTTCTAACGAATAAAATTTTAAAAAAAAAGTCCCGTTTATATTTGATCCACCCTCGTATTAACATGAAATTCGAGTGAATACCTTCTTAATATCTACCATATTCACACAAAATTCATGTGATATTCGTATTCATATGAGATTTTTGTGAATACGAATATATTCGTATTCGCTTTCATAGAAAATATGCCATGTGAATATATTCATATGAATATGCCCATCTCTGCTGGGCCCAGCCTACACACCGGCTTATCTCCTCGCCCTCTGCCCCACGGGCTCGGGGCCCACTCCACAGTCACCACACCCGCCCTGGATTTTGTTGCAAGCATCAAACAACAATTGGCAGAGGGCGGTGGTGCAACGTACGATCTTAGCGTAGTGAGTGGCATACCTATGAGAGAGAACAACGCCGGGTTACAGCTGTACACTAGCCAGCTTTCCGGGTGACGTGTTTTGATAATATTCTAGTGTCTTTATTTAGAAGGGAGGATCCATCAGTTACTGTTCGCAGATGCCCATGCCCTAGTTATCCATGCTTTCAACATCCGTTCCATGGATACGAAAATCCATGTTTAGCTTGTCCATCAGGATCCATGTTCAGCGTCATTTTGTAGTTTATACTAGGGATAGGTATCGAACTACAAAACATCGATTAATGGCAATCGATTAATATTGTCACTAGTTAATCGATACATCGAATAATCGACGCCAAAGAAATCGATTAATCGATACAACCATTATTCATTTATTTATTTATTTAACAGAACGGGCAAGGCCCAGTTGTACAGAGACGACAGTTAACATCGAAAATATACTTCAAATACAGTACTTCAAACTGAACATTTAGATTAGCATAATTGTTTTTAGATTGTAGTTAGATTTTAGTTTTCGTGGTTAACAGCAATTTGAAAATAATGGGTAGGTACTTAGGTATACAAGAAATGAGTACCTATTAGGTATACGAGAAATTGTCTAGTTCTAGTAGGTAGGACGAGTTGCGGATAGGCTATTGTAAATCTCATTTTTGAATTTAGAGGGTTTATCGAAAATGTCTATGGATGGTGAAGTGAGGATAATACTGTTGTACGTACGCTGCATTCTGGTGAGAGGTTCATTTTGGGCATACAGGGTTGAGTGGAAAGTTGGCTCGAAAAGTCTGGGCTGTCTGACTGTGTATAAAGGGACAAAGAAGTTCAGCTTTTCCACTAGTGGTGGGCAGTCAAGTTGGTCATTGCAAATTTTGTAAAGGGTGGGGTCAATGGCTACCCGCCTAGGGGAAAGTGGTAAGGTCTTGAAGTCTGTCAGTAGGCCTGAGTAATGGGGTATGTGGTTTTCATGTGCGAGTGCTAACCCTGATTTGTATGCGAGGGATCTATAAAAACGTTTCTGCAAGGATTCTGCTTTATTGGTATACCTGGCTAAATGAGGGTTCCATATGGTGGAGCAATACTCAAGTTTGGGTCTCACTAATGAGTTAAAAAGCGTAATGAGTGCACTGCTTTTTTTGAAGCTTTTGGTGTTACGCCTTATGAAACCCAACATTTTGCAGGCAGCACCAGTTGTTTTTTCGATGTGCATAGCGTATGTCAGCTTAGGGTCGAGCCAAACTCCCAGATCCCTCACCGAATCGACTCTGCAAATTGGGGAAGAATTTAATTTGTAATCAAAAGTTATGATGTCGGCTGAAGGGGAAAAAGAAATTGCATTGCATTTATTATAATTTAAATTTAAAAAAATTTGATGTGACCACTGTAATATATAATTGAGGGCTTGTTGAAGTTTGATGGCATCTGACAGATTTTATGGTGAGATAGATTTTAACGTCGTCTGCGAATATCAAGATTTGGACATCACTACTGATTCTGGAAATTATATCATTTATAAACAAGAGAAATAATAGTGGACCGAGATGAGAGCCCTGAGGAACTCCGTAGGAAGGAATGAAGGGGGACGATAGGGAATTTCTGATTTTCACTTGCAGCGAACGATCGGTGAGGTAACTGGAAACAAAATCTAACATATTTCCTTGAAAGCCGAGAGCATACAACTTGTATAAGAGTAAATTATGATCTACCCGATCAAACGCTTTGGAAAAATCGAGGTATATGGCGTCGACCTGGTATCCTTGTTCAATCTGCGTGTATATGTAGTTGGTGAAAACTACAAGATTTGAAGTGGTTGACCTGTTTTTACAAAACCCATGCTGTTGGAGTGCTATCAAAAGTTTAAACATTCGTGTCAACTTATTAACAACTAACTTCTCTAACAATTTTGGGATGGAGGACAGTGAACAAACGGGCCGATAATGAGTTACATCAGATGCGTCACAAGTCTTGTAAATTGGTATAACAAGACCAGACCTCCAGATCTTGGGGAAATATCCAAAAGAAAGACAGCGGTTGAAAATAGAGGTTAGTGGGATTGCAAGTGCTTCACTGCAAGACTTCAATAAGATAGGAGGTATCTGGTTAGGTCCAGGACCCTTTGAAGAGTCTAGATGTCTCAAACCAACTTCGCTTCGTTCTCAGAAAGCTGGAGTGTATTAACAACAACAAAATTTTGGTAGTGAGGAGGGGATGAAACTTTGGCTGTGCCATCATAAACACTACTGAAATGTTGACAAAAAAGTTGTGAGATGGACGAGTCATCTTGAGCGGTGACGTCCTTAAAGTGCATGCAGTTAGGTAGTGACTTTGTATTCTTTTAGCATAGAACATGCTTTAGCCTTGGACTAACTACTATCCGAAAAATGTCACGCGGAAGTGTCACGAAATTTTAACGATGATTTTCATGTACAACCGAGTAGTTGCTAGGGAAATGAAACTTCTTTCATTTTCATCGGACAAAAATCGTTTTCCATTCGTTTGAAAGCTCTTGATTTATCACGAATTTATTTCGTATTTGTTCTTGGTATTTATTTCGTAGTTTCATACTATAACTATATAAATTAATGTTATAAATGGATAGTAAACAATGACGCTTGAGTGGTTGGTACTTGGTTGTAGCCTGGTGACGAAGTGAAATCATAACAGTGCGGCTACAGAATCATAAAAAGCGCGGCTAAAGCATGTTCCATGTTTCTTGGATTTTAGCCGTAGGCTCTAAGCAGTAAGCATCCGGGGGTCCAGGGGGCTTGCCCCCTGGCGAGGCGCGCAGCGCCGAGTTTATGATTGATATAATTCCAAAAATACTTAATATTTTTTGGGATAGAAGTCTCAACCTCCTCAATATGACTATCGAAATTGGCTGATATCTTTAATTTGCACTGGGCCCTCAGATCAGAAAAAATAATGTAGTCCTCTGGTTCGTTTGAGAGTTTGGATATAAATTTTGCATAGCGTTTGCGTTTGACTAGATCTTTAGTATCACGGGTAAACCATGATGGGAAACCACAGTCAACAGGAAAGATTTTTGGGGACGTATTTATCGATGGCTGATGTTAAATAGTCTAACAATAAATCAACATCATCGTCTACACCACCGGACCTAAGGATATGGGACCAATCAGAATTGTTTAGGAACTTAGACATTTCGACGTAATTACCTTTTTTGAAGTTATATGAATACTTAACCAAGTTTGATCGGGGTTCATGAGTTGGGGGGATGTCGATTTCAATTTGCAAAGGCGGATGGTGCTCGTCTATGGTGACCAGTTGATCCGATGTTGAAGTTGTTGTCAACGAGAAGGTAAGGAAGCAGAGATCCAGGATGACGCCATTTTCGTTTCTCACATGATTCGCTTGCCGAAATCCAAGGGAAGTGAAAAAATCTACCAATAACGACGATTTGGTAGAGTAACTATTGGAAGAAGGACGGTCGGAAGTCAACGGCCAGTTTATGTCAGGAAGGTTATAATCTCCAAATATGATGAACTCGAAGTTCGGATATTCGTTGAAAAGTTTTTCGACGGCAGCACAGTGTTTCTCATAAGCTTCTATTTTAGACTGAGGAGGTATATATGGATCCAAGCATGGTTTTGAGAAGAGGAAGTTCTACGAAAACGTGTTCGGTTTCAGGTGAAGTAGCGACATTTATAGACTGTATGTTATTGGCAACAGCAATCAGGGATCCCCCAAATGACTTTTGTGCTGGTTGAGCTAGTTCGGTCCATGCGGTAGATTTTATGATGAGGGAATCCTATCTCACTATCAAGAATGTTGTCATCCAAGTTTGTTTCAGTAAGGAAGTAAACGTCGAAATCGAGCGAGGGTGCAAAGGAATGAACAGTATCAAATTTGGCTCTGATACCTCGCACATTTTGAGAGAAGCAATTTAATTTTGGTGCGGAGGTGAGGGGGTCACATCCTTGTTTTTTGGCGATGTAGGTTTGTTGCTTCGTAATTTTAGGTACCCCGTCAAGGTACCTAATCGTTAGGTCCGTTTCGCCTTGTTTTTTCCTTAATTCAAGTTCACTTCTCAGATTGGAGATGTACTGGAGTTCGGTGATAGTGCGATCTGAATTTAAAGCAATTTTCTTGAACGGTGAATCACCGGGTTGTTTAAAAAATAGGTAGGTACGTCTTTTGACTTCAGGGCGAGAAGAGCATCTTGCTTGTCTTTGAAAAATAAATGTAAAGGTCGTTGTTTGTCGGGATTATATTTGCCAAGTCTATTCACTCAAATTATGGGTTTGAGTTGTGTGTTGATGAGTTCCATGGCATTATTCGCAAACAACAGGTCCCGGTCGCCGTCTTTGTTGTTACTTTCAGGTACCTACGTTGTACATAATTACGTTTCGTGAACGACGCTTACGTTCGTTCAATTCAGCAATAATCGACTCATTCGTTGTAGGAACATGAGCAGGTGGTTGACTCTCCAATTTAGTGACCCTGTCTGATAAAGCTTGTTTCAGCTCTAGTCTTGATAATGTGTTCGTTTAGAATGGCATTTATATTGTTCAGACTAGCATGGATAGCATTTAGGGACTGGCCAATGATTTGAAATTCGGGACCGAAGTTCCCTAGTGCTGAGGCAACGCCTGCTGCCGAATCGGTAGGAGTACAATTACTGATATCAACACCAGTCGACGTATTACCTTGTGATGAACTGGTACTAGACGAATGCGACATAGCTGTACCAACAGACTGTTCACTGAGGAGTTGGTAAATTGAGGGAGTCTTGTTTCTCTCGACTACGTTTTGAAAAAAATTTGTATTTTAGTAGATTAATATGTAATACCAAGGGTAAAAACTTAAGAATAAAAATAACATTAAAAAAATATATTTATTCAAATTATCAGTTACTCCAATATTTTTCGTCTACATCTTTTAGAAAAAGCAATTTATGGGTCAAATCCCCTGTCAAACGGAACTTTACGTTGAGTTTTGGATGCCTGTGCTCCAGATGATTGCGGGGTATTCCCAAAATTTTTAATTTGAACACCACAATGGCGGCATTTCGCAAAGTTCTCTTTTTTTTCAAAATGCTCCCAGACCGCACTTTTTGGAGGCATTTTGGCACACTTTTTGGAGGCAACAACAAAAGAACAAACAAGGCTGGAAGGTTAAACTAAAGCTGGCCACTGACGATCGTTCCAACAAGCCAAACGGCGTGGTAGCGTGCCAATGGAACGGCGTGAATGGCGAAACTCATCGGGTATGGAGTGGAGTGACGGGGCGTGATGGAATTCCAACCAGTCCAAAAGCTATCGCGCCGCGTCAAAACTCCATCGCTCCAACTGCTCGTGAATGGGGAAACACGACCGGGAAATATGGACAGATGGCTCCAACTGCTCGTGAATGGGGAAACGCGACCAGGAAATACGGACAGATGGCGCGATGGAACGACCGTGAGTGGGGAAACCACGCGCTTTTCTGTATCAGTTGGTGATGGACAGTCGTACAGGTCGCTTATCGCCTTTCGCCCTGTGTTTAATTCAATTTCGGTTCTTTCCCCAGTTTACATTTTCTCGCTGCGAAATGAGTGTTTCCAGCAAGGATTTCGTAATTTCCGTAATTGATTTATAGAAGGAACACAGCTGCTTGTGGAAAACGAGTGACCCAGATTACCACAACAAGGTAAAAAGAAACACAAATAAATAATAATATGTCATTCAACGGATGTTGAACATCTATTGAATCGCTAATGATATCTCATTAGCGAAACGATTCTTTTTTGTTTTCCCTACGTCATTTCAATTCAGTATGCACAATTGCACACGCGATAATGACAAATTTGGTGAAAATAATTGAACTTACCATCATGTAGGCGCTTAAACTCTTCAGTATTGCTAGGCAAGTTTCAGGAATGATGACTCCAAAACTCTGAGGTGATATTGCAGTGACGAATTTCAGCTCTTCAAAATTCATCCCAGTTGCCAGAAATCGTAATGTAGCAGCGAGCCTTTCATGGGAAGTCATGACTGTATCTTTTTTTTAATCATCGGTGTGACCAAACGGAGTAATTGAAAGTAGGCCTCTTCATTCATTCGCAAGTAATTTCTCCAGTCAGATGGTTCTAACCGCAGCTCTTGAAGTAAATTTAAGTGTGTGTGCTGTCTTCTGTTGAGAAACCACTGTTTCACCCACTTCTGTTTGGGTTTTCTTTGTTTAGCGTACAAACATATAGCTGTGGCCAAAAGGAGAAATTCTTCTTCGTCCATCATGCACGCTTTTCAAACTATTGTTACAATTTTTTTAATCAAATTATTTATAATAATAAATTACATAGACACTCACACCACTTCCATTTCAAATGACAGAACGGCACTGGTGAAATGGAGTGGAGTGATCGTGAATGACCCCCACTTTCGAATCCTTTTTCTGTCATTCCAATATCGCCTGACTTCGCGCCACGCCACTCCATTTGGAACGATGGTCAGTGGCCAGCTTAAGGAGTGGGGACGGGCCCAGAGCCAGAGTCCAGAGTGATAGATATTGGCTTCGTTCGCGGTGTGTTTTTCTGACGGTCAGGGAACCGTCTGAAGCCACTTTTCTTATCGTGCCAACACGCATGCGCCACCAATACCAACTTTCAAACTCACAATGGACCGGGTACACCGCAAACGCTTCGGAAGGAAATCTGACTGCAACCACTGTGCAACCTGAAAATTTCTAACCTTCCTGATTGTGTCGTGTCGTCGTCGATCTTGATTTTTTCTGCTTTCTGACGTTTGTTATAAAAATCATATCTATTAAGGTTTATTGAAAGGCTGTGACGCGTGCATGTGTGAGAAGTTCATATGTCATCATTGATCTCTGCTAATTTATTTCTTCTTGTTATAACAATAATACTAACGTTCGTCCTATAGGTCACCGTTGATTTCGGCTAATTTATTACTTTTTTCATTCTTCAACTTACTCGTCTTATATTACGATTATTCCTATGCTTCTGATGAATGGGTAGACTATCTTATGTATGTTCCTAGTTGTAATATAGTTCCTACGTTTTGCTTCGAGTATCATCTCTTACCAATGTTATGCATTCCTTTATCTCAACTTGTACTTAGTCGAAGTATTTTTAATAAAAATAAATCGAAATCTCTGTAGTTTTCTTCCTTAATGACCTAATGGGATGTTTATCAAATTCGGTGATACCAGTGTACTTTTGTGGAGTAATTGGTGACTGAAGAAATACCTAATCGAAAGTTTGAAGTTCGTTGTTAGGTAGGTACCTAACTAATTTTGCTGATAACTGACTACACATTCTTCATGTGCCCTTTTTTTGTTAATATAGCTATGTATTCGGTTTCCTCAAGGGTCAATAATATGATAAAACGGCTGAAATCACCGGAAACGTCTACAAAAAAAAGGTAGCATAAACTGTGAATTCAGCCTTAAAAATACAATTTCAACAATCGAAGATAATTTGTCAAAATTAGGAGTCTAATTCGAGTGGGCCAAAATTGGCAAAACCCAACCATTGCTAGGCCAGTTCTTGGAACACCCACCGTAATCGTAAAATTAGGTAGGTAAGTGGCACCAAGTTTTTCAATTGGGATATTCAACCGACCATCTCATTATTACACACAAAATAAATCTATAGGCAACAATTTTGTATGTCCATTACAATTTTTTTTTTAACCCCTCTAGTTATTTGTGCCAGTAGAATTTGCAGCGTTTATCGTTATGGTAGGAAACTTGATTCAGGGACATACAAGTGCTCACTATAAGATCAGTCGTTGAAGGTATGGTGATTGAAATACAAAAGCTTGGGTAGTTATGTAAACATAATACTATAATATATGAATTCAAGTAGCTAGTAGAGATGCCCATCTTTCCCTAACAGAACGGCCAGTGACGTCTTCTGGGTGAGATTCCATGGATTCATCTTCATCAGGATTGACTTCAGTGCCTTCCTCGGGGAAATCATCGTCCAACGCTGTAAAATGTGGAAATGGTCAGTCAGTTGGGGGTTGTATTTCTATACCTACACATCAGCAAGGCATTATAATAGTACTCTATATAACTATAATATTATAGTACTTAAAATAGTACGCTTTCGAAATTAAAACAGGATCTTCGTTTTGTACACAGGTTGTTTCAGGTAAGTGATGCAGGCACGATGTGAAAAGTAGAGGTTGGCAAAAGTAAACAACTTACTTGATAATGGTAAGAGGAAGAGGCACCATACCGTCGAGCCAACTCTTCGGTTATTGGGCCTGCTCACACGAAAATGAACAAAAAAAGTTTCCTCGTCGTATACAGGAAAAACTTCTTCCAGATAGTTTTCATTTTTTTTTTCACTGGATGGAGTAAAGCAGGGTTCACATCCATCCGGAAAGCTATCCGGAAAGTGCGTACGAGCAGCTGATTGGTTGGACATCAGCTGGGGAGGGGGGAATATTCTTTCCGGAGAAGCACTTTTGAAGCGAACTGTACGCATCTGATTTTTCAGATATTTTCCGCTCCGCATCTGCGCAGTTCACTACTGCGCATACAGAATGGCGTCGGCAACCGAAACAGCTGTGGGACGAAGCGCGGGAAACGAGTTGTCAGCCAAAATTCCGGATGGTTATGAACGCCTTCCCAACTTCCGCGATTCCCCTCCATCCCTTCCACTGCTTTTCACTAGCTTCCCCTATCCGTATTTCCGGACGGCTCCGGATGGATGTGAACCCTGCTTAAGTCCAAATCATCTTCCGATGACACCTCGACAGGAGAGATCGACCCCTCATCACTCGATGAACTCATGGCGAGCGAGAAGTACGAAAACGCAAGTGAGAGAAGTGGATAGGGTTATTAGAGAGTTCCTAGGAGATACGGTGATAACAATACCGCATTGGCTGTTAGAGCGAACAACATGGATGCTAACCCGTTGCCATGGGTTACGAGAGACAACTAGCATGATAGTCGGTATCTTAAAGTGACGTCAATTCCTTACTGATTGTTGAAGTACCGCGAACCTACCCCCCTCTTCTACCCCCTTCAATTTCAAAAGACAAAAGAGCACAACAAACCACTATGCACCAGCTCTGTTAAATCTGAAGTCAGAAGCCTGTTAAATTTGAAGAACGTCTAATTAGTTATTGCAAAATTAGTTGCATAAAGTTGGTTTGCTTCTGAAGCACATATATTTGGATTCTTTTGCAAAAGCCTGCAAAACCAGCTATAAATTTGTGAAACTAGGATTTATTATGAGGGAAAGGTAGGTCTAAACTAAAAAAGCTTAAGCATTTGAAACCATTTAATTTTTTAGGTTAAGAAAACAATGTAAAGAACTGCAGGTTAAGAAAACAGTAGGTACAGAAATGTTTTACAGTAGGTAGGTACACCAGTACAAAACACGAAAAGCGGGCATAACTTGAGTAAGGATTACCAGAAATGTTCGTTTGCTGTTGCTAAATTTGGTTAAAGCAAGAAAGTTGAATCAATTCTTCACCCTCACTCCAACAAAAATCCGATTCTATGGGCTCTGGTTCATATCATTTTCATGATCTTCTCCGTTCATGTGTGTTTCCGTAACAACTTCTCCTTCCTCTTGATTCTCCTCAGCAGAAACAGCTTGAAAGGGAGGTAGGTATTTGGGTTGCGAAAACGTTGGTGTTTGAAAGCATGGTGGAAAATTCATCGCGATCACGTTTTCACCGTTAACACGTAGTAGGTACTCAAGGTTTCCAACATGTACTGTTTTCAACATATCAGGTTACGTTTACTCACGGTCTAGTCGTTACGTTTCACGGGATCGAGAAGCGGTGACGGATGTATGCGGCAAAATACGTTACCCGTATGATACGTCAACCATTTGGCGCATGCGCATAACACTTTTCTGAGACATACGGATGACGCATCTGAGCAACGGTATCGCCTAGGAACTCTCTATTAAAACGAATAACAACGACGAACGACGGTGCGATGAGAAATGATTTGATTGGCTTAAGCGGGCGAGCGGTAGTGGGGGCGAGCAGTCAGAAAGGAGTATGTCGTGAGTCCCTCCCGGGAACACTCCACCAACAACTTTAAGCTCTCACCAATATCCTCATGTAAAACTTACTTTCCGCTAATAAACTACTGAGTGGGGAGACAGGCAACAGAATCCAGGGAACACAACCTGGGCCCCCCCCAAAACTCCCAACAGGGGAGTTGGAGGGAGAGGCCTCCAGTTCCTATATAACCCTGGATCCTGGAGCTTTAGCTTCATTCGACACTTCCTCTAACCAGCTCTCTCTTCTCTCTCTTACCTTATCCCTCTCAGATGATCGGTTGACTACAGCCGCCTGAGAATTTACTTCCTCTCCTCCTTGTCTAGATGATCGGTTGACTACAGCCGCCTAGACAAGGACCTCTCCTTACCTAGATGATCGGTTGACTACAGCCGCCTAGGTAAATTCACTCACCCACCTCCATCTCCTTCCAAAGTCGTAGATTATCGGTTGACTACAGCCGCCTGCGACTTTTCCTCCTTTCACGCCACCGTGATGACAATTCTAAATTCATCACAGTGGTGAACCCGACGTTCATCCAACCTTCTATCCTCTTACCACCTCATGTGTCGCCCCAGTCTAGTTCGGTGTCCCAAATTTTAAATTCAAATTTAAACAGTCAGTATAAATTCGCAATTCTTGGCCCAACCTCACCACTCAACTCCAGCTCTCAACGCACCTCCGCTCCCGCCGATTGCGAGTTTCAAATTCAAAACTACCTCAATTTTGAATTTTAGTTACAGCCATGGACCCGAACTCACCGACGCCGCCGCTCCTCCGGCCATCCCTGCTGCAGCCGCCGACCGCTGCGACAACTGACGCAGCCGAAAACCCCTTCACCAGCCTCTCGCCACCCGGCTCCTCCGCATCCGCCGCCGCCGCTGCCGCCGCCGCTGCAGCCGCCGCACACGCCGCCGCCGACGTCACGACGGCCTCGGCGTCATTCCCGCTGTCACTACCCCCCTTCTACACGCACGACCCCGCGCTGTGGTTCTTTCAAGTCGACGCTGCGTTTTCGGCCGCCAACATCCGCAGCCAGCGGACCCGTTACTCCCGCATTATTTCGCTGCTCCCGTACGAGATCCTCCTACAGACGTCGGACATCTCTCCCGACGCCACGGCCGCATACGATGACCTCCGCACCCGCCTCGTCTCGCTGTACCAGCCGTCAAAGATCGCACGGATCGCAGCGCTCTCCCAACCACAGCACCTCGGCGATCTGAAGCCCTCCCACCTCTACCGCCGTCTGCGTCATCAGCTGCACGACGTGATGACGGCCGACATCGCACGGACGTTCTGGCTGCGAGCCCTACCACACCCCATGCAAATGGCGCTCGCCAGCCACCTCGACGGCCCAGACGAACCGCTCCTGCGGCTCGCCGACACGGTCCACGACCTCACCGCAGCCGCCGGCGTCACGGAAGTCGGCGCACCCCGCACCCCCACCCCGCGGCGAGACCGGACGCCGTCACGAGAGCGCCGCCGGCCCCCCTCCCTCCACCGGCGCCGCTCCCTCTCCACCGAGCGCCGGCCAACCCCCTCCATCGACCGCCAACGCCAGCGCTCGCCCGAACACCGCACCACTTCCCCCCCTCAGCAACGCAGGGGACAGTCTCCAGCCACAGCGACCCCCTCCACCTCCGTGCGCCCCTCCAGGGCCGCCTACCTCCCAGCTGACCCCCCCCACCGATGTTTCTATCACGTTAACTTCGGTGGGGAGGCCCGAAAATGCCAGCCCCCCTGCTCCTTCACCTCCAAGCAGGGAAACGCGGCCGCCCGCCGGTGAACCCGGCGGGCCCCCCTCCTCGCCAACACGGGGGGGACCGTGACAAACCCCTCCCCGCCCGCATTCACACCACCACCACAAAGCCTCGTTACCCCTCCTACGCCGCCGCCACGGCTGCCAACCTCCCGGCCGCGCCTGCCAGCGCCGCCAAAACCCTCACCCCACCATCAACCGTTCCCCCACCTCGGAACGGCCCCTCCACGCCAGCCTCCAGGGCAGCCACCCTTCCGGCCGCCACTCACGCCACCGCTCCCGTTCCCCCACCCCGGAACGGCCCCTCCACGCCCGCCTCCAGGGCAGCCACCCTTCCGGCCGCCACTCACGCCGCCACTACCGTTCCCCCACCACGGAACGGCCCCTCCTCACCAGCCTCCAGGGCAAAACCCCCTCCGGCCGCCACTCACGCCGCCGCTACCGTTCCCCCACCCCGGAACAACCCCTCCACGCCCGCCTCCAGGGCAAACCCCCCTCCGGCCGCCAATCACGCCGCCGCTACCGTTCCCCCTCCCCGGAACGGAACCGCCCCACCTGCTACCAAGAGGACCAGCCCCCCAGCCGACGCCACCGTTCCCCCTCTCCGGAACGGCAAGAAACCGCCCCGCGTCTCCTTCGCAGGGGACCAGCCACCGCCAACACATACGCCCACCGCCGCCGCGATTTTACCGCACTCCACCCCGGCTCACCAGCGCCTTTTCTTGAAATGTTCGAAGACGAATGTCCCTTTCCTCGTCGACACAGGGGCGGCGCTCTCCATTTTCCCGAACAATATTCTCCGGCGACAGGCGCGTTGTTACCGGCAACTCCTCTACGCCGCCAACGGTACCACCATCCCCTCGTACGGGACGTACCGCTCATCCATCTGCATGAGCGGGCTCGCGTACAAGTGGGAATTTACCGTGGCGGACGTAGAGAAGGCAATCCTGGGGGCCGACTTCCTCGCCTATTTCGGCCTCCAGGTTGACGTCGGGAACGCGCGCCTGCTCGACCCCTCCACCCAGAAGCCAATCCCCGGATTCATCCACACGGTCGATCGCCCCCCAACTCAATTCGAAACGCTCCTCCTCCAATATAAACCCCAGCGCCGCCCCTCAGCACACATCACCCTAACGCAACACTACATTGAGACCTCTGGACCCCCAATCTCAGCAAAAGCCCGCCGCCTCCACCCCCTCCAACTGTCCCAAGCCCGGCGGCATTTCGATAAACTGATAGCAGATGGTATTATCCGCCCCTCCAAATCCCCGTGGGCTTCACCGTTACATATCGTACAGAAGCCCAACGGGGATATACGCCCCTGCGGCGATTACCGCCGCCTGAACGCCAAGACCACTCCGGATCTCTACAACGTCCCCCACCTCCGAGACTTCTCCTCACACCTCCACAACACGACCATATTCTCAACCCTAGACATCTCCAGAGCCTTCCACCACATACATATCCACCCGCCCAACGTACCCAAAACCGCCATCATAACACCTTTCGGCCTTTTTGAGTACATAAAAATGGGTTTCGGCCTCCGGAACGCTGCCCAGACGTGGCAGCGTTATATGGATAATATTCTGCGGGGACTACCATTCGTGTTTTGTTTCCTGGATGACGTATTGATCGCCTCCCGGGACCCACACGAACACCTGACACACCTCAAGCAAGTCCTCGACATCTTCGCCGCCGAGGGCCTCACCATCAACTCTCAAAAATGCGTCCTCGCCCAGCCCTCCGTCCGCTGCCTCGGCCATCAAGTCTCGTCCGACGGGATCAAGCCTCTCCCGGACAAAGTACACGCTCTCACTGATTTCCCCCAACCCCGCACCGTCTCAGAACTTCGCCGTTTCCTGGGTATGTTGAACTTTTATCGTAGACATATCAAACACGCAGCACAACACCAACAACCACTCATACACGCTATCCCACAACCGGCCAAAAAGAACGATAACCGCCCCATTTCCTGGACCCCCGCCCTCACAACCGCCTTTCAAAATTGCAAAAAGGACCTAGTAGACGCCGCTCTATTGGCCCATCCCGATCCCCATGCTCCCCTCTCCATCACGACCGATGCGTCTGACTGGGCCATCGGGGCAGTACTCCACCAACACACCGGCGCCACCCCCCAACCCCTCGGTTTCTTCTCAAAAACTCTGTCCCCAACTCAAAAAAATTACTCCACTTTTGACAGAGAACTCCTCGCCATCCACGAAGCCATCAAGCACTTCCGTGACTTCGTGGAGGGCAGGCAGTTCTCTGTCATCACTGATCACAAGCCCCTCACACATGCCCTCCTCCAAAACCGTAAATCCGCCTCCCCCCGTCGCCTCCGGCAACTCGAATTTATCGGACAGTTTACGTCCGATATTCGTTATTTGCCGGGGGCCGACAACTGCGTAGCAGACGCACTCTCCCGCCCCACCCCCGCGCCGGTGGCGGAGTTACTGCCTTTCCCTTCCCCACAAACCCTCAAAACTCACCAAACTCCAACTTCCGACCCCGCACTCTCCAACCTCATCTCCGCCTCCAAATTGGAACAACTGCCTCCCCTCGACCTCTGGTGCGACGTAACGGCCGATTCACCGCGCCCTTACGTCCCGCCGGAGCTGAGGCGGCAGTTGTTCCTCCACTACCACTCCCTCCATCATCCCGGCATCCGGGCGAGCCGGGATCTGATCAAGACGCGGTACTTCTGGCCCCACATGAACACAGATATCCGTACCTGGGTTCTGGGGTGCCAGAAGTGCCAGCAATTTAAGGTCTCGGCTCACCCCCATGTACCTCCTCAACCCATTCCCGACTCCCTCCCGTGGGAACACGTCCATCTAGATCTGGTCGGCCCTCTTCCCCCCTCCGAGGGGAAGAGGTACTGCCTCACCATGATCGACCGTGCGACCAATTGGGTTGAGTGTATCCCACTCGCCCACATTACCGCAGACGCCGTCGCCGCGGCCTTCCTCAATCAGTGGATCAGCCGCTACGGCTGTCCGCGGACACTCACGGTCGATCAGGGGAGGCAGTTTGAATCAGCCCACTTTGCCGACCTGCTCCGTTCCCTCGGGATTCAAAAAATCCGCACCACTCCTTATCACCCCCAATCCAACGGGAAAATAGAGCGGTGGCACTCGGTCCTTAAGCAAGCCATCTCCACATCAGCCACATCCCCCTCATGGACCAAAACCCTCCCCTACGTATTACTCAGCCTTCGCACTTCCGCCCGTCCTTCAGACAACACAAGTCCCGCACAACACGCATTTCGAGACCCTCTACGTTTACCGGCCGACATTTTCACTCCACACACCACCCCGTCAATTAACAGGGAACCACTCCGCACAACAACACCACACAACGACACCACCTATCCCCAACGTTTTTACACAGCCACTCACATGTACTTGAAGGAGCCCGGCATCCACAAAACATTTCAACCTCTCTACGCCGGGCCTTTCCACGTCATCCGCTCCACACACACCACGGCTACCCTGTTAATTGACGGGAAGCCCCACACTGTACCCCTCGCCCGATGTAAGCCAGCCCCAGTCCTCCCCGACACTTCGCCCCACACCACTCACCCGACCAACCCCACACCACAAACACCACACATCGCCTCCATTTCACCGACTGGACCCCAACGTCGCCGCCTCTCTCCGCGACGCCCCGGGTACCGGCTCCCACCGGCTCTTCCCCTTCACCACCGCCCCGGCAGTGAAGGGGCCCCTCTATCAGTCTTCACTAACGTGAAGACTGTTAGAGGGAGTCGCCTCTCTCACCCCATCACCTCACCACCGATACACACTCACTACATTACACTGCACACTCTCCACACCCAGGGAACGGCGAACTTCAACACCCCGTTCCAATCTGTAAACCCTGTCCAAATTTGTACATACCCACCTTGTAAATACCAACCTTGTAAAAATTGTACATACCAACCTTGTAAATACCAACCTTGTAAATACCAACCTTCCACATACCAACCTTGTAAATATTAGTCTACTATGTCATTCTCCTCATTGTAATCATCTCATCTCACCTACACCACTACTATACTTATGTCTTATAGCTTATATTACTTATCCTATTTCTCACTATGCTACCTATCTTATATTACTTATCCTATTTCTCACTATGCTACCTATGTTCTGCAACCTATGCTCGCTGTCTTACTAGAATTAAGTCCTAGAATTAAGCCAAACCTGTCATGTTTTTGCCTTCAGCACCACCGATTGTTTGCGCCAGCCCTCAGCCTCTGTCACCTTGCGCCTTCAGCTCCACTTTTGTTTGCCGTGCCCTCAGCCTCTGTCCCCTTGCGCCTTCAGCTACACTTTTGTTTGCCGCAGCCCTCAGCCCCTGTCACCTTGCGCCTTCAGCTCCTCAAACATTGGTTCGAACTGGGGGGACCTCTGTCGTGAGTCCCTCCCGGGAACACTCCACCAACAACTTTAAGCTCTCACCAATATCCTCATGTAAAACTTACTTTCCGCTAATAAACTACTGAGTGGGGAGACAGGCAACAGAATCCAGGGAACACAACCTGGGCCCCCCCCAAAACTCCCAACAGGGGAGTTGGAGGGAGAGGCCTCCAGTTCCTATATAACCCTGGATCCTGGAGCTTTAGCTTCATTCGACACTTCCTCTAACCAGCTCTCTCTTCTCTCTCTTACCTTATCCCTCTCAGATGATCGGTTGACTACAGCCGCCTGAGAATTTACCTCCTCTCCTCCTTGTCTAGATGATCGGTTGACTACAGCCGCCTAGACAAGGACCTCTCCTTACCTAGATGATCGGTTGACTACAGCCGCCTAGGTAAATTCACTCACCCACCTCCATCTCCTTCCAAAGTTGTAGATGATCGGTTGACTACAGCCGCCTGCGACTTTTCCTCCTTTCACGCCACCGTGATGACAATTCTAAATTCATCACAGAGTACATCGGAAAATCCGCGGACTGATCTATCTTGGAACTGTCTTCGAACGAAATTTATATATTTATTCTACCATGGTCTTCGAACCGCCAGAAAAACACCGCGAACAGCATGCTATGGATGCTATACAGTCCGATACCGATACCAGTCCGCAAGACCACCGCGAACGCCAAATGATGGACGGTTTGAAGACAGTAGATGGCCACCGCGAACAAACCTATTGATAACTGATAACTGACAAGTGTGGCAACAACATAGAATCGATTGTGGAAAAGTCAAACATTTGTGAATACATAAATGAAAAATTAGTCTCAACCCTCACCTAAGAAAAAGAAATAGAAGAAAAAAGTAAATAATCGTGATTAAAGCATCGATTACCAGATTTATCAAACATAGCAAACATCGATTAAAAATAAACCGATTGTTTGGGGGATTAATCGATTATTGCGATTAATCGATACCCATCCCTAGTTTATATAGCAGTGTGCGAGAGGTAATTTGATATTCCGTTGAGCTGATGAGATAATTTCCCAATTTAGCGTCTTTAGTGTTTGCTTTCCGCTTTTATTTGAATGTTTGAATTACGATCTCCTTAGTTTTATTTTGATTCTGCTATTTCATTTTTAGAGTTGACCTGTTGTTGTTGTGAAGTGGAAATATGTGGGTCGTGTGGTAGTTTCTGACCTTCTGTTGCGAAGGGACACTATGCACCCGGCGTTCACACATCGCGTTCACTATGGAAATATCATATCTGATCCTTCTGGTCGGCACTGCCCAGTGCCTCCCGCCGCCACCGACTCCGGAAGTCGTCGTCGGCAAGTGCTGTCCAAAGGAGGAGATCATGATAGATGACGACTGTCATCCCCTCAACGAGACGACTCAGAGGGAATGGACTCCGGATCTCCCTGTCGGAGTCCGCTATGTCATTCGAACGGGGCTCCCCTTGTGCGGTGCTAGACAGCTCTGGCCCGTCTACCACAACGGCTCCGACCGGCTCCGTCTCCTTCCGGACGGCTCGCTCAGGCATTACATTATCGAGGACCCGTCCCTTCTCGATGAGGAGATCGAAGACGAGGTCCATCTCCATCATGACTACACAGACGGACTCTACTGTAGGGAGAAGGTGAGTCACACCCAGCAAACCTCGAGTTTCTCTCCAGTAATACAACCAGGTCCTGCTTCCCTCAGTCCTGGTATCACCTCTTCCTAGCACCACCACTTTCTAA
The DNA here is from genome assembly GCA_954871275.1 of Leptopterna dolabrata. Classification (NCBI taxonomy): domain Eukaryota; kingdom Metazoa; phylum Arthropoda; class Insecta; order Hemiptera; family Miridae; genus Leptopterna; species Leptopterna dolabrata. The sequence continues at coordinate 112,451,659 of OX940974.1, read as the reverse complement.
AGTTACCTGTTGTGAGTAGGTACCCAGATATTTCTCTGCGTCGGTCGCTGTTTTGAGAATTGACGTAAACCTTACAGATAAAAGTATGCGCCTGAAGAAGGGGAATGAAGACGCATGGGTCAGAAATTTGCTGGTTTTTCTTCAGGCATGGTTGAAACAATCCGTAGCAGTATAGCTTCCTCACTTGAATCACATGAACGTATAGAATAGTTGGGTACATACCCACTTGTACGTTGTACCCTCAAAATTTCAGCTCTCTACGACTATTTTTCGCGTAGTTAGAAGTGTTACAAGGAAACGGGCGACATTTCATGTTCGCGCATGCGCAGACGAATGAAATTCTTATGGAACTATCAAAGAATCATTCTTGATCGACCCTCCAAAATCTGAGCTCATTTCAACGATATTTAAAGTTGTTACAGGCGTTTCAAGTAGTTCAAGTTTGCGCATGCGCAGACGAAACGATTTCCATGATTTTGAAACGGGACCATTTGCGATCCAACCCGCGTGTACCCTCAAAATTTCAGCTCTGCACGACTGTTTTTCGCGTAGTTAGAAGCGTTACAAGGAAATGGACAACGTTTCATGTTCGCGCATGCGCAGACGAAAGTTACAGTACGATTCCAATGAAATTCATTTGGAACTATCAAATTATTATTCCTGATTGACCCTCCAAGTTTGAACTCATTTCAACGATATTTAAGGTAGTTATGAGCTTTTCAAGTACTTTGTTTGCGCATGCGCAGCCGAAAGTTACCCTAATTTTTCGATGATTTTGGTATGGGACCATCTTTGACCCAACCCGCACCTACCCTCCAAATTCCAGCCTATTTTGACGATTATTTCGGGTAGTTATGGGCGTTACAAGGATTACCACTGACTGACAGACAGTCATGGAACCAAAAATGTTCCTCGATGTCTGAAACGCAGAATGGAAGTGGAAATTTTCATTTTGGAAGACATAAATTTTTTTACTCAATCACGAATCCAAGGCTTCCCTACCTTCGGTAGTGAGGAAGCAAAAATCGAGTTAGCCGGATAAAACAACAGTTATTTCCAGCAGTTATTACCTACTTCGAGCAAAAACTAGGAATTTAACAGTAGGTTTCCTCCTAAAAATATTTGGAGCCTCTTCGAAACCTCTACGAAGTTTCAGCTTTCCCCACTTAGTTACCTACTTATCGTAGTGAGTATTCATTAAGTAAGTCAGTCGATATTATTCATGTACCTGATGTGTTCTATATGTGTCCTGTATCAACGTCCAGTGCAAATTAAGCGTTGGCTTCTTCGTCATTTTCATCGGTGATCAGTTGGTGACACATCTAACATTCTCAGACTCGGTATCAGTAACTAGTGAGTCAGCTGATCAGGAGCCCCCCGCAATTTTGAAAGTAGGCTCAAATTCTTCCTGTACCAAGCTCAATAATAGCGGCTTTTCCTAACATTTTATGGCTAAATAGGTATTTAGCAGTCGCTGTAAGGATAATTGGTAGAGTTTTTTAAGTTATTCCATTCGAGTCAACGTGCTGGAAAACATGTAAAACTGCACCAAACACACATTTCTCTCCATGGTGGTACCAAAAATTATACAGCAAATCGGAAATTTTCGTTTGTTACGAAGTCAATGGACCCTGATACGTTATTTCTTGCCGCATTCTTACTTTCAATCACCCACATGGGTCTGCAGCGCTGCGAAGTCCTTGTCACATGGGTTTACTATTCTGTACTTACCCTAGCTACAGAAATGTTGGCTGTTCATTTTCTGTTTCGTTCACGTGCAGTAATTGAAATGCTTAGCTATTTTTGATGGTATCCACCAATTTTGGCCCCCAGAAACACGAGTTAGGCTCTCCCCTCCCCCTTTTTTACAAATTATCTTTGATCATTGATAGTGCCATGATTCACCTGTTGATACTACGTCTAGAGTTATACAAATTTACTGGTGATTTCAGACAATTTCCTACGTTTTTGACTCATAAAAAATGAATTTTGGGAGCTGACCCTTCGTTACAACCTCAATCCTTCACTCTTTGGTCAAAATCAACTTCATATTTGGTCTTCTGGCCATAAAAAAACATGGAAAACGATACGTCACAATCCTATGTTCACTAAAACCTTTAAAAAACTCGAAAAACCCTTTTTTACACCCGTTGTTCCCTCATAATACCCCTGGGTGTGTTCCGATCGGGATGCCGAGCTTCGGAGCACAACTAGGACACACGTGTTCCCAAATGGGAACACAAACTGTGTGTGAAAGAACGAAGATTTTAGACCCAAATATAACGTAAATTTAAGGCTGAAACGTCGTTAGAACCTCAGTTTTCCTCTCTTTGGTTAAAATCTTCATATTCCGTCTCCTCGTCCTAAAAAACATGGAAAACGATGCCTCACAAGCTATTGTTACTAGAAAACCAAAAAAACCCTATTTTTACACCAATTTTTCACCCATGACACCCTTGGGTGTATTCCGATCGGTCTCCAAAGTTTCGGGACACAACTAGGGCCCAAATGAGCCTTTGTGTGAAAGAACGAATTTTTTAGACAGAAAATAGAGCAGATATGGTTGATACGGCAGATAGCGGACGGACATTGCATTTTGGTTTATTATTCTGTGAACAGTACACCTATGTATTGGCTTAGCGAACAAATTTTATAACAACCCTTCAAAATTTTTTTCTTTTACTTTTCAAGGTGCGTGGATTCCACAAAAGCAGTGTCTGTTCGCCGTGCGTCGTTTGTTTAAAATTGCTCCAAACACAAATTTTGACCAGAATATTGGAATTTGAACCTCAAATGCACTCGAAATTCAAAATAATTGTTACTGTTGAATTCAGCGTGAATAAACAGTCAAAATCTCACTTGAAGTGAAAATGACCTAAAAGTGTCCAATTTTGGCCTGTTTTGGAAGTGGCGTAAAAAACCGAGTAAGGGGTCTACTATTAATGAAATTTTGCGTAGAATCCAAATTTTCAATAAAAATGGGGGTTCCCATTCGAAATAACGAAGTTAGTACTCATTTGGGCGCTTTTGGACAGTCGGCGATAGGTTAGATCGATAGAGAATTATCGATTTAGTGGGGGTAGACGTTTTTAATTTTTTTCTAGAGTGCGAAATAAGCCCGGAAAAGGGGGTGAACCACCCTTTACCTCCCACCCAGTATATAGGTAGTCACCCAAAAATGTGACTCGACTCTTAAGTCCTCACTCATGTTCGGGAAAAATTGATTGTCAGATCCCCAGGGTTCAAGTTGGAAATCTTGGGGTTTCAAAACAATTCTGAAAACAAATTCAGATTTATTTGCCTCAATTAACTTTGACAAATTAGGATGGATGAGTCAATAGCCAATCACAATCAACCTTCTTTCTCTTCTGGACTGTATAGGCTCACCTGTCCCCAACGTACCTTCAGTTATTGATTGTTACTGAAGGATGAGGCCCATGTTTCAAGATACTTTTTATTCATGCGTTGTGTATTGAGACGTTTGGTTTTTGATTCCTATAACTTGTCTTGAAATTAAGAAAGGACAATTCAATTGAACCGAAACAAAGAGAAAAAATGTGATGGAAGCCAAAATCCGATAGGGAATTAACATCAGTTGAATTTTATCTCTCAAACTGTGATCAGCTCAGTCAGCCCCCCCCCCCCCCCCCCCTTCACTGTTCAGTTCCGAAATTCTTGATACTTTTATTCATTTGGGGAACAAAAAATGTTGTCCTCCCAACACAAGACCACTGCCATCTGTTGCTACACCAACTACATCCCATGCGATAATAGTCATAGGCTCAGCAATCCTGTTATTTTTCCAAATTTTTGTTTTTTTGTTTGTTTTTGTTTTGTTTTTTCTTTGTTTTTTGGTTTTTTAGAAAGTGGATAGCCAGACAAAGGAAGTGATACAGTTCGCCATTGTGTGTGCGCCTGATGTCCCTGTGAGCTGGAAAGACACGGATTTCATTATGAGACGAATTCTTGATCCCACTTTGCATGTAATGTCAATTTTCTGCTACTTAGCAGCTGCCATTATTCACTTCATCCTTCCCCAGTTGCGGGACATGATGGGGAACATCTTGTCTACAATGAGTGTCTGCCTTGCCATAAGCGAGGCTGCTGACATGGTCTGCATATACACTGAATTCACTAGTCCATCGGCCTTCCTCACTGCAGGTATGCTGCTTTAAAAAAAAAATGCATTCAGGATATTATATACCGGGTATGAGGACAATTAATTACATCTATAGGCATTTATTTATAATTTCATGCACAGAAATACTGGCGTCTTGGACAAATTGTACTGGAAGTATATCTCATTTACGTGTTACAGATTTTGTATTGTTTGCCAGTTTGCTGGGTGGATTCTTGTGGCTCAATAGCCTTGGCTTTTATATCTGGAAAACATCAAGGTATTTATTGGTTGTTGTAATTTTGGATGCTATGTGGTGGAATAGATTGAGGAGTATCATAGTATGCAACGCTTCTCATAGCTTCTAACTCCTAAAATTCATTCACAAGAATCTGAAAATCAAAATGAAAATCAACATATTAAGATGGCAAAACACCTCATCTCCAGAAAGGCAAACTTCATGAGAGCGTTTCCCGAACGTAGGAACACTAAGGTTGTTGGTCTGCTGGTTACCAATTCCCAATTCAGAATTATACACAATTAGTCTACCATAAAGAAGCTTTTGAATATCATGGCTTATGTAAGAAGATTTATTCAAAACTCAAAAATCAAGAAACAAGACACAATCAAGGCTAACTGGTCAACTCACCCTGCCTGAACTGAAGGATGCAATGGCCAAGGTAGTGTAGCTTAATCAACAAAGGGCTTACTCTGAGGAAATACGTCTACTTCAGAAACAAAAATCTCTACCAAAGGCAAGCGGTTGGCCAACCTTCACCCATTCCTATTATTACAGTTACTGCTCAGTTCATTTTATTCTGTTGAAACTACTTTATATTTTCAAGGTGGGCGGAATGGTGGTGCTTCTATTTGTAGATATAGGTGCAATCTAGCGGCATAGGCAGTAACTCTAGTGTGCATGTTAAGGCCTATCAGGTGCTGCCGTCATCCCCAAAATTAATATGAGAACATGTATCCCTTCTGTTCTTCCTTAAGGGAAGTTGAGTAGTAGTCAGTACGTTGTCTTTGAGTCGTTACTTCGTTAGGCATTCGATCAGTCAGGGTGAAACGGTTTAGTAGTCAGTCACATCCAGATCGTTCAAACCCATTATGCAAGTAATTCAGTTTCATTAAATTCAAGTCAGACTGTTTTACCAGTGCACCACCGCCAAGTCAAGTCAGGTTGTACATTTGACATTATTTCAATATACATACACTACGTTCGTCACAACCGTTAAGTCGTCATTTTATATTGATTCAAAAACCTGTTCCTTCGAAATCCTATATTGTCATCCTAAATCGAGTCTCATAGTAAGCATCATTACCACAGGCTACCATGATATTATTCCACCACAGATTCATTCGTTGTTCATTGTTTATCTGTTTTCCCTCCTCCTTTCTAGACACGGGCTTCCGTGAGTTTTACATAGAATCCTGATATGGAATACAAAATAAGGGTTCCCATTGGAAAAATAAAAGTTGGTGCGCATTGGGTTCTGACAATTAAGGGGGAAAGTTGTACCGTATTCTGCTCGTTTTATCAAGATAGTATTGCACAAATCGAAAAATAAACATCACCGTGTGATTCAGCGCGAAAAATACCTTGACTTTCATGTATCATTTGTGGCAATTGAATGTACTATATACCCCCGCAAAATTCGATTTTTTTTGCATTTTTCACGTCTTTGTGCAGTCAAAAATTCGAGTGATGGGTCATTTTTTCATGACATTTTACGTGGAATTCAAATCGGCGTTCCACATATTTCGGGGGTTCCCATTTGAAAAAAATAAAGTTAGTGCGCATTGTGCACGTTTTGTGTATGCGCGCACAAAAAGGTCATCTTTGAATTCTATGCCAAAAATTAAGGGGAGTTACGGTTAGAAATTTTTTTCTAAATCGCTTTTTAAGAAAGCGGGGGGGGGGGGGGTGGGGGGACATTGGTTGGGGCGCCCTGTATATATATCTATATATATGTATATACATTTTTATTAAAATCTACTCTAGGGATGAATTCAGGCTGCTCTGAAACGGATTTGCCTATTGCCTATAGAAAATTTTCAAAAATTCATGTTCTGAAAATTTTGGACCCGTTGCAATAGCTTCATTTTCTTTGAAAAATAGCTAAAACAGGACAGAAGTGCTTATTTAGAAATACTGAGGAGTCACACCACTTCAAATTTGACATGGATGTTAATTAAACACATTTATTTCTTTTCGCAGGTCGCACAATGTGTTTCTTAGAATCACCGATGGAAAGAAATATTGTTACTACTCATACTATGTGTGGGGTTGGACCAAAGTACTTACAGTGATAGCTATCATATCACACTTCTTTTTGGATGTGGATGCAGACTTTTCTGAGCATCATGGATTAATGCCAAGACAGGTTGCAGTAGGTTAGTCATCTACCCTAATGTGGTAGTTTTTATTCTTCCTTCTAGAGAGGAAATATAGTAGAGAGAGGAGTGTGACGAAGAAAATCTGCCGAGTGGATAGCTTCCTCTCACTGTTAGAGTATGATTCTTATAACTAGTTAGCTGGTGTAGCCACAGTATACTACCTGCTAGAGCAGTACAAGTAGAGAAATAAACCACAGCCCCAAGCTGCTTATCAGATTTAGGTGACTTATCAACAGAAAAGTTCAAATCATGCAGCATGACCATATAAGCGAATGTATGAAGTAATCTTGGGTTAACACACAACGTGTCAGCCTTGGCTTGAATGAATCAAGGTGCGCAGGGGTAGAACTATTGAATTTTTGCGGGTCAAGTGTCTGCTGATCATGTTGCAGCAGTTTTGTGTGGTGATAACCTACAATAAAACCATGTTTCTTTGTTTCCAAGGTTCACTTGAGTGATTAAAAAAATTTGATACAATTTGGTAACCTTGATTAATTTGCATAATATATAAGTAAACGGATGTGCCAGGTTAGGAATTCCGAAATTTTACCTTAAAATCTGATGTACCTACCGCCATCAAAAACCTTCATGTGACAATTGATGGCACACGTTTTTCAAGTTCGGTATGATTTCTTCTCCATTTTCAACCATCCTGTCATCTGGGGTTTCTTGTTCAGTGGTGCCATCAGCCCCGTTGTAATATCTATCCACTACATGATGTAGTGTATATCGAAATGTGGAAAGAAAGTCTAATTGGTATGTTAGATGGAGTAAAATTTTGGAATAAAAATGTCTGCTGAAGAGAGATTTTCTGTAGAGAGGTGTCCATTAGGATTTTCAGTATTTGACATCCATCGTGTTTGTTTAGTATAATTATATTATTGAATCAATAATCATACTTGAATAAAATTTTCTGTGTTTTTCAGGGTGGTTGGGAGTTTCTCTGTTCTTTTTCCCTATTGCTTGTACGATCTTGTTGGATCTCTATTTTTATCTGTCGACAAAGCAGGTGATGAGCAGTATAATAATGTCTGATTATGGTCATATACATCACAAATTGAAGCACAGGTATGGGCCACTCTATTTGCAATCACTTCTATACGAATTTTTTTCTTGTTTTGTTGTTGGGTCATGTGAAACATACTGTACTCTAGATATGGTACGAAAACGTCTGCCAATTCGAGTAGGCAGTATAGCACTTGTATCACATGAACGTATAGAATAGTTGGGTAGGTTCGTTTTGATACGGCACCATCTGCGATCCAACCTGTGTGTACCCTCAAAATTTCAGCTCTCTACGGCTATTTTCCGCGTTGTTAGAAGTGTTACCATTTCATGTTCGTGCATGCGCAGATGGAAGTTACAGTACGACTCCGATGAAATTCATATTGAACTATCAAAGTATTATTCCTGATCGACCCTCCAAAATCTGAACTCATTTCAACGATAATTAAGGTAGTTATGGGCGTTCCAATATTTCACGTTTGCGCATGCCAGACGAAATGATTTCCATGATTTTGAAACCGGACCATCTGCGATCCAATCTGCGTGTACCATCAAAATTTCAGCTCTCTATGACTATTTTTCACGTAGTCAGGAGAGTTACAAGGAAATGGTCAACATTTCTTGTTTGCACATGAGCAGATGAAAGTTACAGTGCGGCGTTACAATGAATTACCACAGACAGACTGACAGACACAGAATCAAAAATGTTCCTCAATGTCTGAAACGCAAAATGGTAGTGGGAATTTGCATTTTCGAGGACATACATTTTTTTTACTCAGTCATAAATCCAAGGCTTCCCTACCTTCGGTAGTGTGGAAGCAAAAACATGTTTAAATACTAATACCATGCACGTATACCATTCACATTGGTATAATTCAATCCAAACACCAGTTGGTTAAGGTAAGAGTCAACTTGATTAATTCGTTCAGAAAAAACTACCTATACATATACTCAGCTGTTACGCCATCTTCTGGGTAATCAAACTAAAACACCTAACTACTTACAAATATCACTATCTCTGCATAGGTACAGACCAGACGCATGCATCGCCTATGTATTCAGATGTTATGCAACAGAAACCTCTGCCATTAAGATTGATACCATGCCACCCAATTCCATTTGTTTTGTTTGATGTAGTAAATTTATTTTCCTAGCTGAATGAAAAAAAGTATATACCATTTTTTAAAATAATAATAATAAAACGCTGCAAAGTCCTTGTCACATGGGTTTATTATTCTACTGGACATACGTTCAGAAATGTTACTGTACATTTATTGTTTCATTCATGTGAAATAATTTAAATAGCTATTTCTGATGGTTTCCATAAATGTTGGCCCCCAAAACACGAATTAGGTACGCTCCTCTTCTTTCTTTTTTTTCCAAATTATCTTTGATCATTGGCAATGCCATTTAATCATCTTGATACACGTGGTGACACTTTTCCTAGTGTTATTATAAAAATTTAAGGATAATTTCAGACGATTTCCCAGGTTTTTGACTCATAAAAAATCAATTGAAGGCACGAGTGGAAGAGGGCGCTATGTTACAAAAAGCTGATTTCGCGTAATTTGACTTTAAAGTTTTCAAGTCGTAATTTTTGTGTTTCAAAATTTGTATGACTTTATTTATTTAGATTGTAGCTAATCGTACTCTATGTCCACCGAGTGATGATAATTTGCTTGATTTTAAAGCGTTGGATGGTTATTCTAGGAATTGTGTACATAGCACCTTCTTCCACTATGAGTGATGAATGGGATTCAACCTTATTTAATCAATGAGGGGTGTTGTAACGTTAAAAATATTTTATTTGATAAAAAAATACCTTGAATATTAAATCTGATTCTAAATACTGTGTAAATAGTATTGCATCCTTGGATGAACAGGAAAAAAAAGATATCTTCCTCAAATGTTCATTGAAGATTATTATTGCAGATGGGTTAAGCTGGGTTCACATTGACGTGTAATCAACGTAAAGCACGTAAAACGCAAAGGCTCGTGTAAAGCGCATAAAAACGTCAAACCATTCACATGGACAACCCTAGTTACGGATGTAAAGCGCGTAATCGTCGAGATACAGCCTGTGCTCCAGCCTCTGCCTGCACAGAACCCGCGCACAGATCCATAAAGCGCGTAAATATCTGGATTTTTTAATATTTTGAACACTGGTTCAAAAGTCGTCGCGCGTAAAGAGCGTAAACCTGATGAGCCTATCAAATTCAACTAGGCGTTTGAGTTTTGCGCGTTTCACGTCAGTTACGCGTCAATGTGAACCCAGCTAAGGTGACGTGTCCAGCTGAATGAGGGCAAGATTCAAGTAAATTTCTATTACATGAGTTTCGTTATGAAACGGCTGTACACTTTTCTTTTTTTTTCTTTTTTATGAGGGAAACAGTGGGAAAATCCTGAAAAAGACGCTTTGGAGGGTCCGCACTCAGCAGCCGTGTGAGGTTTCACTCATTAAAAACCTACCCTGATCCTCTTGAACTAGTTCACCCCGGAATCACTTGTTCAGCATTACTTCGGAGTGGGGTCGGTCACTGGGTGATGTCACGCCCTCTTCTGATGTCTTCTTGAGGTCTCCAGTTTATTATTCACCTGAGGAACGGGTCGTTCAGCTTTTTTGCCTTGAGGATTCGGACTATGTAGGACACAATCCTCTCCCTGGTTCCCTGGTTGGAGATCATCTTCCCGATCACATTAGTTGGTGTGATTTAACCCTCCTGTTCTTCTAGAATCTCCTTTTCCCTGACGTGTCTGCTAGCGCCCTTCTGTGCAGATAGGACCGGAAGTATCCATGGCCCGACAGGAACATCATGATGTAGAAATCCACTTCTCTGTGCCTCCTGTCAAGCCATGGGTGCACCTGTGGGATATCGTATTTTGACTCTTCTGTGGATCACCGGAGGTAGATCCGCTTCCTCTCCGTTGCTAGGATGTCGATTGGGATGGTGGCAGCAATGACCCCCCCCCCCCCCTGGCAGGGAAAGAGCAGTCCGATGGTCCGATAAGCACTTGCTATTCGCAAGGCTCCTCTCCTCTGCACTGACTGCTTGTGGTCTCGGTACTTTTGGTTTATTATTTTCAATAATGAACCATTGGAATCGAGCATGAAAAAAAAAATTCTTACTTAAAAAATGGTTTGCGTTGCAAGGTATGTGGAATCCAAAACTGCAATAAAAATCAAAACTTGCGCGTAAACTTTCAGAGCAGATGAGCAATAGGAATGGAGAAGGTTGTGCTGCCATTTGCATTCATTCAAAAAACCTTCGAACATTTTCAAAGTTTTGATGACTGTGGCAGCAACAAATGTTGGCATGGCTATGTCCATTTTAATAGGTTATTCTGCTCTGAAAGTCCAGGAGCAGGTTCGATGTCTGAATCTAGGTCTCCAAAAAGCCGTTTGTGTTGTTACACCTTCGAGAGAACCTACCGATGTGGAACCATCATGCTGTCATAGAGGATCTTCACAGGGTTTGTGAAAATCTTCTGGAGTTCGACAGGGATCAATTGGGTATGGATCCCTCCTGCTTCATAATATTTACCAATGACCTGGCAAGCTTTAGAGTGACTCGGTTTGAGTGAGTGGAGTGAGTCACAGCCCATGGATCTTGTATGCAGATGACATATCTGCTGTTGTTAATGAAGAGTCTTTGACCATGTTTAGACAGGCAATAGAAATCAGGGAGGTCATACATGGGTGGTGCAGAGCAAGTGACCTTGTGCTCAATGAGGCCAAAACCCAGTTGTTTAAATTCGGTGGGAGGGAAATGGACAGTAGTGCTATCACCCTCTAGGTTTTGAAGTCATGTTGGAATGATAGCAGATAGTGGCAAATAGTCTTGGAAGTACATATTTCCTGCTCCAACAATTGGCCTGTACACTATTTTGACCTAGACTTCCGAATGCCTGTCTGTCTTCGACCCTCTAAGTCTCGTTTAATGATGTGGCATCTTCTTTGGAGGAACAGTGGTCACAATGTTGAAATCTTCGTACTTCGAAAACTGGCAATCCGTTTTATTGGTGGCGCTCCGACTACTGCCTTGTGTGTAAGCCCGTACCATTTAAGGAGCTCAAACATCTGACTTTGCTCCTCATTTGTTGGTAATCCTCAGTTAGATCAGAACCAACATTGGGGTTTCTCCCGGTTGAGAACTTTTCATCAATATGACACACGAGCTAGTTATTAGACTCTGTAATGTTATGTTCTTTATTTTATTGACTTTTGTGAGATACTATATTTTGTATGGTGGCAATTAAGCTTTATTTATTTTTTCATTTTTTATTTTTTTAATGTGGTGAAAAGAAAGGAAGTAAGAACCTTGTCTCATTATAGGATAGGAGGTAGTCTGCCTATGCCTAGCAGCTTGTTGAACGAAATCATGTTTTTGAATTAAGCAATGATTCTTTCATTTATAATAAGAATTGCAACCCAGTTATAGGAATTTATCCATACCTAGAGCCAATCACTCCATCAATCCATTCAAGGCATAATAGCCAATCACAGTGAACAGTTTCCTGAAAGGTTTTCAAAATTAATGTCTATTGTAAAAAAAAAGGGCACTTGAAATGCAACTACAGTGAAACTTGCCGTTAATGGACAGCCATGGGAACGAAAATGTGTTCGTTAGAGAAGTGTCTGCTAACAAGAAGTCTGTGGGAGAAAACAAGAAAAATTGTAAAACGTAATATTTCAAATGTTTGGATTTAATGTACATGCTTGCAAGAGGACGTCATGAAACGTTACTGTCACCTACAGAACTGAAAGGAAAAACAATAAAAAGCCCACCAAACAGGGTCCCCTCCACTTATACCATCTCTTTTATCAGAAAATGTACCAGTGCCATGTAGTTCGTAGAAAAATGGGTCTTGAGCTTGCCAGCTGTCCGTTACAGCGAGAAAAAAAAAATCTAGTGCTAATCTATATGAAACGTAGCTGATTTTCTTGCGTCCACAGAGTGTCTGTTGCACAGACGTGTTAAAAGCAATGGACAACAGTCCAGGAATCCGAAAATGTCCGCTGTAGAGAGATGTCCATTAGAAGTTTCACTGTACTATTTCTTGAGTTGTTATAGTAATGATGAGTCATAGAAGAAAAAACCCTAATAATAATGATGAACAGGATAACTTGAATTACTCAAGATGGTCATTAATAACTTTAAGGCAAACCATTGATAAACCCCTTGAATTGGAGAGATTACCTCATTATCTGCCTGCTTGTGGTGATTACAAAATTGATTTAAAAATTCCAGTGATGCAACATGACTTAATGAGCGAATTTTCAAAGATGTAGTTTGGGATATTGAGAATTTAAATTAATGTTCATCTTCCAGAGCACTCATTACGGCCTGACTGGGCGCTTGTTGAGACTAGAGTGCCACGTTGTGCAGAAAGATTTTGTCAAAAAATCATTTTTGGGTACTTTGAACCAAAAAATAGTGATTTTGATAACTTGATGCAGTCTGAACGTGCTGAAACTGCTCGCAATCGATTCAGTGACCAGGAAAAAAACTGGTAAACGAACTCATCATTACTCTTGCGTAGACGGATTTTTCTGCTCAAGAACAAATTTTTTACCATGGAAATTAAGGGACTTACTGTGCAGAATGACATGCATAATATGTACCTATATATACAGTAAAACCTCGTTAGTACGCTCCCACATAACACGCCGTCCAGCAATATACGCGCTTTTTCTCCGGTCCCTTGAATCTTTAGGCCTTTTTACATAGGAAACATCCTGCATAAGACGCTCCTGCTTAATATGCGACCCCGCAATATGCGCGCTTTCTCTCAGGTCTCCTCCAGGTGAAATCCCATTTAATACGCTCTCAGATCCATTGCCGCAGTTTTTGTTGACACATGTACCACTTTTCGTTGACACCGTTCAAATAGGTACAAGTCAAGTTACAGGTCAAGTGCTGTCGAGTCGATTTCTTCCTTGAGACGAGCATTGACTGCAACGGATGGTTCCAAAAACTTATTGTTATAATAGTTGGGTAGCCCATGTTTGATTGTAATTCATGTAATAATGGACCTTGAAAGCTGACTTTTTATTTGTTGGATAGAACCCAACAAATCAGATTTTATTACCTTGATCATAAAGGCTGTCTTGTTCTACACATGTTAATACACACACATACATCAAAAACACCATCACGCATAAAATTTGGTACGCATGCATAGATATTGTACCAGTTTGGGTGAGCACCCTTAAAATGGGTGAGATCCAGACATTTATTTTCAAGGTGATTACAATACTTACCTACTGCCGTTTGGGTTAGGTAAGGAAAGTATATGTTTAAAATGTAGGCTAATGAAACCAAAGATATTTATCTACCCCCTCCTTCCATTAATATCGATATTCCGAACTGAAAACTAAACCACCTGTCAAGAGAACAAGTGAAATGAAATAAAAATTGCGAAAAACGGCATTAAAAACCAATTTTTACCCCCACCCTCTCTCTAAAAGCTATGACATATGAGAAAGAAATAGAAAAAATATGTTTTGACCTTGATCCTAACCAAGGCTCGAACCAGAAAAAAGTTGTGTAAATTGGACAATTTTTTAAATTTTATCTTCCCTCCACTCACACTTCTGACATGGATTTCAACAATCCATGGATTTGCACAAAGATCTAAAAATGAATCAGTTTGTGTTTGACGAGTTGATGTGTTGAAACAGAATCATGAAATATACCGTACCTTCCGTCACTAACTGGTCGAGTACTGGAGGGCGACCGACTCCTACGGAAGGTATGGTAATATTACTTCTTACAGAAATAACCCTTTAGATTTAATACCAAATTCTTGAAAATCAGATGTTGATAGGGGCCTGAGAATCGTACACGAATTTTGTAATGAACACAAAACACCTATGACTTGTTTGGAGAATTTGTTCGAAAATTATCTGAAACAGATTTTTATTATGAATGGAATTATGCTTAGATATTTCTGACTTGTCTTCCTCCCTTCTTCTGCTTTCAGCAACAAGATGTTCTTCAAGATTTTTCTCATAATGTGCCTTTACTGGAGCTTTCTGTTGATTTCATGGCTTCCTTTCAATGGGACTTATTACACCTTTGTGATTGGAAATGGGTTCATTGCTCCAGTTTTTTTGTACGTAAGTCTTCTCAGCCAAAAACGTGTGAGATTCTTGCTGAAGAAAGTATGTTGCTTTGAGAAGTGTTGTTTTAGCTGTTGTCGTCCAGAAAATCGAAATGATATTCCAGAATGGGGGGAGGAGATGTTAGCCATGTACAGGTAACTATCCGAAACTACTTATCAGATCAAACATTCCATGACTGTCGAGAGTATTCCTAACATTTAAAAAGAAGCCAACAGTTTTATGTGTTTTCATAAAAATTATGTAATCTGAATGATTTGGGCCTTTTTGTTGGATAGTTTTTCTCAAGTTAGTTCAGGCTATTGATAGTTGTTACTCTGTTTTCAAGTATCTCCGTACTGAGATACCAACTACTTTTATTTGGTTCATGTTCTATCCTCATGGAAGACTTAGTTTGCATGGACCCCCCATAGTTTGGACGGTTTTCTATCATAAATCTGATGAAAGACTGCTGATTGTCTTTGAGTCTACGAAAAATATTGAATTTGACCATTGGGGTTTGAGTACCATCCATTCCATACATTTTTAATTCATGATACTTTCCATTTTTTTCTAGTCCTTTTGTTTTGTTTTTTTTGCAATCTCTTGGTTAATTTTAGTTATTATACTATGATTTCCCAGTTAACACAGGATAAAATGAATTGTATGATCAATATCAAAGTTCATTTTCTGACACTACTGACTATGTTTAGTTGAGCTCCCAGGACAAACCAATTCCAACGTGTTTTAATTTGTTTAACCCATGAATCACATTTTTTTAGAGCAGAGGGCACCTATGTATTATGGACTGACTGACTGCGTTTATTATAAAATCTGTACAGATTTTAGGCCAAGTGGCCCACACCCTGAAAAGTGGCCCAGGCCACTTAGGGCCTAGTGGCCCTGGTGGTTATGGGAAGGTTTGCTAGCGGCTCATTTTGGTGCTACTTGTTCTGCCCTTTTTTGCAATTTTAGTTGTGTAAATTAATGGAGTATGATTCCGAATCCCTCTAATTTGCTACTTCATTTATAACAATAGTGAATCGCCACTAGAAGTACAAGGGGTAAGTTCAGCTGTTACTTGCGTGCTTATGAGGGCATCTCCCCCCTCCCCCCGTTCACTAATTTCGATCTTTCAACTGTAAAATTCTAGCCATTTTTTAAATGAGACCAAACGTACCATACCCAGGTATTGACAGCTTCCATCCTTAGGGTTTTCTTCTGTGCATTCAGTACTCACAGCTTTACACAAATATATGTGCCTTGGTACGTGTTTGAAGTACTTGATCCATAGTAATAATAAATTAAACTTACCCAAGAGTATCTGTGTCAATATAATTATTTAAGTTTCATTGAAACTACGATGTCTCCTACTTTCATGTGTGAAAATTTTGTTGTGTCTTCGTGTCCTTAGTGAATTCCTGCGAAATTTGCGGTTGATTCCCATTTGCAACATTTTATAATGCTTTTCATTAGATTAGGATTCCAATTATTTTGGTAATATAACTCAACTGATCCAAGACATTATTAGTTGTATTTTTCTCTTGGAATATGTGATGAATCTGTGTTTAATATTTGGTAATTTTATTGATAGCACAATGTGATGAACTGTGACAGCAGATTGTCTGCCTTTTTATAGTACAGAAGCACTTAAATTGTGAGGAAATATCACGTAGTGCATGAGGAAATATCACTGAAATTATTATTTAATCATAATATATCATAATCATTCTATTTCCTCATGCACTGCACATCACACCACTAAAGAAAAAGTCACACTACTGCTTCCTAGCATAGTTTTCTGGAACCTCAGATAAACTGTACCAACCTCTCAAGGACGTCTTTTGCTGGGGTGCCCAACCCCTGGCCAGGAGACCACTAAAGCCCAACCTGATATAAGATATATGTAGGAGTAAGGCATAGGACTTATATAATGGCTATTTTGGTAGAAGTGGTACATTTCTCAAAGGGATGTGATATAGTGAGCATTTATTGATCTGGTCTTAGGCCTTGTAGTTTGTAGCTCTCTGTTATTTGTAAGATCTCACACAGAAATGAATTCGGGGATATATTGACCTGCACAACAAAAAGAAGGTGTTTTCTCGAAAGAATGTTATCATCACCTGAACTTCTTGAAAGTAAAAGAAATAAAATGTAGTAAAAATAGCAGCTAAATAAGGAATTATAAACCACCATAAAATTGTTGAAACCAGCAGAATATTCAATTATACTGTTGAATCAATTGTAGTGCTATTTCCACTTTAAAATACCAAGTCCACGAGAGATTTCCAGAGCACAGTATTTTTTAATTGTCTTTGGAGCATCATGGGATTCCTTGAAGACCTGAAACATGAACCCTATTCATCAATTTAGTCCTGGAGGTGTAGGTCTGGGGTTTGATCCTCACTGCAGATGCCACGTTTTTATACGATTTCTGTACTGTATTGTCCTTACCTATTTTGTGTTTTTCCTAAAGGTCTGGTCACTTACCACTTTGTATTATTACTCAAAAAAGATTGGTCAGGGATGTCTCTGCACATCGAGACCAATCATTCAATCAGAAGAATGATTTTATCACCCATTAAAGATATATTTGTCACTGCTTGATCTCGTCTTCCTCCAATTAATGCTTAATTCATCATCTTTGCAAATCCCTCAGACTTGATATTTTGAAGCCAAGTGACAAATTTGTGCAACTGTGCTGAAATGTACGTTGCCAGGTGGATCCCAGTAATGCCCAGTAATGATCCAGTGAATTGGTGTTGAAAATTATATTTCTAACCGGTTTACACCAGCAATACTTGATGGCGTTCCCCACTTGTTTTGAGTTAGTAACTCAATGGATTTTTCATGTCTCTTCATCTTACAGTAGATAAATGGCAAAATCATGCGTAATGAGTCCATGCTGTTGAAGTTGAAATATTTTCAGGAAAATGAACTTCACACAGACCACCTGATTAGTCATGAAACTGGGTATTTACCAGATTTGTCGTGCAACCCCCGTTTTTGTTAGGGAATAGGGGGTTAGTCCTTACCTCGTAAGTTCTTGTTAGGAATTGCCCGTGATTCGTTGGGTACCAACTATTATTTTCCTGGGAATAAAAGGAAATGAGAGAAGCAATTTAATATTCTACAATATCTTCCAGATACCTCCCACAGGGTTGCATTTGGACAAATATTTTGTCCAAAGGGCCAAAAGGGTTAACGACACTTTTCTATGCATTTAAAGTGCTCCGTACTACTGTATGCTGTTACTGAACAAATGGTTCTCAAGCTTGAGTTTGTGACATCACCTCCATCAAATACTTGATTCTCGATTTTTAAAATTGAACAGTGGTTCTCTTTAGGAATATTGAAGCAATTTGTTTTAATAGGTTATCTTCAGGTTGCCATTTCTTAACCATCTAGCAGGCAGGGGCACACCATTACCTGTGACCCTAGCTCCCCTTTGGTTCCTATAGATGTAGTTTTCAATATTCGTCTTTCATAGTCCCCTCCTCTTCCTTATAGTTCACCGAAGTTCCTCTACTCAATTTATTATTGATTAAGAGGTGTTTACTTAGCTTCTTGCTCCGTGCTAAATGTATGTCATGAGTGCTGTTGGGACTCAATAGTTCCATCTGCCAAAAGGGTTAATGATTTTGGAGGTATTTTGGCCTTATGTGCTCCCTCATTTGCATGATTCAAAGGATTCTGTGATTTGATGAGCAACGAATTCAACTTCCTTTGTACAGACAGTTCCATTATGCGATTATTCTATTGTGACTCCTAGTGAAGCTAATGAAGAAGAACAGTTCATTAAAATCAACATGGGAAACCTGGAGGGAGGTTGCAGACTCGGAAGGTTAGAAACTAACCTACGGTCAATACATGAACATTGGTTCAGACTCGCACCTGCTGGAGAGAATGGAACTCATCTCTCCATCCTTTTTGATACGTTTTACCTTCCAATACAACAGTTTTTCCACGTTTTCCCCCCCTGTTCTTCCCATGAGTTATGAAATGCTTCCATTTGAAAGTTCACTGAATATTTTATTGGCTACAAGAGGAGGTCGTTAAATTGTGTGTGTAAGGAACCAACCGATCATTGCTGAGATTCACTTTCACAATATTCATATTCGTTAGTTTCATTCATTCTTTTTATATTCATTAATTTCTTAAGGCTGTTCTGAATTCCTCTGTTTACATATTTGGTGACAATATATTTAAATTGTGATAGAAATTGCATACAGAGATACATCTATTGGGTAGATAATAATTATATTTTTTGTAGAATGTTCTTAGTACTTACTAATTTATTTTCTTTATTCAGTATGTTTAATAGTAGCAATAAAAGTATTTTTGAGCGATGCGATTATCATTAATTCCATTCCTTCGAGTGACCCTAATGGAGAATACAATTTAATGGTTTTTCTGGAGCCCTATCACTTGACTTTGAAATGAACCACATCCAAATTATGTCAGTGATGATACCCTGATAATTCTATTCCCTGGTAAGTAGCAGTTTTAACACGATGTTTCCCTTTTGAGGAGGGGCTTTGGCAGGGGGTGCTTTATCCACTGAACCAACTTGAGGGAAGACGGTAACCATATACCCATCAACTACTTTTCTGGTGCTTTAAGCTTGTCAGATATTATATTCAAATACATCTAATGGGCTGGTAATGGGTAGTTGCAGATAAATGAACGACATACTATACTGACATTTATTAAAATATAATTTGTTGGATGTAACAATGAATTTATTCTCCTATTACTACACATTGTAGGAACGATTAAGAAATAGCCTCCATCAGCAACCAGGTTTATTCTCATTAAATGAGCTTGATGGCTGTCTTTCTGCTGCTGAAATATTCATTTTAGATATTATCATTAAAATCGCTCCAACAATTTATTGTAATATTCTTCAGTCAATGGACATTCATGAAAATGTATCCCACTGTTTTACCTCATTGGTAATAGATTTCAGTTGGTAAATGTGATAACTTCACAAAGGAAACTGAAGTGAGAATATGCTATGCCATTTATTATTTGATGCACTATATTATTGATTTTTAAATGTACAAGTTATAAGGTTTGCATTTTAAATCTATTCATAAATATTGCGGTATGTACAACTTATGATAGCTATACAAAATTCTACTGTTATGTATAAAATACACAAGTCCAAAATGACCGCCCCTAAACCAGCCTTGCAACTTCATAATTTTTCATATCCTCTAGTTCACTATCACTATAAATACAAATAAAAGCAAACATTTTGTTTACAAGGATCATTCTGGTAGGATGAGCAATTCCGAACCTCGAAAAAATATTGGTTTTGTTGGATTATCTCAATAAATATTGCTTTAGATTTAGGTTAACAACTTTCTCTTTCATTGAAACAGATATATGTCTGTTGATTCAGAAAATAATTTGCTAAATTTTTATTGTTATCAGAATAACCAGATATTTGATTTGAAATTGTGTGTTCATTCAGGTGGTGATTATGTTGAATTAGGAATAAAGATTTTCATTTTAAACTGGAAAACTCTTGCACCCGGAGTCCATCATAGGGTTTCTTCCTAAATAAACACATGATAATTTTTGAGGGGACAATGATATAGAAACTTGATTTCAGAACAATCACTAAAACACAGTTTGTAAGTATATTACAAGTTCTAAAAATCATTGGCTCTGTTATTTACAGGTAAAATATAAACATATTGTTAAATGTAAAAATAAATATTTTATTGGCCTTACATCTAGGGGATTAAACAAACGAAAAAAAAGAAAAAGTACCTTAATCAAATTGGGTCATCATGCGTTTTCTCACATTCATTCCAACACTTGTCAAAGTTAAGTGTTCAACATTCATGCCACTCCTCCTAGTCACAAAACTTTACAGTGACTAGATACAAATGGAATTATTCACATTCATTTTTCCAAAGCACAACTGTGCTAAAGAAATTATTCTACCCTGTAATAGCATAACGATTTGGTATGTCAACAGATAACTTACAAGCGAAAGGGGGAAAAATACATTTATTTTACATAGGCCGCTAACTCTTTTAAAATATAACACATGGTAAAATGAGAAGCAGTAACACTAGATTGTCTCTCCTTGTTACATTCTAGAGTGCAACAAACGCCTGTTTATTTATTTCACTTCTTTTTACAAGGGTAAATGGTAACTAATACAATTTCTACAAGGTTGCATATCTCGGAACCTCAATATTGAGTTTCAATGTTTCATTAACTTCTAGTTCTAAAGTACAATTTACATAATATTACACACACAATGGATTTATAATTGGGAGGTATAACAACAGGGGCGCTAAAGTGGAATTCACGGAATTACATTGACCAATTATATGACATCAGATTTGGGTTCCTTGATAAGTAGAAGATTATTAAACACGTATGGGTCAGAAGATGATTCCCTTATTATTAAAATACAGAATATGATTTATGGACTTATATGCCTCGCCATGAGACAGAGATCAACGTCCAATGGCAAAAGAGTCACGTTTCCACAGCATAAGGAAGGACCACCAGTTGATATTGAACAGAACGCGTACTGGTGAGTATTTACCAGGTGCCTGTATTCGGACTCATCTAAAGAAAGAGGCTTTTTGTACACAGAATCCCCATCTACTTTCAAAATATTTACACTCAAAAGTTCGGGTTTTAAACCTATTCTCACAGCTCGTATGCATAGTTCGGTTTTTGAACGTCATTTCACTGATCACTATATTTAGCATTAAAAAATATAGTACAAAAGTAGCGTATTCTCATCAGAATGATTTACTTACTCATGACTCTATTGGAAAGTATTGTAAGTGTATGATCGCACAACGCAATTCGAAATAGCATACTACCATTGCTTTTTGATGTTGAGTTTTAAATTAGTGACGTGATAGATGAGTAATGAAACGTTAAGAAACCATAGAAAATATATTTTACCATTCACCTGTGCAGGATGATAGCTACGCTTAGGAAAAAGATGCTCCTTGATCACAAGCTACTCTAATAAAGTAGGTTCTCATTTAAAACACCCGGCTAAATGCTATAAATTCACATCATACAATTTATAGCACATAGCATCCCCATTCATTCAACGTATAAACATACAAACGGCATACAAATTTACAATAAATATAGATTTAATTAAGAAAAAGTATAATTAAATATATATTTAGTATAAAATGTATTGGTTTCATAAATCTATTTATGGAAGTTTAGCATAAGATATTTACAAAAACAAAACAATTTATAAAAATAAGCAATTGATTGCAATGATAGTTGAATAGAACACAAGTTGTTTTTATCACAGTATTTACAGTCCAATGACATAGATATTTTTACGTCGAGTCATGATGGTGGGTTCTTCGTTTTCGATTGTGTTTGGCATCATTACGAAATGTCACATTTCCAGGGTCATCAGCTAACTGGGGATACCTTTGAATGCTATGTATATCAACACCATCATAACCTTCGACTCTTCCTCGTAAGAGTAATTCTTCCCGTTCTTCTTCAGTCCACTCTCCTCTGCCAGACAGACCTGAGGACACCAGCGTCTTTTCTATTTCCCATGCTCTTTCTACAGCTCGTTTATGGGCATGTTTCAAAAGTCTATGCCTTTCCTGAACAGGGTCAGCTCCGTAACGAATTGATACTACAGCGTCTGAGCTGTGGAGCCTCAGTTCTTTTCCATCAGCTGTTTCATGAGTGGAGACATTGAACATACCTCCAAGTCTCCGAAGTTCTTCCAGGTCATCTCTCAATTTCAGTGCATTATCCTGAAATCAGGAAAGCAATTATACACATCAGGTGATGAATAGAATGAATGTTATCGATGAAGCCACGCCATTTGGTGATTACTACCGTCATAACCTTCAACAGACAACAACCATCATCAAAGCCTACCTTGACAAAGTAGAACATATCTTGATCATGCTGAGTGAAGTGAAGATCCAGAAAATGGGAATTGTTGAAAACCGAGGTTACTACATCTTGAACTACTGTGTTAACTCCTTCAACAACTGATATTAGAGCTCTGCCGTTAGCCCGTGAGATAAGAACACCTTCACCAAATACTGAACGACGATATGCAACTCGGGGGAGCAAGTTTCGTGTACGGGCCTCCATCTTTAGCAGTGGTTGAGGTACAAACCCAAGGGCACTGAATTTCTCTGAAACCTGCAACAGAACACCAGGGAAATCCAATCACAAAATTGAAACCGGTTATAGTTCGTAGCTGTTCCTGGGTTTTTAGCAAGTGAACTTTTGTGTTTTCGAAACCAAATGTTTGGATTCTTCATAACCTGAGGATGAGAATATGTCAGCATATGTGTATGTAAGTAGCATTATTAATGAGGGAAAACAACGGTATGTTTTTTGTCAATTTATTCAATGCCATTTTGGAAGAAATATATTTTTAATTTTATCTAGCGTTTCCAGTCACTCAAAAAGAGAGATAATTAGTGGGCTCCTCCATCAAAGTCTATGCTAAGTTAATGTTTAAACTGCCCCTTGGTCATCAACAGTTCTTTGCAATTTATGTGAGTGCAGTCAAGGCAAATTGGCACTTGCCATAATTCCCTCTTTCGTTAGATTCAAACAGCCTTCCCATGTTTAGAGATAGGCGGAAATAAGGAAAATAAAACAACGCTCCTCACTCTATACTTCCATAACTGACATATTTGCCCTCTTTCTTTCTGAGTGAAGAACTCATTCAATTTCATTATCAGTACTCACAGAGAAATTTTGGAAATCGGGTCACCCAACCCAAGGCATTCCTCGTTCTATCTTAGGCAACCAACCTGTCAAATGAAACTGGGGCTTTTGTGAAACACATGTATGAAGTTACCTTGTCTATGATACACTGAAGTCCGGACATAACTCCGAAGTCTGGAGCCAACTGTGGTGATGTCACTTTGGCAGCTGGTTGATAGACAATCTTCTTAGTGTAGGCTGATCCTAATATATTTTCAACGTCATAGCCGTATAGTTTCAGCCAGCTACTCAGATCTAGACAGACAAATAAGAAATATGGATTTTCCCGAGCTATATAACATTCAGGGTAAATACTACAGCTGAATAGTTAGACACTATTAGACCATCATAAATTTTGAGCATCGATGCCTTATAGCTGGGGGGTCAGCCATGAATTTAACAGTGATCCAACCAACAACAAAATAGAAATTAATTTTAAGCATGTATTGCCGAAGTGACCCATTCTGCCTCCTCCTCCCAAAATTACGACATAGTCCTTCTCCCTTCCCCTCTTCCGAGTTGTGAGGATATGCCTCCTCCACTTCCTCAACCCCCAAACTTCTCTGCTGCCTCTCCGTCCATTGCACCCCTCTAATAACGTCAAACTGCAGTAGGAAAGAGTCTATATAAGGTCCTGTGACCAATAATGAAGTGAGCTGTGAGAGCACAGAGCGCAGGCCGCTATCTCAACTGCAATGGAAGCGAATTCCACAGCCTTGTACACACCACCAGGGAAGAGTTATGGAAGTGTCGGGTAGATGAGTGACGCTTGTTGATTGCAACAGAACGGTTAGAGGTAGAATGCTTGAAAAAGTCTCTGAGAAATAATGAAATTTGTAAGGGTTGAGTAATTTGAACATTGGAGGGACAATGCCATTAAAAGAATGACTTCAAATCATCCTCTAATCAAAAACGTGCTGCTTTGCATATCTGATTAACGCTTCATCTACCTACACCAATATGTGAACATAATGAATTTAACTACCTATTAAATATCAAAATTAATGAATTTAACTATTAAACATAATGAAGATAACTATTAAAAACATGGCAGCAAGCCTCAACACAATACGGAATAGGATTCTTAGGAAAAAGAGTAAGGAAGGAATTTGGAATCTAGTTAGAAAACTTACAACTGCAGAAGAGTTGGATTAGTATTACGTATTACCTATAGGAAAATTTCTGCTAAAATGATTAGGAACTGTATATTTCAACTTCTAAAGAGCTCAAAGTGGTTTTAAACTAGAAAATAACTTTCTTCATTAGGTTCTATCGAAGATAGGATTAAGGATCAAGATAGAAGTTGGATGTATAGATTGACCTGTTCTAGTGACCTTGAGTACTGTGGTCAAACCCGTTTAGACGAAGAATTCAGGAACATGAAAAGAATTTTAGGGACAATAACAGTGATTCTACCTTTATAAGTCATTAGAATGACTTCAATTTTGATTTAACAGATTGACTATTTATTGAGTTTTTTTTCCATTTCTGCCTAAAGGGAATCATGTTGGATGTACTACATGGAAAATTCTTAACAAGTAATATTGATAGGTTGGGTAAACGTTATTTTTGTAACAGCTTGGTTGCTTCCTCCCCCTATAGATTCCATTCACTTTAGCCCCACCTAACGATTACATCAACTTCAACTGCCTATCAAAATTGACCTACTTTTAGACATTATTTAGGACAAAGAAATAGTTGGGGATATGAAGAATTTGAATTAATGGTCACCTGCCAGAGCATTCATTACGTCATGACTGGGCGCTTGTTGAGACCAGAGTGGCACGTCATGCAAAAAAAAGTATGTCAAAAAATCATTTTTGGGTGTTTTGAACCAAAAAATTATGATTTTGATCACTCGATGCAGCCTGAACGTGCTGGAACTACTAGCAACCGATTCAGCGACCAAAAAACACGGTAAACGACACCTCACGTGCCTACATAAAAAATATGCAATTTTTTTGGATTTTGGACTACAACTTTATAAATTTGTAAACTTGGTAAGTCTAATCGGCTGGGACTAGTTGCAATCGATTCAGCGCCCGAAAAACATGACTGACAACAGCAAACAATTTTTATAACACCCCCTCAATTTTTTTTCTTTTTACGTTTCAAGGTGTGTGAAAGCCAAAAACCGCTGCAAACTCCTTGTCATATGGGTTTATTAATCCATTGGGCATACCTACAGAAATGTTGGCCGTTCATTTACTGTTTCTCTCATGTGCAATAATTGAAGTAGATATTTTTGACGGTTTTCACCAATTTTGGCCCCCAGAAACACGAAATAAGCTCCTGCTTTTGACCAATTATCTTTGATCATTGATAGTGCCATTTAATTATCTTGATTCACCGGTTGAAACTACTTCTAGTGTTACTATACAAGTTTATGGTGATTTCAGACAATTGCCCAGGTGTTTGACTCATAAAAAATTAATTTTGGGAGCTGAACCTTCGTTACAACCTCAATTCTTCTATCTTTGGTCGAAATCAACTTCATATTCGGTTTCTCGCCCTAAAAAACATGGAAAACGATACCTCACAAGCTCATGTTCACTAAAACCTCAAAAACCCTCGAAAAACCTTATTTTTACACCCGTAACACCCCTAGGTGTATTCCGACCAGGCTGCCGAGATTTGGAGCACAAATAGGTCGCAAATGTGTTCCCAAATTGTGTGTGTAAGAACGATGATTTTAGGCCAAAGGACCCCGCAATTTTTCAATGTAGAAGTGGTTTCACTAGATCGAGCCAGAATTTGGCACGGGGCTTCCTTTCAGTCTCCTGAACAAAAAATCAATGGGCACAAAAAATCTACTGTCAGGATTTTGAGCTATGGCCAGATTAAGCGCTTCAAGTTCGACTTTTTAAACACCTTCAATTGCTTATATCTCTCTAGGGATGCATTTTAGAGAAAAAAGTGCAAGAGTAAAATCGTCTTAAAATCGTCCAAAAAACTCGATGCCATACTTGTTTTAAGCCAAAAAATGTTTCTTAACGTTTCTTATTTTCTTATACATAAGCATACGGGGACTTACTGGCCAAAAATGAAGAAACATTTTTTGGCTTAAAACAACTATGGCATCGAGTTGTTTGGACGATTTTAAGACGATTTTACTCTTGCACCTTTTTTTCTCTAAAATGCATCCCTAGAGAGATATAAGCAATTGAAGGTGTTTAAAAAGTCGAACTTGAAGCACTTAATCTGGCCATAGCTCAAAATCCTGACGGTAGATTTTTTTTGTGCCCATTGAGACTTTTGTTCAGGAGACTGAATGGAAGCCCCGTGCCAAATTCTGGCTCGATATAGTGAAACCACTTCTACATTGAAAAAGTGTGGGGTCCTTTAAGCGTAAATTTAAGGATAAAACTTCGTTAGCTCCTCAATTTTCCACACTTTGGTTAATATCGACTTCATATTCGGTCTGTTCGTCCTAAAAAACATGGAGAACGATACCTCACAAGCCCATGTTACTAAAACACGAAAAAACAACCAATTTTACCCCCATTTTTCACTCATAACATCCTTGGGTATATTCCGATCGGGCTGAAAAGTTTCCGAACACAACCAGGGCCCAAATGGAGCCAGTGTGCGAAAGAACGAATTTTTAGACCGAAATTAACGTAGATATGGATGATACGGCGGACGGACATTGTATTTTTGGAATCTACGCATCTTGAAACAAAAGAAACCATTTTGAAGGGGAGTTATGAAAATTTTTCGCTGAGTATTATTCACAGAATAACACCAAAATGCAACGCATTTGGTAGATGTGCATGTATCATCCTCATCTACTTTATTCAAGGTCTAACAAATTTGTTCTTCGCTCACAGGCTCCATTTGGGTCCTAGTTGTGTCCCGAAACTTTGCAGCCCGATCGAAATACACCCAAGGGTGTTATGGGTGTAATAAACAGTGTTTTTTTTTTTCTTCTCTTGGTGTTTTAGTAACATGAGTTTGTGTATCGTTTTCTGTTTTTTTTTGGGACGAGGAGGGCGAATGTGAAGTCGATGTTAACCAAAGAGTAGAAAATTGAGGTTCTAACGAAATGTCAGCCTTACCTTTACGTTAAATTTTGGTCTAAAATCGTCGTTCTTCCGCACACAGTTTGGTTCCCCATTTGGGTCCTAGTTGTGCCCCGAAGCTCGGCAACCTGATCGGAATACACCCAGGGGTCTTATGGGGGTAAAAATAGGGTTTTTTGAGGTTTTAGTGAATATGAGCTTGTGAGGTATGGTTTTTCCATGTTTTTTAGGGCGAGAAGACCGAATATGAAGTTGACCAAAGAATTAAGAAATAATTTTTGTGAGTCAAAAACCTGGGAAGTTGTCTGAAATCACCATAAATTTGTATAATAACACTAGAAGTAGAGAATCAAGAGAATTAAATGGCACTATCAATGATCAAAGATAATTTGCCAAAAGTAGGAGCCTAATTAATTCGTGTTGGTGAGGGGGGGGGGGGGCAAAATTTGTGGATATCATAAAAAATAGCTACCTATTTCAATTATTGCACATGCAAGAAACAATAAATGAACAGGCAACACTTCTCTAGGTATGGCCAGCAGAATAATAAGCCCATGTGTCTAGGACGCTGCAGCGTTTTTCCTATTACATTTTATTGTAGGGCATTACAGATGTCCAAACGACGTAAGGCAGACCAATCTCCATCCAACTTGTTTTTCTCAAGTAAGGGAGACATTTTTACTTTCGATTTTAAACTATTTGTTTATACTTTGCTACAGGCCTACGGATACAATTTTATCTGTCAAATCAACATGTCATAATCTTCCATTCAGTCAACTTAGTGAACTGGATAGAATACTGTGCTGAAATATAGGTACTCAGTAATGAAACTAGTATACCTACTGTACATGAAAACAAAAAAGAGAATGTGGCATTTTCAGAAAGATTGGAGTTGCCAGGTGCATTTCAATTCTATAGTACTTCAAATAATTTCAAAAGAACGTACCAGTCATATAATTCACAGTTTGTCCTCTCAAGGGATTGATTGGATCATTATTTTGGAATCGATAGATAAATATGTCAGTGGGTGAGGTCAACTGATTTGCAAGACGTTCCCAGTCTGGAGTTATCCACTGTCCAAACAGAGGGTCATACCATCTCTTTCTCAGGTAGAGGAAATTGGTATGAGGATCCGGGATACCACCTTGGTAGCCAACAACAACGAAGAAGTCGGGGTTGGTATCAATGACCAAGTGGCCAAATGGTGACCTCCTTATCTCTTTCACAATATTGCCGTTGGTGTCGAAAAACGCCAAAGGAGAACCATTTTGATCAGTGGCAACATAAATCCTGCAACGAAGCCCGTCATGTCAGGTAAATTTGAGACCAATATCAGACACTAAGGTGTGTACATAAAATACGCATATAACTGAAAAAGGAAAAACGTGTTTATACCTCAACTCAGTTGTTTCCATAGCAACTAGAACGTTCTTTTCATCATATAAATATCTGAATGTCCTGCTATTAGATGGGAAATGTAGATGTGTGACCAGATCAGGTCGCATTGGATCGGCATAGAGTAGCTGGTAAGTGATGCCCTGAGCATTGTGGATAGCTATCAGCCTTCCTCGGTCATCATATCGGTACCACGCCGTGAAACGTTCATTTTCTGTGGCACTGCTCAACTGACCCAGTTCATTATACCTCAGTTTCGTTTCACCTCTTCTAACAACGAACCCCCTTGCATCATATCCATTGAGTTCGACATCAGCAACCTACAATTACAAATAAATAAATAGCAGAAAAAATGCATAGATTTAGTAGGCAGTTGAGCATACCTTGGCAAATAGCAGCTGTATGACAAAACCCTATGTGCAACGTTTAATATGATGGCGTACTGTTGTGAAAAAAGGTTCTTTATAAAAAATAATTCTTTATTTTTTATAACGATCGGTTCAAATTTGAAGAAATTAATGCACAAATAAGAACAGAGATTACGTAGTGAAAATTTTTAATCCCAACTAAATCAAGATATTCGATTTTTTGTTTAAAACAAATTCTTGAACAACAAAACTCATTTTTGGAATGGCTGTCACAGATAGCATCCTGATTATCAATGGTAGGTACCTTTTCCTAACTAGGTTGTTTAAATCGAGTATCAACTCTGTACACATAACAACCCTACTAACACTAGCCAAATCATTTAATCAGCTATTTTATTAGTACCTATTCAGTTCCGAAGAAGAAAAAAAAGGTAACTTACCTGCACAACCCTATCACCACTGTCGTATCCCAATGTGAGCTTTTGTCCCTTATCCATTATACTGATGATGTTACCATTTTCATCATAAACAAATTTCCATTCATTTTCTCCTAATACTTCGAGGACGTGACCATCAGCACTGTAGGTTATGTGTTCTGTCGTTGTGGTTCGACTAGTGTGGATCTTCATTGAGCTGATTCGACTTCTGACATCATACTCCAGTTCCATTCTGTTTGAAAATTATGGGATGATAGTTTAATGATGATAGGGTGATTATGGAGGGATAGGTTTCATTCATTTTTATAACAAAAAATTAAAGGTAAATGTTAACATAGGTCTTTCTACAAATCAGGGAAGTCCTAACTTGCTTTTTTTTCTTTAAACTCACCTGTATACATCAATACTTTTAATGTTGACAAGAACTGTTTTGATTCTTGCATGCTCATCATATTCAGTTATTGTGAAAAACTGTTTTCCAGCATCCTGGATAACTGAACGGTTGAAACTGTTACGATGAATTCTCAAGTCACTTATTCCTTCCAGGACCCCAAGGTTTTGTGAATATTTAATCCTCAACTGAGGCAGCTCTTTACCATCTATATCAACGTCAATGCCTGATATTCTTGCATTACCATCATACTGATACCTGCAACAATATTTATGATCATGTTGAGAATATTAAATTTCGTTAGTTTGCATCACATACTGAAAATTTAATCCAATGTAGCAACTGCTTATAATTTCAATTACTCACTTGTAATGGGTATTTCTCAACCCAGATTTACTACCGAATTTACACCGTTCATCTTTCAGTATTCCAATATGATAGCGGAACTCGTGCTTCAGTTCAAATCCAGGTTCGTTGATGTCAATATTTTTAACCAAGTTGCTAGTTTCTTGATAAGTATAGTGGATAGAGGAAAGACCTAGAAACATTCAAAACATAGCGAGGATTATTACTGCAAACACAACAGTGCCATGAGATTTTTTCAATAAGGAATACAAATCAAATCAATAAGACAACAAATCTCAAACTGAGTGGATTCTCTTACCAGCTAAAACTGTGTCGAGTTTTCCAGCCTGATCATACACATAAGCAACACGACCAGATTGATGAGGGTAGAGTTTAGCTAAAATTTGCCCATCATCATTGTATCTCAGTTCGAATGGATGCCGATTCATGGGAGAGTAGTACTGGTATTTGTAAAAGCCTAAAGAGGTCTGAAGAGAGAATGCATGAATGTGACCTCGAGGAGTGGTTAGAGATTGTAATGCCCCAGCTTCATCATATTGTAACAAGTAATCACTGCCTCTAGGTGTAGTCACTTTCAACGGCTGAAAAAATGAACAATTTCAAAGTTCTAATGTCATGTAAACATAGAAAATCCATAAGGAACTCAAATGGATTTATAATTTGAATGGAAATAACAAATATCAATAATACACACAATAATAACACTATTGATCTCATGAAATTTATGCAAGTGCAAATGAATAATTGTACAATAATACTTACCAGACTGCTAAACATGTCTTTGAACGCATAGAGCGTGGAGAACCCATCAGCGTATTTGATTTCTGACAATCTTCCAGCTCGATCAAATTCATAACTTTCACTCAGCTTCCCCCATTTCCAAGTACTGAGGCGGCTGAATCTGTCATATTCAAGTTCCACACCAGCAAAAATCCCATTCCTAGAACAGTAATAAATATTATACATTAAGAAATAATTTCATTTGGACTTCATAACTACGTATGGGGGAAACTTAATACTATCAAGGAATGATTAAATGTAGAGGTATTGATGACTGATGTGATGCTTGGCGTCTAACATCGAAGAACAAAAACGGAGTTATTGAAAGGTTGTCTATTTCAACTAATACACGAAAAATACACTGTTGTAACGGTTTTGGTGATCTCGGTGAATTCGGTGTCAGTAACAAACAATAACCTTTCATTTACTGTTTGTTACTGACGATGGCTCGATCACTGAAAACGGTATAACAGCGTATTTTTCGTGTACTAGTGGAAACAGACAGCCTTTCAATAACTCTGTTTTTATTATCTGAAATGGGTTCCCATAATTTCGTCACGAGTGATTTAGTCTGGGCTAACATCAAATAACTTTGCCATTCCTAACTATTACCATGCTAACCCTGTGCATCCATGAACGCCCACCATTTTAAATCTTCTCCAAGGAAC
Organism: Leptopterna dolabrata; assembly: GCA_954871275.1. Taxonomy (NCBI): domain Eukaryota; kingdom Metazoa; phylum Arthropoda; class Insecta; order Hemiptera; family Miridae; genus Leptopterna; species Leptopterna dolabrata. Next base: position 112,419,851 of record OX940974.1, on the reverse strand, counting down.
AAACCCAATTATTTCCCTATAATTGTGAATCATCACAGCTAAATTACAAATCTCCTCAAGTGGGATGACTAAATTCCCTTTGAGTTCATTGCCTCCAAAGGAAATGAGACACTGGGATTCCTAGCTAGACCAGAGACCATCTTGTGGAATAGGACTTTTGATTCATGTTGATTCGCGGATTCTAATAATTTCTATTAGAGACAATTAGGGTGAGTATGAGGTACTTGGTTTCTTGAAATTTCATCTTGAAGCAGTGTGATAAAAGAAGTTGGTCCATCAGCTGTCAGTTTATCTCCAAGATTTTATTCTCCAGTAACATCACCCGGGAGTCTTAACTACCTAGTAATGAATTCATTTGGAATAGTAGGTACTTATGAATATAAGTACTTATATCAAGATATATTCACACTACCTTGGTCCCCATTTGACTGGTCTCGCAGTTTTATCGTAGGTAACGTTGATCAATTCAACGCGATCATCTATAAAAACAGCCACAGTTCCTGTTCCTCGATCATACTCAAGAGTAAGAAGATTTTCGCCATTTATCCTCAACTTTCTGCCAACTTGAACTACTCCTTTTCCTTGAAGGGAAGAAAGTGATATCACAGATATATTATCAAGTAAATATTTAAAAATTCTTGAGGTACATATAAATACAGCAGTATACATCAGCTATAGGGAGAGCGCGCCATTTATATTTTTCAGTAAAAACCATCTTGCACCAATGTAATAATTAAGCACAGTGTAATGGGGCCCTATTGTCTAATGACAACCTGACAAGGGCATAATTATATTATGCATTCAAAACATTTTCAATAACATTTGTTTGAATGTTCATCCTAATCTACATATTCACAAATGCACTTTTTCAGCAAATTAATTACATACATTAATCAGCCACTAACATGCACTTATTGGGTGCTAGGAAAGTGATTATGTTTGGAGGCAGTCAAAATGCTGACATGTGCCAAAGGTTGAAAACCTGTATGTAGTCTTGTAGTAGAGTATTGCCATAGGAAACTGTACTGTATTTAATCTGTTCATGGAAATATTATCAGAAGCTGAATGATGAATAGCTGTAACTCCAATCGTTATGAAAAGTACTGAATTCACAGCATTCCAATTCACTTACCAGATGATCTTTGCTTTGCACCGTTTGCTCTCCTCATGAAATATCTCCATTCGAATCTATTGGCCAGGTCACCTCCAATTTCAGTTTTCTGTTTGGCTGGTACTGGATAGCTCTCACCAAGAACAGGGTCAATTTCACCAAGAATGGAGTATGCTACGGTATCAGTGCTTATTATATGTCCCCAAGGGGAAATCGTTGTCACACTTCCATCTGAAGTCATATAGGTCTTTTGCTCTGCCTCACCTGATACAATGAAATTGCCACCTCACTAAGCAGAAAGACTAGTAAATAATGCATGGTCATACAAAAAGAAAAATTCAATAAAAACATCAACATCAAAAAGGGAACTTATTAGTGCTATAGTTATGACTTTTTCATATCAAAATCTGACTGAATGACTTCGAAAAAACCCTAAAACTAATTTCCGACTTAGCATCGAGGATTAAAACAGGTTGAAAGAGAACCGAAGATATGATGAAAGCACCCCTGGGGAGGCGGGTCTCTGTACCTACCCCTCAGGTGAGTGGGAGGGAGGTGTAGTGACTTGAAAAAGGAACAAGGGCAAAGTCTGAGTGTTTTATTTCAAGATGCGTTTCAGATTTTTGAGAATAACAGGATTCCTCTCTTTTCATGCATTTTTAAAGCTCTTATCATATCTTTTCCAGTTCTCAAAACTTACCTAGTTTGGTCAAAACTGATTCGCCTTTGATGACCATAGTAGTTGGCTGGTTATTGTCGTGAGACACTCGAACCATTGCCCCTTTCTGGCTGAGGTCAAACGTCAGTTTTACAACTTTTCCAGTTGGAGTAACAGCAGTGGTTAGACGGCCAAACTCATCGTAGGAGTAGACATAGGAACGTCCAGCAGAATCAAGTTTGCTCCTAAGTAGCCCAGTTGGACCATGGTATTCCAAGGTCACATTGTAATTGTCGGGAGTACTAAGCTCACTTAGTAACTTCATTCTGGACATCCTTAGTCGGCACTTTTGCCCTTTCGTGTTCTCAATTGAATTCACCTGAAGGATGAGAAATAGCTAGGCTATGATAAATAAATAATAGTGGGCTAGTATAGCCAATTTTCAGCAGCCATGCCAATAAGAAACCAGTTCAAATCACCCTCTTATTGAGATGATATGCTATAATATTATGCTGTTTAACTTTTCTGAAATCCTTATTTCTTCTGGTGCAATAGGAATAATGATTTAATAAAAAATAAGTGGGTACCTACCTAACTTAACCATCACTATAGAATGAAGTTGTTTATAATATAAATATGACCATAAAACGTGAACAAAAAACTACAAGACAAACACGCATCAACAACAAAATATAGTTCTCTGAGGGAGAATGAATGGAGAAATTTAAAACGATAATTATTGTGGCTTACTTGACTGGTATAATCCCTGAGAAGGAATACTTTATTTCCTGCAGTATCTGTGACTGTACTCAACTTTCCATTACTAGTATTGACGTTGTACGTGAAGAGATAACTAGTTTCTCCAGTCAATATATTCTTTGTTGCAATATGTTGTCCAAATCTGTTGAAAATGTATAACTCCTGCGTTTCAGGAGAGTAAACCTCATACTCCCTAGAATGGCTGGCCTCAGGAATACTGGCTATCACAGATCGGATTCTGTAAGAGTGGACAGAGAACTTGTCAGTGGGATGACGAAAAATATAAAAGAAAAAACATGATGAAAATAGGCAAGCGGAATCAGTGTGAAGGTAATTAACGAGAAAAGTTGGAAAAATGGTTAAGGGACTAGGTGATTAACTGGTGTTGAATTACAGCAGAACTGCTACTTAGTTGGTACTTCTACCAACAATTGCTAAACTATTGCAAGGCTAATGAATTACTGACCTGTAATTGGCTTGGTCAGCGATATGTAAGATCCCATCAGGTGAGACAATTACTGATGATATTGTATTGAACTTAGATGTTGAAGCAAGGAAATGATCTTGTTCAAAACAGTCACATCCTCTATCTAAGCAGTTGCACTTGGATTCTGCACCAGCATAGTGGCTGATTCTTCCATCAGTCCCTAAAACAGAATGCATGAAGATTAACTTGAAATTAAAATGTAAGAAACCAAATGTTAATTAATGTACCTATACTGAGAAATAATGACAAACGGCCTTATCAGGTGGAATAAATCGGTTCCCGTCAGATCATCGAAGTTAAGATACCTCGAGCCTGGTTAGTACTTGGATGGGTGACCGCCGTGACACGTGGTTACACGTCCAAGTATGTCCCATGTTGCTGTTGGGCGAACCGCTCTCCACTCAAGGGGGCAAGGCCAAGTAAAGAGCGAAATGATCAGACCGAATTCTGATCCTCTCATTGAGGGACTTCTGATGACGTCCGTGACGCTGACAGGACAGTCAGACGAAAGGCCCCAGCATGGAATTGCTGTTTACTTTACTTTACTACTGAGAAATAAGGTTCCACCACCCATCATCAACACTTACCAACAACTCTGACACGATTTATCCTTTGCGAATCACTTTCAGCAATGAACAGATCTCCAGTAGCTGAAAATGCAATACTCTGAGGCATCACCAAGGTGGCTTGGGTGGCAGATTCAGAGTCCACTCCCCTTGCCTGACAATGAAGAGGCCTACCAGCCACAACTTTGATTCTTCCATCACCAGTGAGCTTCAGAACCATATGATCATCGATGATATGCAGAGAGTTGTCAAGAGGATTGATTGCGAGATCAGTGGGCCATCTCAAATGAACCTGAAACGAATGATACTATGAATACTACGAAGGCACAATAATTAATGATGTCACCAGTAAAAAAACAGGTACCACAGTTAAGAAATTAATTATGAATCTTGCAGATAACAAACTTTCCCAATCGTTCCAAGGATTTCAAACACTAAAACTGAATTAATTTCAGCCAATAAATCTGGAAAAAACATATTAACACCATATTGCACTTGAGTCTGACATGGGCATTTTCTATTCAGTTTACACTGTGTGGTGTTCGGTGAGTAATGCCAGATCTTGAGTGGCTATAAGTCGTTATTTTGATCAAACAAACAAATACAGACCATTTTCTTCGGGAGATCTCGAGGGTCATGAATGGTGCATTATGATGACTGAGTACTGTATGGAGTTTCCAAACAGCTGCCCTGCCCTGGCAATTTCACTGTTCTTGCAAAGGGTTTTCAAGATCAACACAGGCTGTTCTCTTGTGAGCCTCTCCAAGGTGATTTCACAACTATCGTAAGTACACGGGATAAACTCATCATTTTCAAATGTTTTGTGATAATGAGGCTTGAAAGAAATTTTTCGATTGTTGTTAGATCATCATGGAGAGGTTCTCTTGAGAACAGTACCCGTTGATACTGAGAACGATTGTTGGTCATCATAATGCATCACACATGAGGTATATACATATATACCTACATATATACATATATACCTAAATATCTCCAGATAAAAATGGCAAGTTTGTTTTGCGGTAGAGTGTGTGTGCATGTCTGGTAGCACGAGCGGCTCGTAATTTCAGTGCTAAAGTGGATACCATCAAAGAAGAATGTTTATACAGCCAGTTTACTGCGAGGTTCTTAGAAATGAAAGTTTTTAAATTGTAGTTTGTTAGAGGTGATTTTATAGATCAGTCGAGTCTTAGTACCTATCGCTACCTACCTTTCTTTTGTGTTTTAGCGAATTTTGGGAGCAAATACCTAAGCTATTGCAATGACTCCAAAACAGTGCAGTTTGAAAAGATTATTTTTAATATGTTTCTATACTATTCCAATTAGAGTATTCTATAATCTACCTTTAGATATTCAACCTAACAGATACTGGACCCAACAAACAAACACATACACACCTAAATGTTTCATACCACCTCAGTAATAAGATTTTCCCAATAGGTAGGTAGGTACCTACCTACCTGTTTTACAAACTATATAATAAGATAATCTCGTCTATCACATTTTTCTTCGGTTTTCTGCAGGTCGAGACGGCATATGTCACAATCCTCACGATATCTGTTGTTGTCTCCAAGAGCTTACCGACTAGGACATAGGGAAGATTTCCACTAGGACGAGACTGATTCTCTATTGTGATGTGGCTATCTGACCGAATGTTTTCCCGTCACTCATAAGTAGGTAAACATTTTGTATAGGTAGTATTTTTGTGTAGGTAGTTACCTACTAATTAAGACACGTTTCACCAGTGTTGCTATAATTCTTCAGGAAACTTGAAACAATTTTTTCAGCAATTAGGAATGCTATTTTCTCCTGGTACATATTTTTATTATGATCCCAATCTAAATGATTAATTATTTTACCTCTTCAATATTCAATGTGCCTTCACATGGTATAGGTTTCCAATGACTCTTGTGGATGTGGTTGCCAATGACAGTAGTAACAATACCATCTCTATCAACCATTCTTATATTTGTGCCATCAGCAAAATATAAGACGTTGTCAGCAGAAACAGCAACTCCTGCAAAGATCAAGTTTTTAATAGGATGGTCGTTGTAGGGACTATTGTTTGGATAATTTTATGAAGGGAAACTAAAATAATGGCTTTGAAATTATTATTACTACGTCCTCATCATGAAGGTAGATTGGAAAACACAAAGAATACCATAAATTCTTGAAAGGGGAATAATATTTAAAGTACCTTTTGGATAGGCAAGCTTGGCATCTCTAGCTAAAGCACCGTCACCACAATGAGCCTCATCACCAGGTAAACATCTTTCACCAGAGCCAACGGCGGTTTCCCAATTGTGTTCAGGGTCAGAAAAGTTATCAGTGTGCTTCACTCTTAGGATCTGGTGAGATTCTGGATCAGAAATATATAGCGATCCGTCCAAAGGGCTCAGAGCAATATGGTAACGATATGCCACACGAGTCACACTGAAAACAAATCATCAGAATCATACAACTGAAGAGGCCGTCCAAGGAATTACAGCAAAATGATCTTGCAATCCTTATGTGGGTAACAGATCCTTACTTGAGTCTAACAATAGTCCGTACAGTCCCATCAACCATGATTCGCCTAACAAGATTGAAGTCGCCAACATATATAGAACCGTCAGGGGCTGCAGCAAGAGCAACAGGAGCCAATAACCGTTGTTTTGTGCCAGCAGTGCCATCACATTCAGTGCAGTCAAGTGGTCTCTGATGCCCATCACCAAGAGTGGTTTTGACTACTCTAGGTTTTTGCTTCAAATAGGTGTTGGTTCCATCACCCTTCTGCAATATCCCTAAGACAACAATCAATGCATGTTAGTACCTAGTCCTCATTGACGTAACAAAATGTTGTATACAGTAGTGGCTATGAAAGATACAGCTCAATTTCCAGCATTAAGCACCTTAAGCAAAGGATGGCGAGGGAAAACTATTTTCTATCTATTATTATATCATGTGAAGGCCTTCATTGTTGTTCTTACCTTCGTGGAAATTATACCGATGATGAATATCCAAATTCCATCCGCCTACTTCAGATATACTCATATCATGGCCACTTAGTTTGGTGGTTTGAACATCCCACATAATGTCTTTGCAGTCGAAGTACTCATACCCAATTTTTACAAGGGCTGTAGTTACACCATACACCCGTTGCCTGGGTAAAACATCAGAATTAATCATAATTCTCACGAATCGTATCTTTCATAAATAATTAACAATACTTGTCGATTGGAGAGGTATCATAGTTGTAGAAACATACCTGTACACATTCAATCGGTTCCAGGCATAAGTGAACTTGATCCCAGGGTCAGCTTCAAACACCTTTTCAAATAATATTCCTTCTATCGTGATTCTTAAATGAATCAATTTCAAGGCTGGTGGAATTTTATCAGGTGTTAGTTGTAGTTGTATTGTGGATAAATAGCCAGCTGAGCGAGAACTGTGATAAACTAAATTTAAACCAGTGCCAGGGATCTGAAAACTTTCTTGAACCACCTGAAAATAAATTGTTTCAAAAGTTCAAACAATTGAAATGGCATTTAAAACTGCTGCATCGGCCCTATTCAAATCCATACTAATTTAGGATGCCTTCGTTTGTTTGAAAACATTATACAATATAATAATTTTACCTGAGATTCTACTAGAATGGCACTTTTGTCTGGGCATGAGCCTTGGAAGCCATGTTTCCACGTGGCCAAAACAACAGGTTTCATGAGATCATAATCATGCACACGACAAGCATGAGGTCCAATAGTTGGGGGTTTATCATCACTGGTCCACATGACCATTGTGTCGATTATGACAACCTGTAAATACATTAAAGTATTGATGCATCGTATTCGGTTCATTTTCACCGCCATAATTGGGAAATGTATCCAATAAATCATATTTTCACAAATTTAGTGATTGTGTTATTCACCTCATTCCATGGAACATTTACAATGAACGTTTGAGGTCGAAAAGGGCTTCTTCCAAACTGCAATGTGATAGCTCCACCACCATTCACAAGCAGATCGAACCATCCATCTTCCCTGGTGAGAGTGAATCCTTCCATAACTTTGGCTGTGCTCACTCTCACACCCACAAGGCCCATACCAATCGAAGTAACAACTCGCCCACGCACAACACCAGCACGACTATGCGGAAAAATTAAAACATATAATTCATACCATGGTAGTGATAGCCATAAATTCATTTTTATTAACTACATATTTCTTCCTTATTTACCAACATGTTGACAAGTGGTAAAATATATGCATAACATGATTTTTATTCCACCCGATCATGGTGCCATTCATCAAGTGGTTCAATTCATCAATGCAAACATTAGGTATTGAAAATGATGTAGGTTCATTTCAAAGACAAATTTGGGAATTGATCAGAAATTATTAGCAAGGAATTCTGTTATTAAAAAATACTCTTATTCGTGTAATGTTAAACAATAGATATGCATCAGAAATGTAGGTAAATCAATATTACTTCAGTCTTTTTGAAGGTACCAATTCATTATCAAATTGAAAAAATAAATGAAAAATAAGTAATAGGAAGGGAAAACTTTCACACAAATCATAAGGACTGCACAACAAAAAAGCAAACTAAAAAGTCACGATACACTAGGATCAAGGCTAGGTAGGATGAACAGGAAATACACATATTTCATGCATGCCATATTCAGTCACCATACACTAAATGAGTACACTGGTAGGTACTAATATGGTTTTACTCAATTTGTGGTTTTGCAATTTTGTTCATCATGTATGTTACGATGATGGATGTTATGATGTTCATAAATTTGAACATCAGAGGATGATCTATATCTACAGATCAACGCAGGATTTTGTACACAGCCATGCTCATAATTTAGGTACTGATAGAATAGATTTTCAAATTAAAGAGGTCAGGAGATCATTAATGTTGATTCTTTCAACTTTTATTGTAATGTTGAATATCATTTCTATTGTAAGGCAGTCATTGAAAAAATTAACCTATCACTTTCAGTCTTACCTTGCATTGAAGTGGTTCCAAAAAACACTAGCAGCATTAAGGAGAAATTTCAATTCAAGTTAGCTAACTAGGAAATGAGCTTGACGAAGTGCATGGTGTTTTTCAGTTTTGTGTTGATATTCTTTCACATTGATTTGTCATATTAAATGTCACAACAACAACACTTAATAGACAAGGAATACGATAATCCGATGCTTGCTATTGACAATATAAAATGAACTTATTACAAAGGGGAAATTAAACTATCCCAGAGTAGGGAAACCATATTTATGTGGAATACGAATTATGAACCGACCACATTTTTCGTCAAGAGGCAGTTAGAAAGCACTTGATCAATTCTCAATCGCAAGCACCAAAAAATAAAAACGAAACAAATGAGATTGTGTGGGATTAGAGTATCACAAAGGGCACAAGAAAGCAACAAGAGAGAGAAAGACAGCTTAATACATAATATAAACACCTTCTATAACTAAAGGTAGGAATGCTCCAGAGGAGAACACAGAATATCACATAAACCTATACATTAATTTATGGTGATACAGTCTGACAACAATTCGGTAGAACGTGGTGCAGGGTTCATCAATTCAATGAATTGAATATGGTAGGTGAAGCAACTCAAAACATGAGTTACAACAAGTTTTGTCCTGGTTCACCGTTGAAGACTAACAGTAAAACAAACTTCCCTTTACTTGAACATACCTTTCATTGAACGACTCTTGACGTGCGTAGTTCTGCAAACTACCTTCTTCAATTAAAAATTTCATCCTTTCAAAAAACGATGCTGTTATAGCAGGTGGCTGTTTCCTCAGCAGTATGTCAATGGGTTTTGGTGCCGATACACATAGCTGACTACTCCGGCAGATGTGGTTGGTACAGCACTCTGGATCTTCGCAGTCAACAAGTCCATCTAGAATTGATTCAGAAATTGGGTGACTTTTAAATGGTGTGCAAACAAATTTTTTCAATGTAAGCGAATACGGTTCGTTCCCAGCTGATGATACAACTTGGGGTGCATAATTCAGCAGTACCTACCCATGTCAGTTAAACTAAAAATGGGTTTAGATAATTTCGGATTTCTGGTATTTATAATTCTGAAACAATTCTACCTTTGTCATTGTCCTTTCCATCACTGCAATTCTGTTCCAGAAGCACACTGCAATCTTTTCCGTCCCATCCATCGGAACATCTGCATTCCCAGAGGCCTTCATTGTTAACTCTACACTGACCATGCCCGGAGCAGCTATGAGGGCAACCCTCTAATGTGCAATGCTTACCATTCCAGCCGGTAACACATAAGCAAGTTCCGTTTTTGCACTGCCCATGCTCATTACACCTGAAATGATGTGAAGCATTCAAATAATATAATTAGCAGTATTCTCATCTCATTCTTTCTTAAATAAACATTTATTATCATCCATTACCGTGTTGTTGCCAAGCTAAAATACAACTACCAATGGTAACAAAGGCCATAAATATTGGTTGGGGTGATAATGTAGATCGATCGAGTTTAGTCGTATTATATGATCCAAAAAACATAGGAAGGAGGAAGAGTAGGCAGGAGAGAATGGTTCACGAGAGTGGTAGGTTCCAAATTACTGATGAATTAATATGTGGAAAACTTCGTAGGAATAAAATAATGAAAGCTATGTTCCACTTCAGTAAGTTGAACGGAACAGTCAATTTAGTGGAAGAAGTTTGGTGACATAGTACACCTGAATTAAGAAAATGCTTGACAAATAAGAAGTGGCTGATTGCTGAGGGCTAAGTACCTACATAGTATCTTTTGGTGTACATACCATAGCTACTACATACTTTGTTTGAATTAATAGAAAAACTCACCGTTGATCACATTGTTTCATATTGCAATATTCACCAGCCCAACCAACAACACACACACAGGAATCGCCGACACAATGACCATGAGGCCCACAATCAAGATCACAAAGTTCTGGAACAAACAATTGACAATGAATGATGCATGTGATGAGAAGACATAATTTTATTGAGTTGATGAGATGTCCACTAAAGCCTCATGCTGAACCTGGCAGCTACAGGACTTACATATATTATATGGGCTAATTTGAGGTTCGACGGATGATAAACATTTTGTGCACCGATTTTTTGTATTCTAAGGGTACAAGGTAATAAGGAGTTTTGTCGAAGGATGCAGCTAACCTCTCGAGCAATCTTCTCCGGAAAACATGGGTTCACAGGCACAAGTTTGGGTTTCAACATCAAACTGGCCATGTCCAGAACAATCAGGTAAACACTGCAGAGCATCATTGTCCGTTTCACTGCAGTCGAGACCTTTCCATCCTTTCTTACACAGGCAGACACCATCAGCACAAAAACCATGTCCAGTGCAAGTAGGATGTGGACAGTCAACTGCAAAAAAAGTGTGATGATTCAACATTTTTTAAACCCAACAAGCATCAACGACAGAAAAATTCTCGTCATCATCATCAATAGTAACTATTCTAATTATAAGGTAGAAATAGTATTCCAACGAGAAGCAATACATTTGCAAAACCATGTAATAACCATGAGCCGGGTTTCTGAGGTGCACAGAAACACTTCTCAACTTTGAAGTCTAGTATATCTAGGTACATACCTATCAATATTATGAGACAATACAGCTAGGACGGGGAAAAGAACATTCAATTCAGTGAATTACCTTCTTCGCAAAATTTGCCCTTGAATCCTCGCGCACAGATGCACTTTCCATTGGTGCATTGACCATGTCCATTACAATCCGGGACTTCACACTCGTCATGTCGAAGGCTACATTCTTTTCCTTTCCACCCAGGATTACACTGACACTCTCCATTTATATAATCACCACGTTGACTACATAGTACAGGGCATACACCTGAACAAAGATGGGAATGAAATTAGTTAAATAAGTACTCACTGTTGTAATGTTGTACTGCATATTAGATCTCGGGGGAAAAAAAATCTGGGGATACATAGAGAGAGAACGTCTAGGTACTAATTTAATTTTTTCCATACTTCAAATAATACTGTATTTAATGGCCTAATTGATTCTGTGTTCAAAAACAGCAACTATGAAAAGTGGATTTTGTTAGAAAATATTGAGCAGACATTTTCAGGGTCTTGAGCGTACAACCTCTAACATTCAAGTCATAGCAATCAACGTATGACGTCGAGAAAAGAAATGGATAACAGCGTTTGAATTGTGATATCTGAAAATTTCAGGACATTGTGCTGTATGCACCAACAAGATATTATAGAAGTTTCCGAATGAGGAACCCAGGGTGTGGGACCTTGAAGCAGTGGTGAAACGTGAGAACATTGAAGAACATTACCATCAACAGAAAAGCATATCATAAAACTGCTAGCTCCCTACTATGAATCGACGGTATGGAAAGATGATTACTTTCGCTGCAGTCTTCGCCTCCAAAGCCAGGATTACACTGGCAGTGACCCATGAGACACTGTCCTTTACCACTGCATCCACCAGGACAGCTTTGAGTCATGTCTTCTGATACGGTTGCAACAAAAACTATTTCGTGTGGATCTCCATCATCATTATACAGGGACAGAAACCAATGGCCAGGCTCGAGGTAATGCGTTACTTCTTTCTTAACAGTAGACTGTAACATCCCAAACAAATCTCATGATGAATAGATAGATGCCAGCCCTTTCATAAGTAATTAAACAGTACCTCATCTACTGATTTTGAATTGGTACTTTTACATGTTATGTTTTTATCAACAGCACAATACCTTCTTGTACAAGCCTGAATATAAAAATGTACTTACATGTGATGCACGAGTAGATCTTGCCTTGTATCCATTCAGGACTTCAAGAATGTGGTATTGTGTATGAGTGGGCAATGCATTACGCCTTCCATATACAGCAATACTGGCTCCTCGTGGAATGTTGTAGTCGAACTTCACATACGCAGCTTCTGATTGGTAAAACTGCATGTTCCAATAACCATATGAAGGTATTTCCTTGGATAGTTTTTGACCCAGAGTGATTTGAGCAAATGTTGTTCCATCTGGAGGAAATGATCTCGCAGGAAAAGTTTTTCCACCTTCAGGAGAAATTAACAGTGAATAATAAAGATATAACGAAGATTGATCATGAAAAATAAATACATACCAATCTAAAGTGATTCATGATTAGGAAATATAATGTCTGTGAGGGGGAGAGGGAGTGTGGAGGTTGAGAGTACTTAACCACAAAACATCTAATATCAATATTTTTCAATAAAACTGTAAGAAACTATTTTGAGTTTTCCTCAACTTTTTATAATTCAATTTTTCGATTTATATTACAATCCTAATTACATTTGTTTTATTACTAGCGTCATTTATATAGCTGGAGGAGTTCAAAACACAAAAATTATGAAAAGGACCTCAACTCGAACAAGCCACCCATTCAATAGCCACTGAATTTGCAATCTAGAATGTTAACCTTCAACAAGATCCGTAATTAAGAATGCATATTGTTACTATTTTAAATACTGAAACACAGTAGTTGCGACCATTTTATAGCCCAACACATTAAAATCGTTCTGATTACTAAGAGAAACTGAGTGTTCTATAATTATAGTCACAAAAAATGCAACTAATTAGCATGCACTGCTTTGAATCTACCTCTACTGACATGCCTCCAATGCAGCAATGAATAAATTAAACCAATAGGAATTCCCTCATTATTATATAGCAATAACATTATTCCAAGTGTTACATTTGTTTGTGGCAACATAAAAATATCCACAATCGTGCCAATGAATCTGTTTATATCATTGAAGGAAACAGACACTCCACAGTTGAGTGGGTATGCTGGTTATCGGTGAAAATAAAGAACCAAACCTAGGTATGATCAATGTAATAAAATTGAACATTTTTAAATTATTGTTCAGCATTATGAAGGAGAGACCACGGGTTGCCATTCTAAAGAAACAAAGAACAACTTTTGATAAAACCTACTTTTGATTCAATAAACTAGTAGTCCAATTGGGGGTATAAACAAACTGCTTATTGTCAAAAAAATAAAAGGGAGGACTAAGGTTTGAAAAATCGTTAAAATTAGCTTAAAGCCACCACCAAATATTGCTTGAAAAAATTGTAATAATAAATAAATAATAACACCAACGTCGGTATAAGATGGCTACTTTCTATGGAAAAGGACGAATCCAACGGAAAGAAAAAAATGTAGCGCATAAAATTGAATTTTTTGTTACTAACTGAGGCTATAAACTGGAGAATATGGGAATTATATACGTCAGTTTTTGTTTATACCACAAAAAGTGTAATGCTTGGTGAAAACGTTACTATTAGAACTGGGAAAGAAGGTATCAACGAAAAAAAGAGAAAAGTTCCAGTCATGCAGCATGGCTATAAGAGCGAATTTTCAAATAAATATTCGAGCTATTGTGTAAAAAGATGACATAGCGAGAAACCACACCACTTTTTGTGAAATTATACAATTGTTTCGTGATTTTAGCCATTTTCAATGATTTTCGACCCTTATAAAGTCAAACTTGACCCACTCTTTTTTGGGAAAAATATTTTCATCATCGAAACCATCGTGACTCACTATCCCACACAACGTCAGGTGAATTAATATTGATTTAGCCCTTAATACCAATTTTCGAAAATCCGAATTTGACCCTTATTCTGTATGAAAAACAACTGAAATGGTGTTTTTGTGTCTTTACTCGCCCATTCATACCACTTTCATGATTTTATATAAATTGTTCGCGATTTTGTCGTTTTTACAGGTTTTTGACCTCTAAAAACTCAAATTTGACCCTCTTTGAATTTCTGAAAATTGCTCATCTTCGAATTCATCCTTTTTTTGGCAATACGGACGTTTTGGCGAAATTGGGAATTTTTATCATTCCAAGGACAGATATCGTCTGGAGTGACTCATAAATAAATAAATATATAAATGTACTCATATAATTTTTGTTCAAACCTAAGGATGAATTCAGGATGCTCTGAAGCGGATTTGCCTATAAAAAATTTTCAAAAATTCATGGTCTGAAAATTTTGGACCCATTATTGCAACCGCGTCATTTTCTTTGAAAATTCGCAAAAAAGATACAACACATGCTGTGTTTATTTTTTCTTGCACATAAGGTTTGTTCGCAGTGACCATCTGAAATCCGAATGTCAGAAAGGCGCTGGGCCGTTTGCAGTGGTTCTCGGACTCTTTTCTGACTGAATAGTATCAACGACTGGCTGTTCTCAGTGTTTTCTCACTATTCAAAGCCAGTTTCATTCCAGTCCACAGAAAATCGAGCGGACAAGAACTGGCTTCTTAATAGGGTATGTGCATGTATTTATTTTATTTTATTTTTTAAATGAAAGTAGATTCTATCCTGCGAATTTTTTTGTCTTATGATAACTATAGTTCTTTTTCTATGAATTTTCAATGATTCCAAAAGTTCTGGTGACATTGCACCTCTCTGGCCTGAGCGGGATCCCCTGCTTGCTAAACTTTTGGAAACTTTGGTGGAAAAAAAGGCAAAAATAAATACTTATAATTAATCGTAGTTCTTTTTCCATGGTTCATTTTTTTCCAACAGTGCAGTTGGTATCAGAGTTCTCAGAATGGAGTCTAGTTTCATTAAAAAAATAATATAAATCGCTTTTGTGACCCATGCACATACCCCATTCCCAACCATTATCAAACCCTTCTCAAACGCTTATCAAGATGGTATTGGATCATGGAATGGTTTCTTAGGTTTTCTAGGAGTCAGCTAACCATAAGAAAAAGCCAGTGCGAACGAACCTATTATCTTTTGACTATTATAGTTTAACGTTCAGAACTCAAACTTTTTCTGGCAAACATCTACTACAAATCATTCACTAATAAAAATTGTGATTTGCATTGAATAAATTACACCACCTGTTTCAACTGAAATTTTTGAAGAGTTTGGTTGTAGCAATATAAAGAAGTTTAAAAAAAGACTACTAAAACTTCACTAACCCTCAAGATGCCCCGTTTAAATATTAAAATCATGGTTTGCCAAGGTTATTATCATGCATGAGATGACTGTATGAAAACCATAAAATAAAAAGTAGGTAGGTATTGTAAATACCTATATTATCAATTTTATATGCCACCACCAACCTGCCAAACTGCCCAATTTTTGGAAATTAATACAGTTTGCTTACCACTAAAAAGAGCACAATTTGACACCTACACTTTTCAATGACTTCAAAACAATCAAATCAATAGTGATTTGATAAAACCTGCAAATCTAGCCATAGCCAGGTAGGTCAGTCAAAGTGACCGGTGCAACATTGTGTATTGAGTTTTAATTTTTCACAGAATCAAGAAGCCGAGTATAATATGAGTATTATAACCCAAAAATTTCATTGAGACAAATCCAACACATTTCGAACAACATCAACATTTGCTAACGGTTTTAGATTTCGTTTGAATTAGTCCCCTTTGTCCGACAAAATTGGATACCTACCTACCTAATCCAGGGAACTTGGTTCATGGCAAGTTGTCAGCAACAGACCAAGAAACTGATCTGATTAAAAATGAATAAGTAGAAAAAATGGATTACCTTCCAATAACAATATGACTGGAGGAGGAGCTGTCATTTCAGGACATGATATTGAAGACACTTCAGTTTCAGAGGTAACGGTAGTCCAATCAGAGGAGGAACTTGTATCAATGCCTAATATTGAACTTCGATCCTCTTCAGAGTCAGAAGAGAGATCGGTCGAGGGCACAGAGGAAGTCTCTTGTGTATCATATATAGCACTTGACACATCTACACTAACAGAGCTAGCATCCGAAGTGCCACTATACAGAGACGATGTAGAGCTATTCAAATCACCATCAGCGGACAAAGTAGTTATTTCATAATCGTCTTGAGTTGATGATAAGACTGTAGCACTTTCACTTGTTATTTCAGAACTGGGGCTTGGTGAAGTAGAATTCGCCACTAACTCACTTTCAGTGAATGATGAATTTGTACTGATGAATTCTTCTTGTTCTGATAAAGTAGTTGTGCTATAGTCTTCAGTGCTCCCTGCAATATCGTTCACATTAGACTCATCAATATAATCCAAACAAGGACAAGAACACTCGCAAACGCCTCCAATGGAGTACTGGCCTAAGACCGTCTTAGTAGTGCTGGTTGGAGTATCTGTAGTAGTTTTAGTTGGAAGATAGTTATGCTGGATAACTGGTTGATTATTTGATTTGGATTCAGAGTCTAAAGGCAATTCTAGGGATATTACGTACAGAGTGTTATTTTGCACGTCACTCGACTGGTTATATTCACCTCCAACAGTTAGATTCACGAAGATTCTGTGACCATGCGGTTGGCTGGGCGGAAGAGTAATTAATAAATTCGAGTTAGTATTTTGTTCAACCTTCGATTCGTGTTTTTCAGAGTTATTAGGAAGAATATTAGCCACGCCTTGTTTCATGAATGGTGAAGAAGAATTAGAGAGTTCTGTTTTGTAATGTAGATAGTCAGAGTTGCTCAATGTTCGGCTCCCGCCACTCTCTTCATGTCTTGGTTTATCGAGACCTTCAAATGAGCTACTGATTACTACAACTTCATCGTCGCTCGTATATTGAGGATCACGCTGGAAGCTACCATCATGAGCATAATCACTGGTTTCCTTAACTGTTAGGGGTTGGATGTTGGCACCTGTTACAAGACTTTTTTTCTGTTCTCGGTCTTGGTTGGGGCCACGGTCTGAAATCCGGGTTTTCCATAATCTATACTTTGAATAATCAAATGAAGGACGACGAGTACTTCCAAGAAATCCTGGTTTTTGATTTTTGAATCTGTATCCTGTGAGACCATTTCTAATAATATTTTGAGAGTCAGAGATTTTTCTCAAATGACTTGTAGAACTGCTGTCTATTTTGGCAACATCTTGAGTAACAACTTGCTCGTAAACATCACTGTTGAAAGCCAATTGTTGTCCCAAGAGCCGTAGACGTTCCATTTCGAAAAATGTATTGTTTGGAACAATAAACGTTTTTCTGTGCTCGTCAAGCTTAGAGGATTTGACATTAGTGCGTTTGGTTACTGGAAGTGCTGCGTCAAGTGACGAGTCTTGTGCTTGACGAAATGGTTTGGAGTACTGTTTATGGGTGGTTAGATTGGTACCATGCACAGTTCTGCTAAGCACATGGCGAATTAGATTAGGAAAACGTGATGGGTTAATAGATGTGGACTTATGCCGAAGGTTTCCATGCCCTACTTCATGCACTGACACACTCGACTCATGCGATGCTACATCTCTACGGAGCCTTGTCTTGTGAGCGGCTTCTCTAGTTTTACCTCCAGACGCAGAAGCTGATATTGCTGGTCGAGAGCGAGTACCGTTTTTGCTTCCGCTGTCTGGTTTGAGAAGAGAATCGTTAATCTCTTCATCATCAACCAACACATTACAGGCAGAAGAGCTATAAGCCCAGTCTCTCAGATTGGATGCTGAAACAAAACGAAATGCCTTGAATCTTCACGTTTAACATATCACTCGTGGTAGCTACCCATAAGATCTTGCTTATTTAAACCCAACACAGAGGTGGAATGATGCTGCACGTATGGCAGAACCAACCTACCAATAGATTTGAAAATAAGTGGATAAATATACATTCTGAAGTAGGTACCACCTACCCATACAACTGATAGGTTGGTACCTGCATCATTTTGACTAAAACCCACCGTTCAACCAACCATGTTTTTTGAAAAATAGACATATGGTTATCAAATTGAAAGTATTAAGCACCTATACAACTCAGAACGAGTGCAGCTGGGTATAAAACACATTTCTGAGACTAAACTATGAGTTTCACGCACTACCTATCTCACCTAGGTATACAACATTCATTATAATGTAGAACCAAATGAAAGAAGTATTAAGTCAATAAATAGATGATTTTTGAAACATCTAGCTTTTTTACAACGTCGTTTTTTTCACGGATTTCCATTCTGTATGCCTAGAGATAGGCATCTCAAGTAAGGCAAGCCTTGGAAGTGTGTTAACGCCAGCCTTTCAAGGCCCCATGATTTTGCCAACAACATTCAACAGTAAAATTTTGTAAACGGTACAGTAGCAGTTTCAAAAACCATCAATTCATATAAAGGTAGGTAACTATTATATATGTACTTAGTATAAGAAATATATTTTAAACATCGTACTTACTGGCCATGTAGGTCAACGCCGCTGCTAAAACTAAGGCTAAAATTATACACACGATCGCTGCACATTTCCAAGAACATTTGGAAGTCAGACTTTTTTGAAAATGGAATCTTTGGGGTGGGAAGTGGTGACTGGAGTTGGGCCTTCTCAGAGCATTTCGAACGGGTAACACAGGGACGGCGTTAGCCCCAAATCCGAGACCGGAGCACCTGGAAAAATAATTGCGGAAATCGTCGGCAAGCAGGTAATAACAAACATGTAGAATCATCATGATCAACGCGCCAGATCAGGAGGATGAAGGCGATAGTGAAAGTCATGAATTGAGGCAGAACAAACGATACTTGATGTAATGGGTACCTACATAATTGAGTCTAAGGTTTCATCCCATAGGTGTATCACTCAATGGATAGATATGATAGATATACCTATACAGTTATTAGGTGCTGCGAGGAGCGCCGCACTATCTCAAGATAGATCCATAGATTTTTCAAGTTTTACAAGCCAGGAGGAAGTTGCGGGATCATTTTGATTGTTTGTAGGACAAAAATTATAAAAATTTCGTGGGTACCTGTGAGTTTTACGAACGAAAATGTAAAAGTTCGTAGCAAAGGGCTCGCACAGATGATAGCAACCAGGTCGATTTTAAGGCCCTCATGCACTTTTTCGACGGTCAGAAACTAGAAGACACACAGTCTATGTTAACACCGTTTTTGAGCAAACCCCTTGATTTTGCCGAACACGCCATGTTTGTCACATTAAAACACCGATTTCTATCTAATTAGCATAGTTTAAAAAAATCTGACCTTATCACTGGAAGACTAGGATTAACACGTGACACTTTCCATGAACTTCTACGAGAATGGAGATGCATTATTATCGACTTGAGCTGGTTGAAAACCGATATTTTGAATTTTCAAAAATTTGGATCACTGGTCGCTATCAACATATAAATTTAACCATACCACTTCTCATAAAATTACATCTTTTTGTGCGTTAGCAATTTTTTTACCTATTTTTGACCCTCATAACGTCAAATTTGACCCTTACTTTTTTTTAGAAAAACATTATTATCATCGAAATTGTCCCTCTTTCTGTCGTGAATCACCAATACTGATTTTAGCCCTTAATACCAATTTTTTACCCCCAATAATCCAAATGTGACCCCTGTTCTGTATGAAAAACAACTGAAATGGTCATTTTCTGTTTTTGCTCACCCTTACATACCGCTTTCTTTCGATTTTAGCCGTTTTTTAAACCGATTTTTCAACTCAAATTTGACCGCCTTAGAATTTTTGAAAATTTCTCATCTTCGAACTCATCCTTTCGTTTGGCAATACGAACATTTTGGCGAAATTTGGGGTTTTTATCATGCACCCAAGGTCAGATATCGTCTGGAGTGACACAAACATTTTTGTTAAAATCTAGGGATGAATTCAGGATGCTCTAAAACGAATGTGCCCATGAAAAAAATTTCAAAAATTCATAATCGGTAAATTCTGGGCCCATCGCAGTAGCTTCATGTTCTTCGAAAATTCGCTTAAAAAAGGGAGAAAAAAGCTTCATGTAACCCTGTAAGAATGTTACAAGGTGTGATGACGGAGGACCTGGCGGGCTACTCCTGGTCATCGCGAACAGATAAAGAAATGCATCTGCTCAAGACGACTGTGTGGTGTGGATTTTGGGCCGGTTGAGTGATAGGCCTGTTATTCCTCGAAAATTAGGAGTGAGCTCCTGTTACCATAAACGAACACACATTGGTTACGGCCTTTCATTGAAGATTTGGATAATGAACATCTTTGGTTCCAGCAGGAAGAGACAACATGACACACATTAAATTAAATTAGAAATATTATTATTATTTTTTCAACTTACTTTACTTAAGAATTAGTGTAACAAAACTGAAAACAGATAAAATAATATTTTTCTCTATTTATTTCTCCCGGACCTTCTAACACGACCCAGTCCACCCAGTCAGATTTTGACCGACAGACAAAATAAATCGGATCATCTTTTCACGGCTACAAGATTTACAAAGCTCCAATCATTAGCACACCGTTCATACCACACAATCAAATAGAGAAATTTAGGTATCGATGATGTTCAAGTCATGTAACATTATGCTGGGGCTCCGCATTGACCTTATTATTAGCTAGGTACGAATAAAGATTTGACCCAAAAGGAACAGCTAGGTAACGCGTCACACCAGCTCGATTTATTGGAGAAACGACGCTCGACAAAATTGAGAGAACGTTTCCGAAGGGCGCTTTCAAGTGTTCGACTAAATTAGGTACTAGCCATTTAGGAATAACGATAGGCATAGAGAATTAGATAGGAACGAGTCGGGACGAGGAAATATTTCGACTTATCGAGCTTCTTTATACTATCCAATGGTGTCAGTTTCTCGCAAGGTAAGCGATTTCTCCATATAAACTTCTCCTTACTGGTTTACACTGTTTCAGAATCTCAGAGAAACCCTGCATCGGTGTACACGGAACTTCTAACAAAACGTACCCAATAACGTAACAGGAACTATTAGTCATTTTCATTAAATGTTGCCATTTATACAGGTTCGACATGAAGGAGGTTAATATTACACAATAGTTGAAATTTGAAATGGAAAGAATTATTATGTATTATTAAGACTGAAATAATTTTTTTTCTTTAATTTTGGTTTTGTTTTATTTTTAATTTTAGGTTACCTATATTAGGAGTTTTCATTGTATTTTATAAATTTTTTTCTAAATTTATGGCTAAGCCTGACAGTTTGAATTTATATTGCGATTTCTGTATGTTTGGAAGAGCGGACCAATGGGTCCGAAGATGTACAGATTTATAAATAAACTATTCATTCATTCATTCATTCATCGGTGGATAAAAATGACGGAGCTACCATTTAAAAAAGGTGAGGATTTGAAAATTAAACTGACCTTTCGGGGTTTTTCTGCATATCACCCTTGGAAGGACTACTGCAGGAAGAATTCGATTTGTAATCCAAAGTTCCTTTGGGAATATCTGTGGGAAAAAATCAATATCACAATTATCGAATGATTTGCTAAAAACCGTTTGAACTAAATTAATTGACTCACCATAAAATTAACACAGTACCACATTGCGAAACACGTGTATGACAAGTCTATCCGTAAACGAAAGCCATCCTTGGGGAGAGAACTTTAAAATTCTCGTACATTTCCAGTTGGGATGCGTCTACATGATTTACTACACGTGTCTTCTGTATACGAACCATAAGTAGTATACCTTTTATAAGTATTGTATAAGTAGTATACCTTGTATAAGTATTGTATAAGTAGTATACCTTGTATAAGTATTGTATAAGTAGTATACCTTGTATAAGTAGTATACCTTGTATAAGTAGTATACCTTGTATAAGTATTGTATAAGTAGTATACCTTGTATAAGTATTGTATAAGTAGTATACCTTGTATAAGTGGTATACCTTTTATTAAAATGATATATACCTAGCATACAGAAGAAGACCATTCAACGATTTTGAAGGTGAACCAGCTTCTCAGTACGATGAAGATACGAATTGTTATATATGCTTATTGCCGAACGTCAGTAAGGCTTCTTACTTGGAGTCGAGCGACATTTGCAGGTGACTATCTATATTATATGTATCATATGTATTATATGGTACCTACGTAAGTACCATGCAACAACAAGCTACTTCTGGAAAACAAGCTGCAATTTGGGGTATTTTGACTTGAAATTTTGGAAGTGTACTCCTTAGGTCTCCAGAATTTGCTGTATAGTTTTCGGTGCCACCATGGGCCGACGAACGGCGCAACGCGGTGTGTTTGGTATAGTTTTTCATGTTTTCCAGCACGCTGAATCGAATAGAATAACTTTCAAAGCTCTACCAATCATCCTTACAGCGACTGATAATAAATGTTTATCCATAAAACGTTAAGAAAAATAGCTACCTACTATTGATCTTGGTACATAGGAAGAATTTGAGCTTATTTTCAAAACTGCGTGAGGCACCTGATCAGTGGACCCACCAGTACAGTATCTTAACTACAAGGCCTTGTAAGTGTTGCTTCTATTTAATAAGTAGATTAGGCCAAAGTCCCAGATATTCGACGGAGTTCACGATGTCTAAACTCGGGTGCAAGGTGGTTTTCCCCCATGTACTTTTGATTATATTGATTGTTCTATATATATATATTTTGTGTGTGTGTGTGTGTGTGTGTGTTGTTTTTCGTCTGCGCATAAGAGAACTTGAAACCCTACTTGTACACTCATTTCTCGTGCTAGTTTTGTCTGAATCTTCGCTAAGAACAGAAAAAACAGGTACCTAAAATTGATGGCAGGTGTCACGGCGACATATGTATGTATCTATGGTAGCTCCTACATCCATGGATGGTGAGTATGCAAAACCCGCATGACCGCTTGGTCTTGAGGGGTAGGAATACCTTCTGCGCCGCGGTCGAAATAAATAATTATTGAAAGCTTTAATTACCTATAGAAATTAAGCACATAAACAAGGTTCAAGGAACTTATTGACAATTTGTACATTGAAAGACGATCCACTAAAATAATAATAAATCAAGCCTCAGAGGAGTTTAAAACTGATTTACAAAAAAACTAATAGATCAGAATAACCAGTTTGAAAAGGAAGAACAAGAATCCAGGAGGTTCCTCGACGATTTGAATTTGCCTCTCTGCTGCGACGACCATGTACGTCCCGACGTGAATTTTTTTTTTTAAATCCTTCTTGTTATACCAAAGTCTGGACAATTAATAGGTACCTATTGAAAATTCCGCCCATTGGTTAAAACGAATCAGACTTCCTGGTGATTAAGGTTTGTATGGTAGTACATGCGCAGGATCACACTGGACATTCTGTGGCCGTTGACGCAAGGAAACGACAAATCGGTTAATTATAAGTTAAACAGGGTTTACACAGAACGGATTAGAATGTGTGGCGCATGGGAAAATGCTGTTGCCATTATGATTTTGAAGAAAGACTCGCATAATCGCCCTATTATCGTTGCTATTATCTTTCAACTCCAGAGGCCAAATATGCAGTCGATTTAATTTAAAGACTTGGAGTAGGTAATAGCGAACAAAGTCAAGTTCGAGGAACTAAAATTCACGTGTCTGAAGGATTTAAGGGTAGAAAAAACTACAGGAGGTTATCTACCGTTATTGCTTTATTTAAGCAGTCTTTTCTGCAAATCGAGGAGGAAATTTGACGCTTTTTCCAAAGAAATCTTCGATTTCGATACTTAATAAACGGTAAATAAATAGTAAACTGCTTCGAGTCTACCTAGGTAACGGAAGCTTTTTCTCACTATCAACAGGAAAACACTTATTTTGGCTCAGAAATCAAGATTTCCACTCGCGTTGACGTCTGAGAAAGCTTTGGTGTCTGTCTCTGTGTCCGCAAATATTTGCCATACGCATAACTTCCTCAATTCAAATCCGATTTTGCTCAAATTCGGTGGGTAGTGGGGGTGTATCTCCCAGATGGTTCCCTACAAATTTCTGAAAGATATGACCATCGGAATAGACACTGCGCATGCGCAAACCAAATCCGGATTACTCAATCTGTTGCGGACCAATGGCCCGATTTAACTAAAATTTGGAGGACAGATAGTAGGTAGGTCCTAGATGGCACCCTATGAATTTAATCGCGATCGGTTGACTGGTATAGTCATTACGCAAGCGCAAACGAAAAATCCACGGTACTCAATCTCTTACGAACCAGTGGCCCCATTTTGGACTGATTCGGTGGATAGTTAGGGCGTTGCTCCTAGAGGGCATCCTATGACTTCCATCACGATCGGATGATTGGTATTATAGTCACTGCGTGCGCAAACGCGAAGTATGAGGTACTCAATTTCTCACGAATTTATGGCCATATTTCGATGAAATTTTCAGGAATCATGCGAGTTGGGCCCCAGATGGTCCTCCGTAAATTTTATCTCGATCGGATAATTTTTATAGCCACTGCGCATGAGCAAACACCAAATCCGTGGTAATCAATTTCCCACAAGCCAACGGATCGATTTCGCTCATCAAGTTCTTTGGGTAGCTGGGGTGTAGCTCCAAGACGGTTCACAACAAATTTTATAACGACCGAACAATTAGTAAAGTCACTGCGCATGCGCAAATCCGAGCTATCTGCAAATTTTCTCTTCTTTTCCTCCTACCCTTATCGTAGTGGAAGTGATCTATTGAGCCAAGCCTGCATCAGGCTTCAGGGTCAATATAGTGAAACACCAGACTAAAAGAGCGATTTTCGTTAGTTGACCTTGCTATAATTCTTGACTTATTTTCGGATTACTGATTTGTTATAGACTCGCGAAATGGTGGACGCATCGATACGAGGAGCCTATGTGCCATGGTGTGCTAGACATGATTTTCGTGTGCCATCTAGAAGTACTAGAATTGGGGACGTTTACTTGGTGCCACACTGCGATAACAACTATTTATACCACTGCCCTATCCCACGGATAATTCGACTTGCAAACGAACTTCAAGCGAATTTGTTTAATATTAACTTTGCTACATTTAAGCGTGAAGTGCAAAAGCATTCTTAATGTATTTTTAATTTACTAGGCATCATTATAACAATTTAAGTGTGATCCACCATATTTTCCGCCGTATTTTTCTTACCGTGCTAACGTAAAAAAAATTTGTAATTGGGCTTTCCCGTTCGTTAAATAGATAAATAAATTAAACTTGGCAGAGTTTTTTCAATAATTGAATAATCTGTAAAATTGAATTATTTAAATGTTAGTGATGTTATCAGCAATCATAATATTAGGTCAATTAGGAAAGTGATGCCATCATAATAGCAATAGTGACATCAACTGGAGAACACGAGAAAATTATTGAAAGTGAAAAAACTGGTAAGGGGTTTCAAGGAAACTGCGAGGAGACTTGTTTTATTCGAAAGAGTC
This sequence comes from Leptopterna dolabrata, assembly GCA_954871275.1. Taxonomy (NCBI): domain Eukaryota; kingdom Metazoa; phylum Arthropoda; class Insecta; order Hemiptera; family Miridae; genus Leptopterna; species Leptopterna dolabrata. The sequence continues at coordinate 112,394,186 of OX940974.1, read as the reverse complement.
GTTGTAGAATCGTTCCATGAGGCTCGACACTAGATTAGCCTGACACCCTGTACAATAGGAACTAGTGAACTCAAAATGTGACGAAAATTGGTTGAACTGATTACCTGACGGTATGTACACATTTCCGGAAGGCGACCGGACGACGCATGACGTCTCGAAGTCCAGGTCATGCGGGGGATGGGAAGATGGAAGCCTGCCGTTATGCCTGTTCATAGTTGGGTTTCTTGGCGGTACATCGGGGACTGAATCTAAGAGGCAACCTGAAACAAATATTAACAAGTTATAACAAACTGACTTTCTTTTGGGTGAAAATGAAATAATCAAAACGGGAAATTTTCGTTGAACGGACAGCTTGACTGAGGAAGGGATCGTGACAGTAAAAAAAGTGTGTCGGCCAAGTATCGCTAAAAGCCGAAATGCCTACGAACCCAAGTGCACAGGTAGATGAAATTAATAGTAAAATTTTGAGATATATTCCAAACATCTTTCATGACACTATATATGGGCGTATCTCTAAACAAACAAACAACATGTAGCTGTAAAAAAGTTGAAATACTTGGATTGGCATGGCAGCGACCTCAGCACAGCACGCACGGAAGTTGGTCAATAATATTATTATTTTATCTCATTATTATTTTATCTTATTATTTAGTATCAAGTATTGGTCTTTATTATAATTGTTTAGTTTCATTGCTATTTTCCGCTAAATTTAAAACATCATTTTTACTCATGGATAGTTTAGGTACCTACTTATGTTAGTTATTGACATTGTGCGGTCTAGTAGTATTGTACCTATTTTCTATATTTTCTTCAACAGGTAAAAAAAAAACCTGTTTCATCCTACTCAACTTTTTCGTGTTAATATCAACCTTCTAATTCTCTACCATTTTCGCTCATGAATCTAGTTTTGAAGGTTGACCAAGGAAGAACTCTCGAAAAGCGTGTGAAGCAGGTCAAAAACGTTTTCCAAGTAGAAGGGCAGTATGATTCCACACATCGACAGTCTGTGGTATCAGAAGAGATCAACTCCGATGGTGCGTTATTCCAGTCGAATATAACATTCAAGAGGGCTCTCTGAAACCTCCAGTCGAATGGCTCTTGAAAGTAAGAGTGGCCCCATTCCAGTCGAATAAGAACGATCGAACATAACCGGGACGTATACTATTATTCCGACAATCACTGTAAAAATCGTTAGAGACCCAACTTGCATGACCCTTGAAATTTTCAGTGAAATCGGTTGAATAGAATCGGAATCGGAGACGACATTTCAACTCTTTCAATAAGCGATACATTATTTTTCCATATCTTGGGCCTATCGAGCCCGCGAAAACAATCTACAATGGTACCCGTCACGAAACGAGACCGTAGCTCTATTAATGGGACTTGTGAGTACGAACTAAATCACTCGCGACGAAATCGTGGAAACCCATTTCAAAGAAAAACGGAGTTATTGAAAAATAGTCTATTTCCACTAATACGTTAATGTATGGTGTTCTACTTTCATGTATTAGTGGAAATATACTATTTTTCAATAACTCCGTTTTTCTCTTATGAGTACTAACCACAGATACCACTAGTATACTTATATTCACGATGCGTAGTAAGTAATACCAAATTGTTGTGTGAAGTGCAATATTTATTTTTAAACAGAGGCCATTGAATTTGATTAAAATTGCTCAAACGGATGCTTGGAGCAACCCCACCGTAAGAATCGAAAATGCAGATCACAGAATTCTCGACATTAAAAAAAAATCCATAAAGAACGGAGCGTATCTCTCTTACGTTCTGTGTTATGTAGGCGCGAAATGACGTCATAAAATGACATTTTTTTATACCACGTACAGTACGATGGTCATATAGTAGGTACAGCTGCACGAATCACCATATTGCATGGGATGATTATACCATTACAATATCCTTATTATATCAGCATGATGCTAAGACGTGTTATAATAGATCTAGATGATGATACAGATTGGACAGAGCAGGGCGAGGGAGAAGAATACGTCAAGTGGGGTGGATAAGTAGGTTTTCGTAAGAGGATGAGACCGCACTGAGGAATACCAACGTGCGAAAGAGCAAAACGTATAAAAACATAATTTGTAACCACAACACGGAACTTGAGGCTTGAAGAGCGCATTTCTATCAGGAGAACCTTCTGAAATATGTAGGAGTGGGGGAGAGAGGGGATGACGAAGGGGAGAGAGAGAGAGAGAGAGAGTGAGAGGGAATCGATATGGTCGAGAGTAAACACCATTCCTCATGGATCGGGGAAGCTACTTGTTGACCAATGTAATCCACTTGAGTATGTATTCTCATTTCAAAAACGTATTCATTCCCTAGGTTGAAGGAGGGGAAACACCAAAAGAAGGGAGGATAAAGAAAGATATAAAGAAAGCTGTTGATAGCCTCCAGAGGCTCTCTCTCGCCCTTTTCTATTCACTTTTGAATAAACATCCAGGGCTAACCAGAGTATAGAGATCCTCAATTGGTTCTGAATTATGACCGAGAGCGATCCCCGGCTTCACGGACTCTTTCAAATGAACCAAAACATCCCGTATTGAGAGCTCTTTGAAAGTGAATAACTTCCCGAAAAGTTCCATGGGCGCCCTTTCATGAATACTATAATGAGGCTACATGAAAAGCTTAGGTTATTTTTCATTTGTATTTGCCCGCGATTTCGTTCTCCATCGCTCAAAGGTTGGTATGAAAAACGAATGGGGTGAGCTACTCCACCTCCATACGGGGATGTGGATAAACGACCGAAGGAGATACTGACCCGGGACGTTTATTAGTAAATCCACGAGGAATTTAGTCAGCTCAATCAAACTATAATAAGGAATTAGATATTATGGAACAAAGCGATACGCTCCTCGGGTACAGGTGAGTGACTATTAAGGATTGGTTCGTAGAACCTTCGGAATCGAGTATGAGAAGAGGGGGAAAAAATAATTATCACCTTCTCAAAATTTCATGGTATCCATTTCAAGGTACGTAGAATCGGACAATGGAATAAAAAAGTTCTAGTCATGTATTATGGCTATAAGAGCGGATTTTCAAAGAAATATTTGTGCTATTCTGTAAAAAGATGATATAGCGAGAAACCATACTACTCTTTTGTAAAATTACATCATTTTTTCATGATTTTAGACATTTTTACCGATTTTAGACCCTTATAAAGTCAAATTTGACCCAATATTTTTTGAGAATAATATTTGTATCGTATCGAAAAAGTTCCTCCGTCGTGAATCACCATTCCACAGGTCAGGTGAATTAGTGTTGATTTTAGCCCTTGATACCGATTTTTGATCCCGAAAAATCCAAATCTGACCCCTGACAACTGAAATGGTATTTTTCTGTCTACTCACCCTTCCATACCACTTTCAGTGATTTTACGTTAACTGTTTGCAATTTTAGCCGTTTTTACCGATTTTTTACCCAATAAAACTAAACATGAACTCAAACCTCAAAACACAAACCCCTTTTAATTTTTGAAAATTGCTCATCTTCGAAATTATCTTTTTGTTTGGCAATACGAAAATGTTGGCAAAATTTGGAATTTGTATCATATACCCAAGGTGAGATATCATCTGGCGGGATACAAATACATAAATAAATGTATACATACATAAAATATATTTTATTTTTCATTCGAATTTTCTCTTGTTTATATATTTATTTTCTTAATTTAATTCATTTTGCTTCCTCACTACCGGAAGGTGCCTTGGATTCGTGATTCAGTAAAAAAAAAAGAGTATGTCCTCCAAAATGAAAATTTCCACTACCGTTTTGCGTTGCAGACATCGAGGAACATTTTTGGTTCCGTGTCTGTCTGTCTGTGGTAATTCCTTTTAACGCCCATAACTACCCGAAATAATGGTCGAAACGGGCTGAAATTTGGAGGGTAGGTGCGGGTTGGGTCACAGATGGTCCCATACCAAAATCATTGAAAAAATACCGTAACTTTCGTCTGTGCATGAGCAAACGTGAAATACTTGGAACACCCATAACTACCCTAAATATCGTTGAGATGAGTTCAAACTTGGAGGGTCGATCAGGAATAATACTTTGATACCTCCAAATGGATTTCATTGGAATCTTATTGTAACTTTCGTCTGCGCATGCGCGAACATGAAATGCTGACCATTTCTTTGTAACGCTTTTCTAACTACGAGAAAAATAGTCGTAGAGAGCTACAATTTTGAGGGTACACGCGGGCTGATCGCAGATGGTCCCGTTTCATAATGAAACTACCCACCCGTTCTACACGTTCATGTGATTCAAGTGAGGAAGCTATACTGCCTACTCGAATTGGCAGACGTTTTTCAGTATTATTTGGTATTCACCACCAATTATCCCGCCCTTCTACATGGACCACTACTTTTATCTTCAGTCTCCCGATGACGCTGAGTGCGAAACGTTCGTTCAGATGGTTGTAAGTTCTTTCTCTGTGTCCTCTTTTTGTGCCCGTTAGTTATAAACAAATATATATAAATATATATATATACATATAAATTTTTGTTAAACTGTAGGGATGAATTCAAGATGCTCTGAAACGAATTTACCTACAAAAAAATTTCAATAATTCATGTTCTGAAAATGTTGAACCCAATGCAATACATTTGCTTCGAAAATTCGCTAAAACCAAACGAGCCTGTCATTGGACGGGCGGCACAAGTGTATATTAAACAACTCTCTCCCTCACTCACTCTCTCTCTCCCCCGCCGTACTTCGCACTTTTCGTAGTTAAGTATACGAGAAAAGGTGTTTTTGCGAAATTCGGTCGATTTCAGTTCACTACGAGGAGACCAATGCCAAATAACCAGATCCTCCTCTCAGTCCTTTTCAGATTTTCAATAAACTTTTTCCTTCGCTTTTTTTTCTCTTCACATCTCCGTTCATCAAGCAATTAAGTATTTTTCCTGTTGCTACTGACTGGCCTTCGTGTTCCCAATCCGTTGGTCCTGATACAGTCAACTCTCGGTAATTCGAATCTCTTGATAATTCAAACCAATCGCTTGGTAGCACGCTATAATTTGGATTCCTCCTCTCGCTAATTCAATATTTTTGTTTCAAATAACGTCCGGCTCCACTAATATGACATTACAGCTCTTCGAAAATTCAGCTCGCTTTTTTATCACTAATTGGGTTTACTGTTCACATATTGTAAGCACAATTAATGTATGTTCGGTTCCAATTTTTTCTGTTGACATTTTTGATTTCTCGTTAATTAGATCTTTTCTCCACCCTTATCGGTATTTCAAACTATTTCTTTCTGGAACTTCTTTGAAGGTCCCTCGAGATTCGCATTATCGAGAGACGACTGTATAAACCCAACGTATTGGCTTTTACACAAACGTCAATCCCAAATCCCTCCCACCTCAGTTTTTCATTTTCAGCATTTCGCTCAGATTTAAATATCTTACATACTACCAACATCTATGATAATCTTTTGTACAATGCAAAAAAGCTGCAAATTATTACACAAAAGTAGATAATTTCCCTGTATAGATGCACCTTCTGCGTAGATCACAGTTCTCTGTTGTCAATAACTACCTATCCCCCCCCCCCCCCCCCGCCACAGGAAAGCCCTACATCGAGTACTGGAGCCGGCCGGGCAATTGAAGTTTCGAAAATATGCGGTGGATTCAAGAATTCTAACAATGATGAGACCGTAACAATGATTCGATCGTTCTGTAACTCATGGAGGACAATCTCGAAGCTGCACCCCAACTTACTCATCGAATTTGAACAAAATCGTTAGCGAGAAATTTTTGTACCTCAGATTCGCGATTGCGCTTGCGCAGTGGCCGTACCAATCATCCGATCGTTCTGTAATTCATAGGAGGCCATCTGGGGCCCAAGGCACGACCCTCATGATCCCTGAAAATTTCAGCAAACTCGGATGCGAATTGAGTAATGTTATGCGTATGGCAAGGATTTGCGGACTCGCAGATGGACAGACAGACACCGAACCAAATTTGTTCAAGTTACAAAAGTGCCTATCAACAAAATCCAAAACAACCGTCATTCATCAAATTGAATTATATCATGGACCAACTCGATTTCATTCAGCCATGCGGTAGGTCCCTAGCAAAAATATCCGGGCTGATGTATACCGTATCATTCACACTAGTGTTAACGAAGCCAAACTTCAGGGACTTACTGTGAACGAACGATTGGTCGAACAATGCACCGGGTAGTCACTAAATATCCCGAAGTTCGGAATCAATTTAAAAAGTCATTAAACCATATACCCTTCTATTGAAAGCATTCGAGCTACAGCGTTCTGAAAATTCCGACCGCTATTTTTGACCCCTTAGAGATGACTGACAGTAACGCCGAGCTTCACGAACCCACTAGACCCCAAATGGAACCTACAAACCGGATTTCATTAATTTTGGTTCACGGTAAGTAACTAAAAGTTCTCATAAAATCAGCGAACAAAAGGGCTGCGAAATCCAGACATAACTACACAATCAGAAAAAATTATAACAGCATTATTTCAAGTTGGATTAATGGTTTTTAAAAGTTGGAAACCAGAATTTCAGGTTGGTGAGTAGGAATTGAACAAAATTATTAAAAAGCCATTGTAACTTGGTTTTTGGAGTGAAGAAATAGAATATGGCGTTCACTTTGAATGAACAATTACAACCCTAAGACGAATTATTTTAAAAAATGATTATTTGTATCATTGCAATGATTTATATAGCCTATTCAACTCAAATCAGTCGTCATTTTGTTGCAATCGAAATGAAAGTCAGATTCAGTTATCCCATCCCAAAGAATGGTTCGAAATGGGAAACTTTTCTACTCAAAGTTGTGGTTTTTTCAGTTAATGCTGCTGGGATAAACAATCCAAAATACGGGCCATTGCAAATATGTCCATAAGTCTAATTCGATTTCAAATTTTGATAGAGACTAAATAGACCCAGAATTCGTTTTTGAACATGCAGGACGGGTTTTGTGCATATTTATGAGGAGGTAATGTGAGATGGTCTCTCTTTTCGTCTGAATTGAACAAAAAATATACGAGAAAGGATTTCAGGAAGCTCGTTTGGTCTTATTTAGCTAACTACGAAGAGTCCACTATTTTCCAATGGTTATTATGGTTTATCATTTCATTTTTTGGAAAAAATAAAATAATCAAATATGGTATCGATTTTAAACTGTGAGAAGCGCTCATTAAACGTGTTATACTGGACGATTTTTAAAAATCTCAACTAATTATTAATTTAATTACATTCCTCCATGAACATTGCGGTAGAGTTGCCTATTGAATTTGAAACAGTTGTAATACTTGCATTACAGGGGGACGCCCTTTTTGGTGGTGTACTGTTCAATCACCCAACGCGAACATTTTTTCATTACCCCCTCCATTACCCCAACCCAACTCTTGAAGTTAACTTCAATATTCCGGCGACGTAGTGCACAGTTTGACTCAAAACTGTCGAATAATAATTTAAAAAAAAGGACCACGCAAATCGGTTGAGAGGTCCGGGTACCGCAAGCAGTCGATTTTTTTTTCAATATTACCCCCTCAATTACCCCCACACCTGAAGTGAATTTCGAGAATTCCGGCGACGTAACGCACAAAAAGCCCCAACACTTTATTGAATAGAAAAAGAACCACGCAAGTCTGTTAATAATTGTGGGCGGGGCATCGCTCACAGTTTTAATATTATCCCCTCCATTACCCCCCCCCCCGCCACCCAGAAGTGAACTGTGAAATTACAGCGACGTAGTACACATCTCGACGAGAATTTCTGAGTCGAATTAAAAAATAACTCCTATGCAAATCGGTTAAGAATATTGTGACACACAAACAAACACATCTGTTTTTTCCCCCGGCGGATTTAGTCTTAGAATGGTCTGAAACGGATTTTTAGTTGTTTTTTTTTTCTCTCCACTGAGTGTTGACCCCTTCCAACCGAAATAGAAAACAATAGGGTCGCCCCTGACTATAAGAAGCCTTTGAAGATTCCGCCAAGTTTCTAGGGGGCGTCCCTAAAAAACCTCCCCAAGGAGGATGGAGTCCTCAATATACTGTACATGTAACAACGATAATCATTGCGGCTAACTAGACACATATATGATCCAGAACTTAGAAACTATGAATTAGACTGATTTTCATCTGATGCTTCAATTTTATGAATACCACTCCTTCATCGATCACGTGGAACATTACGTGCTCCTTCGTTGAAGGTGACCTGGTGTCCCCCAAGTGCGAACACACTTCGTAACTCCGGACTAAAACAGCCCCCTAAAAGTAGTGATTTATACAAGAATTTGCCATTCAGCTACCGTAGAGACTTGTAATGCTCCCGGGGACACGGGTGCGATTCTTGATCATAAACAGTTGGGCCGATTACTCAGCGCCGTTAACGCGGCCTGCGCCAAATGAGTCAGAATGAGATGTATCACATCTGTGACATTGTGTAGAATTATCGGCACCAGGATGCTGATCACATAGGTCACCAGCTTGATACTCACACTGAATGCGATCAAACTCTCTGCAACGGTCTTTACGACGCGCAAACTCAACGTAAATCGTTGGGAAGAGGGACTATTGCCTCTTTCTATGAAACTGCTAACGGGACGCCTGGAAAACTGACAATCAAGATGTTTTGTAAATCAACCTTTTTTTAATAAATTATAAATCCACCTATGTAATCTTATATATATATATATATATATATATATATATATATATATATATATATATATATATATAACCAAAATACAACATGGTAATGCAATGGTCGAAAAACGCTGTAAATCCCTACACAACGGTTTATTACTTTGTACAGGACTCCCTTCTGTTACTAGGTACCTACCTAAATCACGTGTTAAATGGTGCTAAAATAATTCTGTCGATGACAAACAGTAGCTAAAATGGCAAAAAGAAACTACAGATAATGAAGTTGTGAAGGGAAATTGTTGATGTGGAGTGAAAAAATATTCAGCCCCGGTAGGGTTTCTTTCTCGGGAACTTTGGCGTATCAGTCCGTCAGGTAGACCACAGCGCTATTATATCGCCCAGCTAGCAGGAGACCAGTGATGTGCGCATTCAACACAGCCTGATGCCTGCATGAACTCTTTATTATAGCAAATTTTATGGCAACATCGTACAATGCTCCGGATGGTCGCAAAAATTCAGAAAACAATCAAACTACTTGAAAATGAGAGAAAACCCACACCTCGAACTAAAATGTTCCGAGATAGGGATATTTTGGACATTTCAACCCCTATTATTCACCCCTTAGAGTTGAGTGACAGTAACGCCGAGCTTCGAGAACCAACTATAGCCCAAAAGGGACCCATATACCAAATTTCGTGAATATTGGTTCACGGGTCCTAACGAAAAGGCCGGGGACGGCGTACGGCGCGGCGGACGGACGGAATTTTTTTCATTCGATATTCGTATTCTACGTTCTTGAAACGTAAACCATGAAATTTTGAGGGGGGTTAAACACTTTTTTTTTCATGGTCGATTCCAAAGGCTTATTATTGAAAGTAATTAACCAACAAAACCAAAATGGCAAAAAATCAAAATGGCATCTAGCGTTTCAGACATCCAGGAAGATTTTTGGTTCAGTTTCATGCGGGCTATTTGTCAATCTGTGGGCGATTCCTAGCAAATACATCATCGAAAAAACATTCCGAACGAGTCGAAATTTTGATGGTACGTGCGAGTCGGTCTAAAGATAGTCTCGCAATTTCATCAGAATCAACCAAAATTTCGTCAGCGCATGCGTATAACTCCGGTTCTATTTGAATGATTTTGCTGAACATTCCAGGGATGTCCCCGATGCATGCCATCACGATCCCAATGATAGCGAATGCGCTTGCGTAATAACGAAATCCTTGTTAGCTCACAACCCGCTTTTGTTCAACCGGGTGGGCATAGTGTGAGGGATAACATTTAAACAGTTTTGTCCGTTCAACCAAATATTAATTTTTCTTGGTTTGCGACATTTTTAGTACAGTTAAACGTTGGAACACTTTTTTTTTTTTGGTTTTTCTCTCACATTTGATACCTACCGATTTTCTGAGTGATGGAGAGGGAGAGAGTAATTACATAGTTTTGCAATGCCCAGAATGCATTTTCAAATCAATCTTCGTAGTCAAATTTGTGAAATTTCGCCAACATGTTCGTAGTATCAAACGTAAAGATGAGCTAGAAGATGGAAAACATGACAAAATTAAAAATGCGTCAAATTCGAGTTTCAATGGGATAAATTAGCTAAAAATCGGTCTAAATATTGAAAACTAACCAAACATCGATATAATTGCACCGAAAGTGGTATAAAATGGTTAACTGACACAGATCATGACTATTTCTCTAATAAATATGTTTTTTTCACCCATCTGCGGTCAAATTGACTGCAAGGGGGTCAAAGATCGGTTAAAATTGCTAATATGCAATTGACACGTGTTCATCACATAAATGAACTACTTACAGAATGGTGACTTGAGACTGAAAATGACTGTTTCAATAATTGAAAAAAAATATAAAAAAATTACCAAAAAGAATTGACCATTGATTTTTTAGTCAACAATTATTATTGCTTATGACTAGTAGAAATTGCTAGAAATCACCAAAAATGTTACAGGATGATAATTCGAAAATATCCTCGTATGGACACGCTGCATAACAAGAACTTTTACTAATCAATAACATGTTATTGTATAACATGTTGTATAACTAACATGTATGACTAAGTGTTGGAATGTACTACCTTTCACCTAATGACTAATACCGTTATTGTGAAATTTTCTATGGGTTACGTATATAGAAGGTATTAAAGAGAGGGAGAGAGGGAACATAAAAAAAAATAAAACGCAACTGCTTGGAGAGAGTACGCTCGAGCCCAGTCCTTGATGAACAAATGTAACCGTACGAAATGAGCTCATAAACAAAGCTGATCGCTTCGTTTAAAAGAAAAGGTGAAATAAATATGTTCTCAGCTAAAACAGCTCCCGTGTGCGTCAGAGGGTCGAGGTAAATAACTGAACATTATTCAACTCACACCGGGTACTCGGTTGCTCATTTAAATGAAGTCCCGATGTACAGTCGAACCAAGGGTCGACCTGTGTCAACATTCTGGTGCTTCGCATTAGGTCGGAAAACGTTGTATCTAATTGAGAGAGTGAGAGACAGGAAGAGAGACCGAGTGTGAAGGAGTGCGATGGAAGAAGAGTTTGGGAGGCAAGGGGTTCATGAAAAACGGGTAATCCGGGACTGAGGAGGAGTCGGTAATGAATGCTGTTCCGCGAGGGTGGCTACAGCGGCGATACATCACAAATTCGGCACGGGAGTGATGGATGAGGGCTGAGTCACGGCTTCATTCGAGGTGTCAGCCTTCCGAGCTGAACGCCGGCGTTCGAGGAGCTTCTGTTCAGAGGAAAAAGCTGAATTCAGGAGGGTTGATAAATATGACGTAGGGATCTCCTATTGTGTCATAGAAGAGGAGGGGCTCCGCATTTGTTGTCATAGTCCAGTAAAGTCATTCCGATTTTCTACAGCCGCGGTACACTTCGAAGGGGGAATCACAATCATTAGAGCTAGGAAATATATTCAGGTCAATAATACTTTTTTTTTTTTTAATGTACCTACATAAACGTATCCAGACGTTGCAAATGTAAGCAAAACTCGAAATCAGTTGAAACTAGAATCGACTCAGAATTTCAGTATAAGAATTCTCCATGTTGAGTTGTGAATTTTGCTGGGTGCAGATCCTTTTAAGAGGGTTAGTTCTGGAGCAAATCGAAAGCTTCGAGTACTTAGGAGCCAAAGTCAGTCAGACGTGGCCGAAGTCAGGAGCAGAGTGGCTGGCCCACGTCTTCTCTTCCATACTATGAGCTGTGGATTCATCGGTAAAGGGATGAAAAGGATTGCCACCTATCATCAACTGCCACCTGAATGAACGTGGTGGAAGACTGGACCAAAAAGGAAAAAAATGACACCAAAAAATCATTTTCACAGTGAAAAGTTGCCAATGTCAGCAAAAGTTGGCATTGGCCTCAATACCCCTCATTTCTTCATTCCTCACGGAAGAACTCCTTTCCGTCTGGTCTTCTTTAGCTGTGACTTCTGTTCGGGTGGCATTCGCCGATCGCCAAAATCAGTTCATGTCCTGACCATAAAAATGGCCAGTATCGCTTCACTCACAGTCGAAACGCTTTACCCAACGCTTTACCCTCAACGTAACAAGGGCAGAACTAGACGAGATGGCGTCCACAACCAAACGATGAGCCACAAATTCAAAATCGACCCACTGCAGCGAGGAGAAAGTCCAGAACGACGGTTCGGCCATGGCATCAACGCGTGAAAACAGCAAATATCCCCGCATGGCTTGAGAAGCCCGAGAGATGCCTTAGAATCACGGAAATTTGCATGGGACCAAGAGGAAGGAAGAGCTCGTGCTGAGGACCGACCGAAAGACAAAACCTCACACTGCAATGTAGAAGTGGAAAGACAAAATTTGGCATTAAGTTCGTATTGTAATAAACGGCCACGATAACGCACGACAATTACCAGATATATTATTTCATTCAAAAACCAAAACACAACAACCGGGTTTTCTAACGTAAACACACGTCAACTCATTCAAAACATGTGGTTTCCTTGTGGGTTCACCACACTATCCCTTCCCAAGTTTGAGGCCGTCCACAGGCCTGACTTCTGCTCGAGCTAGCCTGTTAGCATGAAGGAGTCGCCTCTTCCGGCCCATCTTCACCTGGAACAGGACATCACTCTTCTTCTGTGTGACGACCCAAGGCCCAGTCCATTGGGGCTGTAATTTGGGGCACCGTCCTCGCACTCTTTTCGGATCATGCACCCAAACCCAGTCCCCTTCACTAAAGAGAGGTTGCTCTACCAGATATATTATTTCATTCAAAAACCAAAACACAACAACCCGGTTTTCTAACGTAAACACACGTCAACTCATTCAAAACATGTGGTTTCCTTGTGGGTTCACCACAGTATGTACGGCCATATCAACCCCCCCCCCCCTCCAGAAAAATCAAGCAGAATCTCATTTCGGAAATTTTCCAGATTTCGTCTTCCACCTGCTTTTGTCAACCAGTTCCACGATGAACATGATCGAATGTGAAGATTTGGGGGCGCATTATGTGTGTGTAATAGTGGAAGAACGGGCACATTCATGGTTGAATGTTGAACAACGAGGGCCAATTGGTGCAGAAACGCTATCGTCTGCGGGTTGAACCAATCAAAGGTCATATGTTTTGTTTGCATGTTTGTAATTGAAAACAATGAACCATTCCTGAGTAATAATGTAATAAAATGCAGGGTTAACCCGGGGGCGGGCACCAGGAGTCCGGCCGCTACGTGGGTGGGAGAGGGGATGATGGGAAACGACTAAATTATATTTCAATTTCGGTGGACAACATATATTCCTGTGTAGAATTTTACAGTACTGCTTTACCTCCAGTGCGAAAGAGCAAAATGCCTCGAGGGCTAATTACCAGCGTTAATCGTCATTCCCTCCTTGGAGACCAATGGAAAGAGAAAGAACAATCATAAGTCCTCAGGAAAAATTCGTGTTTGATAAGGGAAGGCTTGAGAGAGATAGGCGATGCGAGGGAGTGAGAGGCGCATCTGCCGCCCCCTGATGAGTCATCCATTAGCTTTAACACTTCCCCACAATAGAAAAGATATTAGTTACACAGTATTAGGGCGTCTACAGCTCGATCCCACCCCTTAAATCATCATAAGCCCTAACCGTCTCCGCCTTCAACGCGGAAGCCCATCAGTGTTTTTCGAAAATCGTAAATCCACCTGAATAGAAGAAAAGCGACAGGAACGGAAGCTTTCTTATGAACTCCACCCACAAAACCCGGCGTCACACTTCTTGGAATTCCGAAGATTTACCGAAGAACCGCTTCTACTGAACGCCATCTATTTCAGCGCCTTAACTTACACGATACTATTCAGGATGAACAAAAAATAAGTAGCCGATTTCAAATATCTATTCGGAAAGTTGCTGAACAGATTGATCAAAATTCAAATAAAAATAATAAATGCATACACTGGAGTGAATCGAAAAGAGTTTTGCTTGCGATTATACTAAGGCGCGATCACATTTGGGAGGAGACAAAATTTATCGCCTTCAAAATCAACAGTTCCACATGCGAATGACTGACTGAATTTCAGACCTTTCTGAAGAAATTCGGTTCATTGTCTGACCGTCTACGTGTCCGCAAATCAGTGCAAAGCGCGTGACTATATACGAAAGAAAGGTCGAAATGAGCTAAAATCTGGAAGGTAGATGTGGGTTGGGCCCGATATGGTACCATCTGAATTTAATCAGAATCGTACCGCAATATTCGTCTGTGCATGCGCAAACATGAACTACTTGACATGAGTCCAACTAAACTTTGGAATTACATTAATGACTTGAAATTTGGAGGGTATAGGTGTTGATTGGTGACTAGATGATCCCAATGAAATTTTTCAGAATATCGCATACGTACCCGCAAATGTGGAAACCATGTAACTAAGCTACTGTAAACCTGTTTTATTAAATTCAATGAACTTGATGGGCTTGGCTCAGCTGTATGTTACCGATACCATGAATATAAGTATAATAGGGGTATTCATGGTCGGGCCGTTGTCGACGTGTTAACGAGTTAAATGTGTTAAACTGGTTAAACGTGGAGAAAATCGGTCGCAAAGATGTTATCAAAGTGCGTTATCACTTGTGTTAAGTTAACTGAGTCCGAGGTGTGGTAAACGTCGACAGCAACCATGTTATCTGTGTTATCAGTTTTCTGACGAAGATTCAAAATGGTGGGTTAGGTACTGTGCCGTGTTTTATATTTCTTTCCTGATGAACAGTTTTAACAAGTTTAGGGTCGCACTTTTGCATATAAGTGAATTACCTGGACATGAAAACAACTTCAAGTTCTTGGAGACTTTCCTCCCAGATTTCCTCCTCCTCGTCAGTGAATTCGGAGTTGATGAGATTAACTGTTGTTTTTGTAACAATTTCGTCAACTTGGTTTTGTTTTTGGCTCTTCATCGGCATTTTTGTAAATAAAAACTCACAAATGTAAACAAACGTCAAATATAACCTAGGTGGGAAGGTAGCAAAATACCGAGGACGTTGTTGTTGTTTTTTTACATTTCACCCGGAGATTCACCACCGAAGTGCTCCATGGCTAACTGCTAGCAATAGAATCATACCACCACCACCACCACCCGGAGATTCGTGATAACACGTTAACACGTTACCGAGGGTCAGGGTGCCTCATGATTTTTCTGAGGACGAAGTTTTCTACTTAGCACGTTTAACACGGCAAGCTCAACAGTGAATACCCCTAATATAAAATGTCGTGGTATCCTCCCAGAACCTCTCCTTGCAAACTTAAGATCTTGCAAATAAACTCGCAGAAGTGGGGACGAAAGTCGCAGGCAAGTCGAAGCACAACCTGGGTCCCCACCATCCCCTATCAACTAGGGGATGGAGGGAGACGGCTTCCAGGCCTATAAATACTCGCCGCCTCCGCCTTTCTAACCATTCTACCCTCTCCTCTAGTCGCTGACTACTCTCTCTCCTCCTTACCTCTTCTCTCTCCTCAACCTAAAAGATCTTGGGCGTGGTGGTGATTCGCTCATAACCAAACCAAGCAACTATCCTAAAAGATCCCGGGCATGGTGGTGGTCCGCCCATAACCAAACCGAGCACACTCCAAAAAGATCCTGGGCATGGTGGTGGTCTGCCCCATAACCAAACCAGGCAACGCTCCTAAAAGATTCCGTGCATGGTGGTGGTACGCCCATAACCAAAGCGGACACACATCCGAAAAGATCCCGGGCATGGTGGTGGTCCGCCCATAACCAAACCGGGCACATCCTCCCTCACGCCACTCGTGATGAATGCGCCAATTTCAAATTCATCACATAAAACAAGTAAATTTAATATATATGATATTATCATTTTGAAGGGAAAAAAATGTAACTTCGATTCTACTCAAATAATTAAACACGTAGTTCATGAAGAATATTGGTGAGGAATCCTCGATTGCGTATAATACATCTATGACTGGAGCATGTACAGATGTCAAAGAAGTAGATTGCCATATACTCATATGTACTGATGTCAGTTTTTAGTTGGTTTTAAACATAGTGTTTCTAAGAGATGAATAGCTTGTGGTTTTATTTTAGTTTTTTATATTTATTGTGGGATTACCTATATTCAAATATTCTTGTTTGACGTCTTCGCCACCTGGAGAACCTCAAAAATGCAAATATGGTCGGGAAAATGGCCCAAGGCAAGTCAGTCAAGCTACAGCTACTGTTGGCTGCTTTTTAGGATTTCAGAAATAATTACCATTTTTCCCAACAGAATTCAACAAGTGCCTATCAATACTCGGAAGAAGAACATTTATATTAGAAAACTGTACAAGAACTGGAATAACTAAATTCCGTCTATGTTTTCCGTTATATGCTTCTTGAAAACGACGCACACCCAATTTGGTTCTGGCTAGGGGCGTTTGTTCGCACATATGTTTATGTAACCTTGGTGGGTTTGTAAATTCATTCCCCCAGCATTCTTCGTCTTCCACTATCGAGCGGTGTACATTACCAGCGGAAAGCGAGCTATATCGGCGGAGAGCTCTGCAATAACCTTAGAGCGCGGCATCGAAATGACCGAGGAAAAGGTCGAAGGAACGGGAAGATAATGCACTGAGAAAAATACACTATCACTGCACACTATCTCAGTGATAGATGAACATACCCACTATCGGATTCCTATCAGTTCCCTATCAAAGGGTTCCTCCTCCGTGGCCCAGTTTGCCCTCAAGTGGCACACTATCAGACAACTATGAGGCACCTATCAGATAACTATCACATGACAAAACTCATCTATCGGGAACCTATCACTTGGTTTTGCATGCTATCAAAAGTCTATCAACATGGATGAAACATCCTTAAGTGATAGTGGTTGACATCCCATTCTATCAGATACCTATCAATCCGATATATCTGACCTATCAGAAACCTATCAAAATGTGGCAGTGAACGAGTGAAAGAAAAAACTCTATCAAAATTGCGGCCTGATCACTATCAAAAGACTATCACATGATGAGAATGATAGATAGCATCTTTCACGTCTCTCAAGAATGCGGCCTGTTCACTATCAAAAATCTTTCACTCATACAGAATGATAGACAGCACTTTTCATCTTTATCAAAAATGCGGCAAATACACCATCGAAAAACTATCATGCAATGAGAGTGATAGATAGCATTTTTCATCTCTTTCTGAAGAACTATCGAAAGGCTATCATTGGGTGAGAATGATAGATAAAATTTTTCACCTCTATCAGAAGCTCAACCTGGTTACTATCAAAAGGCTATCGTAGGATGAGAATGATAGAGGGAATTTTTCATCTCTATCAAAATCTCTACCTGGTTACTATGAAAAGGCTATCACTGGATGAGTGTGATAGATGGAATTTTTCACCTCTATCAAAAGCTCAACATACGCTATCATTAGATGAGAATGATAGATGAAAATATTTCACAGTGATCAGCTTTGATACCATGAAAACACTACCCTAGTTGGAAGACGATAGATAGGAATATACCAAACTATCAAAATGATTGGAAAATCATAGAAATCATCTATCATTGGAAAATATAGATAGGAACATTTCACCCTATTAAATGATCAGCCTTTTTAGAACATTACCTTCAGTGAAGGATGATAGAAATATTCCATTTGATGAAATCAACAGCCTTCATGCTATAAATGTGGCACTGTAAAAATCCCTACTCCTCCAATGGGGGGGGGGGGGATTTTTTTTTTGAGACTAGTGAAGAAGGAGATAGTGTTCTTATAGGGTAATGATAGCGTTGTAATAGCGTTTTTATAGATACAGTTCTATCAAAAGGCTATCATTGGATGAGTATGGTAGATGGCATTTTTCACTTCTATTAAAAGCTCAACATGGTTACTATCAAAACGCTATCATTAGATGAGAATGATAGATGAAAATATTTCATACTATCAAATGATCAGCTCTGATACCATGAAAACACTATCTCTATTGGAAGATGATAGATGGAAATATTTCGAACTACCAAAATGATGGTCATACATACCATGAAAACACTATCGCCATTCGAAAATTATAGATGGGAATACTTCATCCTATTAAAAGATCAGCCTTTTTAAAACATTGTCTTCAGTGGAGAATATAGAACTATTCCGTTTGATGAAAATCTACAGCCTTCATGCTATAAATGTTGCAGAGAAGAGTGCGTCAGTGTTCTGTCAGCTTGTCAGACAACCATGAGAACACTATAACGTATATGATTCTATCCAATGAAAACAGGGACTACATTATTCCTTTCACTGCACATTGCACAGCCTGTATGCATTCACAGGATGCAGTTTTGGTAGGTAGGTACGATATATTGTAACACTATAAAAATGCTATTACAATGCGTTTGCCCAAAATCATATTAGCAGATAAAGGATAGGTCTCCTTCTGGACTAATACCTTCCTGCACTGGACAGCAGTTATTCAGCTGACTATGCAGGGGAATGCCGCAGTACCTGAGGTACCACCTGTAATATCTGCAAAGCCCATTCTTAGGAAGTCGTCGGATTCCATCATTGGAATGATGAGTCGAATACTCCTCAACAATTAAAAATGGGTACGTACATACGTACAAAAAGCCAATTTGACATTTTCAAATACCGAAACCTGTGATAGTAATGGTATAGGTTTTTGATAGGCACGAACTTTAATTTATAGAATGATATGTGTCTATCACAGCATTAGGTGTGATAGGTTATTGATAGATACGCAATGGGCTGATAGTGTTCTGATAGGTTGTTGATAGTTGTTTGATGGAGCACTCATAGTGAACTCATAGGGCTTTGATAGCCTTTGGTTGATAGTGTTTGAAAGAGTATAGTTCATATTTGGTAATTTATATCCGAATATCAAATTTCGTACTCAAGGTATCATCACATGAAGGTTTAGGTACATTTCAATGGTTTGGAACCAATCCTAGCCAGTTGAGAGAAGTCAGTTGAAACCAGTTTGTCTGTCTATAATCTGGTCGAGAAAGCATTAAAGTATGAAAAACAGAGTAGAGGTTTGTAAAATTTAAATTTTATAATATGAAGGGGTGTCTCTATCAAAAATCCTGTAGTGCTGGTCTATCACAGGATAACTTGTGATAGGTTTCAGATAGATATGCCATTGGCTGGTAGCGTTCTGATAGGTTGTTGATAGTGTTTTGATGGAGAACTCATAGTGAACTGATAGGGTTTTGATACCCCTCGGTTGATAGTGTTAGAAAGAGTTTCTTTCGGATTTGCCATTTTATATCCGAATATCAAATTTTGCACTCCAGGTATCATCACATGAAGGTTTAGGAACATTTCAATAGTTTAGAACCAATCCTACCCCTAACCATCCCGAAACATTAAAGAAAGTTAAAACCGATCTGTATGTCCATAACTTGGTTGAGAAAGCGTTGAAGTATGACAAACAGGGTGGAGGTATGTAAAATTTAAATTTCATTATATCAAAAATGTCAAAAGTGCCTCTATCAAAAATCGTGTAGTGCTGGTCTATCACAGAATAACTTGTGATAGGTTTTTGATAGATACCCCATTGCCTGATGGCATTCTGATAGGTTGTTGATAGTATTTTGACGGAGAACTCATAGTGAACTGATAGGGTTTTGATACCCCTCGGTTGATAGTGTTAGAAAGAGTTTCTTTCGGATTTGCCATTTTATAACCGAATATAAGTTTTGCACTCCAGGTATCATCAAATGAAGGTTTAGGAAAATTTCAATGGTTTGGAACCAGTCCTACCCCTAACCATCCCGAAAGATTAAAGAAAGTTGAAACCAATCTGTATGTCCATAACTTGGTTGAGAAAGCGTTAAAGTATGACAAACAGGGTGGAGGTATGTAAAATTTAAAATTCATTATATGAAGGGGTGCCTCTATAAAAAATCCTGTAGTGCTGGTCTATCACAGGATTACTTGTGATAGGTTTTTGATAGATACGCCATTGCCTGATAGTGTTCTGATAGGTTGTTGATAGTCTTTTGATGGAGAACTCATAGTGAACTTATAGGGTTTTGATAGCCTTTGGTTGATAGTGTTTGAAAGAGTATCTTTCGGATTTGCTAATTTATATCCTAATATCAAATTTTTGCAATCAATTCAATATCACAGTGAGGAGGTTTTGGGTTTTGGTGGTTTGGAATGAAACACTTCATATTCCTACAGAAATACGGACATATCTGCTCGAAGGTGATAAGTAGCGTAAATAAGTTTATTTATTGTTTATTTGATTGATAATAATGATGTACTAACTCCCCAGTGGTAGGGCGTCGGAAACAAGTGAAACTGAGCAATGAATGTTGAGGTGAGAGAACTATCTGAGCAGGACATTATCTACCAAAGTTGCTCAAGTTGGAACCCAGATTGTCGAAAGAAGTTTATTTATATATAGCTTATTTGATGGACAATTATGGGAGCCTAACTCTACAGTGCATGGCCATTGAAAACAAGTGAAACTGAAAAATTAATATTGAGAAGAGAGAACAGTTTGAGCGGGATATTACGGAAGTTCCTCTTCGAACCCAGATTGTTTCAAAAAGTTTGAAAATGTGGAATGTATTATCATTTCCCATTTTTCAAATCTATATGTGCATAATATGGTCGAGAAGTGTTGAGAAGTACGAAAAATCGGGTAGAGATGTTGTAAAATTTAAACTGTAATGCATGAAGGGGTGTCTCTATCAAAAATCCTGTAGTGCTGGTCTATAACAAGATAACTCATGATAGGTTTTTGATAGATACACCATTGCCTGATAGCGTTCTGATAGGTTTTTGATAGTCTTTTGATGGAGAACTCATAGTGAACTGATAGGGTTTTGATAGCCTTCGGTTGATAGTGTTTGAAATAGTAACTTTCGGATTTGCTAATTTATATCCTAATATCAAATTTTTGTAATCAATTCAATATCACAGTGAGGAGGTTATGGGTTTTGGTGGTTTGGAATGAAACACTTCACATTCCTACAGAAATACGGACATGTCTGCTCGAAGGTGGTAAGTAGCGTAAATAAGTTTATTTATTGTTTATTTGATTGATAATAATGATGTACTAACTCCCCAGTGGTTGGGCGTCGAAAACAAGTGAAACTGAACAATGAATGTTGAGGTGAGAGAACTATCTGAGCAGGACATTATATCTACCAAAGTTGCTGAAGTTAGAACCCAGATTGTTGAATGAAGTTTATTTATATATAGCTTATTTGATGGACAATTATGGGAGCCTAACTCTCCAGTGCATGGCCATTGAAAACAAGTGGACCTGAACAATTAATATTGAGAAGAGAGAACAGTTTGAGCGGATTAGGGAAGCGGATATTGTTTAAAAAAGTTTGAAAATGTGAAATGTATTATTATTTCCCATTTTTCAAATCTGTATGTGCATAATATGGTCGAAGAAGTGTTGAGAAGTACGAAAAATGGGGTAGAAATGTTGTAAAATTTAAATTGTAATAGATGAAGGGGTGTCTCTATCAAAAATCCTGTAGTGCTGGTCTATCACAGGATAACTTGTGGTAGGTTTTTGATAGATACACCATTGCCTGATAGCGTTCTGATAGGTTGTTGATAGTGTTTTGATGGAGATCTCATAGTGACCTGATGGGGTTTTGATAGCCTTCGGTTGATAGTGTTTGAAAGAGTTTCTTTTGGATCTGATAATTTATATCTGAACATCGAATTTTTGTATTGGTATATTGGTAGGTTTTGGTGGTTTTGAGTGGAACACTTGATATTCCTATAAAAATATGGACATATATGTGCTTGAAGGTGATTTCAGGAAGCATAACTACATTTATTTATGGTCTGGAAAATATAGATAAACTGACGCTCCGACCATATAAAGTCGGGATGGATCTGAGTCAGCGTTTGCTAATGTGAAAAGTGTTGAAATTTGTGTTCATGATTTCCTTCTCATTTTTGTGCCACTCCAATGAAGATTTCCCTCACGTGATCCAGTAGTGTGGCAATGGATGAGGTAAGTGAGAGATAAATCTATTTCTACAAAAATACTCTGAAGAGTGTTCTTATAGATGATAATAGTGCACTGAGTTGCACACTTTCAATACCCTATACTGTGATAGTTTTCTTATAGTGTTTTGATAGAGTACGAGCCTGCACACAATCATACCTCTATCAACTTAGGCGGAGGAGGGGAATGACCCTATATAATGAGCAAGCGCTCCCAACCAGTATCAGTGCATTTTCAGCATTCGTGCAAGTCGTATCGGTCTTCCATGCATTCCATTCACACCAGATTCCAGTCAGTGGTAACGAGTTGGTTGTGTGTTGTCTTTGCGAGTTTCCAAACCTCCATAAACCAGTTAAACATTGTGAGTATTGCACCATATATACGCCCGGTGTGGTTTTTGTTTGTAGCAATGTCCCAGGCTGGTGAAGTGCGTGACTTGCTCATAAGTTGGCATCTGCCTGAAGAGGCAATCGAGAAAATCATATGAAAATACCCCACCAAATCGTCAAAACACGGCAAGTTCATCGAGAATTCAACATTTTCTGGTTTACCTACTATTACCAAACATTTCCTTCACCTTGTTCAAGATTATTTCATGAAAACTGAAGTAGATTTCTTGAAGCCACAATTCAATCATTTCTTCGTGAATTTTGGTTGCTAGAATGTGAATTTACAGTTCAAATGACAGTAAAGTTCCTGGCAAAACTAATGAGAAAGTGGGTAACATTTAAAAAAAAAATTAGGTAAATTAAATTTCAAAAATGTGGTAGGTACGGATTTGTTGATGACTTTCTAGTTGTTATTCAGGTTGATGTTGATGTTGTTGGGGGGAGGGGGGGGGTGCGACTACCTGGCAATGTTTGGGGTTAAATTAACCGTTATCCCAAGTGGCGGGAAATGCGCAGATGGATGATGGATACATAGCGCGCTAGAGAAGCCGTTACGTACACTTTCCCTTCTCGTTCCCAGTTTATTTATTGACCATACCTACTTTCAGGTTCAAGAAGACTTCATAACGCTCCATCCCCAATATCAGGAGGGGCTGTTCTACAACCAGTCGAACGTGCGGAAACAAATTGTGCAAAAAGCTACGGAAAACTTCCCTTCAAGGAGGACAGGGGCCACCCAGGCCAACGCCTGGGTTCACAATGATTCCTACAACCAAGCTGTCGAAAGCGGAGGTTCGTTGAAATGCTGCATATTAATCTATTGATTGCTCATCGATGCTACTTGCAACCGTTGGCAATATGTAGGTACTGTGAAATTCAACAGCTAGTCATCCAGGACCGATTTGATTCCTTTTATTTGGAATGTATGTAATATCCTACAGATATTATATTAAAGAAACGTGAATTGCAATTCCAAGAAGAAAGTGTATTTTTCTAATTTCGTATTGTCAACATAGGTATCACCTGTGGTCTCATGATATAACTTGTAGTACGTACGTAGTGAATCGTTACAGTATGGATTTCCAATGTTCTTTCTACTTTTAATCGGCGGTTTATTGCAAATTCATCTTTACAACAAAAGTGACGAAATTCATGAAAATGCCTTTGAGCGTTCCAGTTCAAAACCATGCCGTTGGTATGATTTTTTACATTTTGGTTTATTATTTTCAATAATGAACCATTGGAATCGAGCATGAAACAAAAATTCTTATCCCCCCTCAAAATTTGATGGTTTACGTTTTAAGGTATGTAGAATCCAAAACTGTAAAACGCTGCAAATCCCTGCACAACGTTTATTATTTGTACAGAATACCCTTCTGTTACAGATCACAGGTCTCCGTATAGATAACCCTTCTATATAACATTATGTACCTACTATTCTACAAATATTATGTAGATCGCGGACCTCCGTAGGTTAGTACCTAACCCCGTACTCGTTACTAGGTACCTCCCTAAACCGTTGTGTAATAATTTACCTGTATAGGTTCCACTTCGTTGTGTAATAATTTGCCCATCAATAATACTTCAACGGTTTTTCAAGTTGCAAAACTACCTATCAACAAAATCCAGCCCCTTCTTGGTAGATTAGCCGTTGTGTAATAATTTACCGTGGTGTAATAATTTGCCGTTGTGTAATAATTTTCCGTTGTGTAATAATTTGTCATTGTGTAATAATTTGCCATTATGTAATAATTTACCCATCAATAATACTTCAACGGTTGTTCAAGTTGCAAAAGTACCTATCAACAAAATCCGGGCCTTACTGTGAACGAACGGCTGGACGTACGGTGCTCCGGGTGGTCTTAAAAAACTCGTAAGTTCAAGAACTATTTAAAACCGTAAAAACATTCACGTAAAAAAAAGGTATAGGCGTTTTGAAAATTTCAACCCCTATTTTGAACCCCCTGACAGTAACGTCGAGCTTCGAGGACCAACTAGACCCCAAACGGAACCTATAACCCGAATTGAATCAGTTTGTATGCCACATCTGTTTAACCAATTATTTATTTCCTACTACAGACAAGTGTGAGGTGGCACTTCTGCTGCTCCCTACGCCGTAGCTGCAGGCCCAGTGGAAACCAATCGTCCAAGAACGAAGGCCACAGTGATCGAAGCCACAAGATTTTTTCCACAGCCATTCCGCCTAAACTGCATTTCCTCACCCACTATCACTCTTCCATGCAGCGTAATGGTCCCATTTTCTCCTTGTCCTGTCTTCGATTTGAGTCAAATTACAGGGCACTGAAAACTGCTCTGCGTTCTGTTGCCACCACCGTCAATCCCCCCTCTCTGCCTATAAAAAAATTCAGCTTCAGCTGAACAATTTATTATTAATGAGCTGGTTACCAGCTCTGACTTACAAGCCAGGAGCTCTTTACTCTGTGGATCGTACTTCCATTAATTCCTTGATTGAAGAGAACCAAAACTCTTACATCCCCTAACAACATAACTTACAAGCCTGGTTATCCTGATCCCAAATTTTGTGGACGGCCCTTTATTTGTCTAATTGGACCGTATTCTTTACTCTTCAGTTTTGGATAAGGCGTTTGGGGAGTGCCACGTTTTCCTTACTGTTTGCTTCTCGGAACATTTCTACGCTTACGAAGTTACCCCAACTTGTGTTTTAAAATGGTATGATTTAGAAAAACTCGAATTCCCCTTCCCCAACAACATGCATAAGGCACGCAGCAAACAATATGTCACCATGCGTAATTTTATCGCCCATTTAATCTACTGACTGGGAATTTTAATAATTTTATTCTTGGGGAGGAGGGGAGCAGGACCAGGAATTCTAAGATGTATTAGTTTCGAAAGGTCAGTAGATTAAATGGGCGTAGATTGAATCTAGTTACCATTGTTTTCTCTGCTCACTAGAAGGTGTAATCATCGTATAAAGCTGTTTTTCGTTAGAAATGTGCATGATCTCCACAATCCTGGTTTCATAATATTTATCTATCTGTTTACTCAATAATTACATTAATTGAAGATTCTATTTTAAATTAATTGAATTGAGTGTTTACTCAATGTAATTATTGAGTAAACAGATACAGATGAATTATGAAACCGGGATTGTGGAGATCATGCAAATGTCACAAAAACATTGCTTTATGCGATGATTACACCCGTTAGTGAGTAGAGAAAATCATGAGCATGTTTGTGAAGTAATATGCTTGATAACGTTTCATCACTGGTACACTGAATTTAAAATAGAATTTTCGTCTAATAATAATCAAATAAATCGATTTTGTATTTACACTTAGGGACGGGAGAGGATATTTTGTGGGGCTGAGCTAAGAACCCTAATTATTTCTTTTGCAATTTAAATATGAAACCTATATTTCAATATTACTCAGTGATTTAAACTAAATTTTATCTAATCATAAGCTATACTATTATATTAGACTAACTCTGTTGTATTTATTTCGTATCTATTTGAAATTGACTCCAATCCTTTAATGTTACAATATAAATATTCTGTACATACTTAAAGTGAATTGTACCTAATCATAAGAGTCACCATTAGCTATATTTCTTTATATTAGGCTGACTCTATTATATTTATTTCGTACCTATATTGAAATAATTGACTCCAAACCTTCAGTGTTAATACGTAAATATCCTGTACATATTTGTTTAAATAGTATGATTTTAAACAGTAGTATTAGTAAATGTTCTTACATATGATTCAATATTCCAAAGAAACGAATTGAATTGAAATATTATTATTATACACTTGTGTTTGAAAGTCATCAAAATATAATTGCTGTTAAACTTCAAAATTTGTTCACGATTACTTGCATCCTTTTTCTCTTAGTTACTAGTTTATTACACCTACTTGTTTTTAAATGTATTACTATCATTTATTCAACAATTTTGTTTCAATTGTCAGGGGTGACGTCACTGTGAGTGAACTCTTCGTCCATCAGCATGCTATACCTGTGATAATATGTCGTCATTAGGTTTAAATAGTAGCGCCTTTAGCTTACGCTGCATCCCCCCACCACCACCGCCATACACCTAGCTTATAGCTTGGTGTAAGGAAGAGGGGTTCAGAGTAACCTGAAGGCGCTATTGTTTCAACCTTGAGACGATCTATCACATGTATAGCATTCTGATATACGACGATTTGACCACACTTTCACAGTGATAGATCAAATCTATCACTGAAAGTGTGGTCACATCGTCGTCTATCACCTTTTGATAGATGGAAGGGATAGTTGTTTGATAGAGTTCATCTATCAGAAGGTGATAGATGAACTCCATCAAACAACTATCCCTTCCATCTATCAAAACTTACGAAAGAGTACTGATAGGAAACGATAGAGTTTTGATAGGAAATGATAGTCTTTCGATAGATATGGATGAAAGAGTACTGATAGGAAACGATAGGGTTTTGATAGGAAACGATAGTCTTTCGATAGATATGGATGAAAGAGCACTGATAGGAAACGATAGGGTTTTGATAGGAAATGATAGTATTTCGATAGATATGGATGAAAGAGTACTGATGGGAAACGATAGGGTTTTGATAGGAAACGATAGTATTTCGATAGATATGGATGAAAGAGTACTGATGGGAAACGATAGGGTGTTGATAGAAAACGATAGTATTTCGATAGATATGGGTGAAAGAGTACTGATGGGAAACGATAGGGTTTTGATAGGAAACGATAGTATTTCGATAGATATGGATGAAAGAGTACTGATGGGAAACGATAGGGTATTGATAGAAAACGATAGTATTTCGATAGATATGGGTGAAAGAGTACAGATGGGAAATGATAGGATTTTGATAGGAAACGATAGTCTTTCGATAGATATGGATGAAAGAGTACTGATAGGAAACTATAGGGTTTTGATAGGGAACGATAGTCTTTCGATAGATATGGATGAAAGAGTACTGATGGGAAACGATAGGGTATTGATAGAAAACGATAGTATTTCGATAGATATGGGTGAAAGAGTACAGATGGGAAATGATAGGATTTTGATAGGAAACGATAGTCTTTCGATAGATATGGATGAAAGAGTACTGATAGGAAACTATAGGGTTTTGATAGGGAACGATAGTCTTTCGATAGATATGGATGAAAGAGTACTGATAGGAAACTATAGGGTTTTGATAGGGAACGATAGTCTTTCGATAGATATGGATGAAAGAGTACTGATAGGAAACGATAGGGTTTTGATAGGAAACGATAGTCTTTTGATAGATATGGCTGAAAGCGTACTGATAGGAAACTATAGTGTTTTGATAGGGAACGACAGTCTTTCGATAGATATTGATGAAAGTGTACTGATAGGAAACGATGGTCTTTCGATAGATATTGGTGAAAGAGTACTGATAGCAAGTGATAGATTTTTGATAGGACTCGATAGTCTTTTGATAGATATGATGAAAGTGTACTGATAGCAAATGATAGCTTTTTGATAGAAATAGATAGTCTTCTGATAGATTTTGCCTGTAATGAATGGCAGGTTATTGATAGGAAATGATAGTCTTTTGATAGGAAACGATAGTTTTCTGATAGATTAACACTATCATAATTGATAGATGGAGGTATATCTATCAAAAAATGGCCACAACCCTTTCAAAATACCCTATCAAAACCCTATGAAATACCGTCCCAAACCGAGCCTACAATTTGATAGATGGGACACTATCTTCAGGAACCAATAGAGTACTGATAGTGTTTATCTATCATACCGTCTGTCATTCATTGGGCCGAAATTCGGCCCAATAGACTATCACACACTATCGGTACTCTATTGGTTCCTGATGATAGATACCATCTATCAGTTTTGATAGAAAACACCCCCCTTTTTTTTCTCAGTGTGGAATATCGCTTACTTCTCCTAATGGCCAAACGGGCTGGAAACAACTGACACCCACACTGACTAACGCTGATTTCTATCGGAACAGGCCGGGCGAAATCTCGTACGCGAGCTGGATTCTTGGCCTGAGGTGCCGAAAGGCCACTGAACCCATTCGCCCATCACATGTCCAGGTTCGCCGTCAGCGCCTCTCCGCCTCACGTCAATTTCACGGCCCTCGTCCGATAGAGGTTCGACGAGAATGCGGTTCACATCGAGAGATATCCAAGCAAACTACCGCCAGTATTTGCGCATAAAACACAAAATACTTGACTGAATAACGAATTACTTACTACTACAGGTACCTTACACGAAAATCCATGCAGCATAATCCCAATCAACACTCAAACTCTACACAAACGAATCGGTTTTTTGATCGAAAACGCTGCAAATCCCTGCACAACGGTTTATTATTTTGTATAGAATACCCTTCTGTTACAGATCACAGCTCTATGTATAGATAACCCGTCTATATAATATGATATGTACTATTCTATACATATTATGTAGATCGCAGACCCTCCGTAGGTTAGTACCTAACCCCGTACTCGTTACTAGGTACCTACCTAAATCACGAGTTAAATGTTGCTAAAATAATTCTGCCGATGACAAACAGTACCTAACAAAAAGAAACACACATAATGAAGTTCTGAAAAGAAATTGTTGATGAGGAGTGAAAAAAGTTGCAAAAGTACCTACCAACAAACTCCAGCCCCTTCTACGTAGATGGTATAATGAACCGTTGTGTAATAATTTACCGTTGAGTAATGATTTACCGTAGTAATAATTTACCCATCAATAATACTTCAACGTTTGTTCAAGTTTCACTACCTACCAACAAACTCCAAAAGAGCCATCATTTTTGCAATGAAATAATATCACAGAACAACCAACTCGACTTCATACTCCGCCAATATAATCAGGTGATCCCTACCAATGATTTCATCTCCGCCAAATTTCCTATTGTGGGCGCGTCTCTAGTTACGAGATTTGGTTTGAATTGTATACAAGTTCATTCACACTGGAGTCGAAAAAGCCTGTCGGTGCAAACTTTGGGGCCTTACTGTGAACGAACGGCTGGACGTACGATGCTCCGGGGGGTCTTAAAAAACTCGCAAGTTCAAGAACTATTTAAAACCGTAAAAATATTCACGTTAAAAAATGGTATAGGCGTTTTGAAAATTTCAACCCCTATTTTGAACCCCTTAGAGATGACTCACAGTAACGTCGAGCTTCGAGGACCAACTAGACGCCGAACGGAACCTATAACCCGAATTTCATCAATTTTTTTTCATGGTAACTAAGAAAAGTGGCCCGTACGGCGTACGGCGTACGGCGTACGGCGGACAGACAGAAATATTTTTATTGCAGTTTTGGATTCTACATACCTTGAAACGTAAACCATCAAATTTTGAGGGGGGGTAAGAATTTTTTTTTTCATGCTCGATTCCAATGGTTCATTATTGAAAATAATAAACCAAAATCGGTTAGATGTATCTGCTGTTTTGCTTCCACACCACCGGATATAATTGAGAGAGCTCCAAAATTGAAATTTCCACTTGCAATATTTGCGTTTTAGACATCGAGGAATAAATTTGGTTCCGTGTCTGTCCTCTTCAAGCAATTTCTTGTAATGATAGTAGCGACTGCGCGTGTGCGAACAACGAAAACCTTGTAACGCCGTTTGTATTCAACCGATTTCGCTGGATTTACATTGCTGCACCATTAGGGTTCAACTGAGTACAAATCCGACCGATTCAGTTTATAGTAAAGGGAAAGTATGGTGAGTTTTTACAATCATTCGATGGTTTTATTTTTCAACTTCAAGATGTTCTCTACAGTTCACGATACCGACTTGTTTTTGCTTCCGATTCTACCGTGGTAGCGGCCTTGGGTTCACTTCTGGGAGAAAGAAAAATCCTACAATATCAAAATTTCCACTGACGTTTTTGTTTCAGAACTTCTGAACAGATGTGGTTCCGTGTCTGTCCGTCTGTGAGTCCGGAAATCCTTGCAACGCGCACAACTGCATGAAGGTCTTACACGATCCTAACCGGTATAACAGTGTATTTTTCGTGCATTACCTAGTGGAAATGGACAACGTTTCAGTAACTCCGTTTTTTTCTTTCTAATGACTCGATCATCTGCCAGCATTAACAACCACCATGCTGTCGACTTAACTGTTAACTGACGTAATTGTATGGATGGATTTATTGCAGTAGCGATTTGTATCAGGTTGCGAGGGAGCTATGTGCCTTAGCATTTCTATGTGCCTTAGCATTAGTTTTTTCAAGATTTCTTCATTTTCCGACGTTGCAACTGATTCGTATGAGTACCTTTGTAGGTATATGTAATTCCTGACATGTTTTCTCCGAAATTTGATCATTCCATTACTCGTAAACTGCGTAGTTTTGGAATATTGTTTCTGTAGCGTGTGTTGTGTGTTGTTTAGTCCACTGTAATTAGAAAGATATATATATATCTACTCTGCCCAGTACACTTATCATCACACTTTACGACGTCCATACATTTCGTGTCAACAAAATATGAAAAATCCTGGATCTGATGTTGCATAACCTTCTGACTTTAAATACTGATCTTGAAACGATTGAAAGTGCCATTGTTTTACGGAATGTTCCCGTTACCTTTATCATCAGTAACTACCGACATTCGGTTTACCGTGGGCAGTCACGGTACATGCTGAACAATTTCGCTTGAAAAGCCATTTCATTCTCTAAATATCAATGTGAAAATAACAACATTGTTGAGTAATCATAATGCATGCATTACAGGGGACGCTCACCACTGGACATTGTGTAGCTTAGGTACACCGACAGTTACTCAAACTAGTTCCCCCAGTTCCTTGCATAACTAAACCGAAACTGTAACCATTAGAGAATGAAACCATTGATATTGTTGTAAAACTAGATCTAAAACTCAGTCGATTGCAGAACCAACATCGGATGAAAACTGCGGATAATTCAATTAGCAAATAAATTTTGTCATACACATAGACAGCTTCACACCTATGGTTTTATGAAACTCAAGTTAAAAAACAAATATATATATATGAGATATTATATATATAAACCTTATACATTATATAAATAAACTGGGATAATTCACATATTCACATTACACCCTTTGCCGCTAGTTCGATGGCTACCCGTTCAAGTTAATAGCGAATTGCCACCCCTTCGCTCTTTGATCAATTTTCCGATTATATTGTCAAAGCTTCCCCTGTAATTTTGCACCCCTCACTTCGCTTTTACAGGATGTACGGATTCCCGTATGACTGCCTTGTTGATGTTGCGGAAGTGATCGACTGTCTTCACAGGGAGATCAGAATTAATTCCGATAATAATTATTATCATTACTCAAGGGTCAAGGCTTCCAACTGCCTCACCGCCCTTTGTAGTGACGAGGGGCGGTGGGACTCGAACAGACGGTCTCAGTCGCTGTCCCAGATCCCAGCCTCCACATGACCGTGTACTAACCGGCTCGGCCACAGGCTCACCTCTTGCTACCATAATTTTGCGGCTTCAAATTCAAGATTATGTCGCGAATTAAAACTTTTTTTATCTCTACAACAAAATGAAGGAAAGGTCAACGACAATCCGCCGGAGTCGAACTGGAAACGTTAGCGAACTTTTATCCCAAAACGGGGATATAAACAGCTCCAGCCCTCTTGACCCCCCCCAATCAATGTTTTTCCACGAAATAACATTAGCTTATGGAATCTTGGTTGTACAAGATTTGCGCAATAAATCTATGAAACCACAAACTCAAGTATGCACCAGCTTTTGAAAATAACTATCGTCACACCGACCTGACGAACTTACACGTGTATTTACAATGTCATGGGGAAGGAGTGAAAACAGCTGCCCATACAGGTTCCCCCTTCCCCCAAAGCTCAATAATGGTAGAGTGAGGAGTGTAACGGTCCCAATGGTAACAGACTGGTTAAGACACTGGTTCTATTACAACGCATGCTTCCTGGAGTCCCCCCCCCCCTTTTTAACCCTGGATTTGACCTCATAGGTATATCCGGGGAAGGGGGGGGGGGCTTTCTTACTTTGGGATATGACACTACTCGTTATTTCAATCTTCAGTCCCTGTAGGCATGATTACTATCAGAGACGAAGAGCTAATCGCTGGTCGGGTAAGCATATGCAAGCTTTTAAAGCCTGTATTGGTGCCCGCCCGAGAGGAGAACTAGAGACGCCGCAAACTTTTATCCCAAATGGGGATATAAAGATCGCTCTAGCCCGCTCGGACACCCCGGCCCCTGCTTCCAGGAGATGACGATTCGTTTTCGCGAACCGCCTGTACTCTTTCTGCTGCGTGCACAAAAACTCGAGAACAGCCCTTTCTATTATGGACGGGATTCTCATATACCGTCCCCCCTCCCCCCCCCCTTTAAAACATACTTCTTTGAATAGTGAGTATGTTATGGATGAGAGAGGGTCTGAAAGTAGTACCTATGGAGTCCAGGAAAGATTCGAATGGAAACACCAAGGTTGGAAACCTCTATCGTGATGGTA
Source organism: Leptopterna dolabrata (assembly GCA_954871275.1). Lineage (NCBI taxonomy): Eukaryota > Metazoa > Arthropoda > Insecta > Hemiptera > Miridae > Leptopterna > Leptopterna dolabrata. The sequence continues at coordinate 112,361,222 of OX940974.1, read as the reverse complement.
CATACTGCGAATTATTTACTGACGGAAAACATAGCTCCTACAAAATTGCACAGGCGAACCTGGAAATAAATAATATGGAAGGAAATAATGGAGTGTCATTGATCGCCAGGCACTGAGCGCCTTTAAAAAGAAGCAGATGGCTAGAGAATAACAAATTAAATATATAGAAAAGAAGAAATTGTAAGCGGCCACTGTAATTTTTATATGCAAAGGGGTTTATATGAAATTTCCTTCTGAAAATCTCTGGGTAGAAATTCCTTCTGGAAATACCCATTAAATAAGTGGAGGGGGTATCGAGAATTTCAGCGCATACCCACCGAATTACGTTCTGCTACCATGTCCTAAGGGAAGGAGTGAAACGAGCCGCCATACAGCATAGTTTTGCAAAATCAGGTCTCTTTTTGTAATTCATAAGCAGTATAATTGGTCCAATAATTACTAGATTTATTCAATGCACTAAATACTCGTATTTTCAATGAATGATAACTTTTTTTTTTTAATATTATACAAAAAAATGTTAGTTTTTCTCATGGTAACATATTATACACAATAAGATCTGACATTGGAAATTAACTTATAATACAACTTAATAAACTAAGTCTAAGTACGAAATATACGATCCAAATTTGCAATTTTTGTTTTCACAAGGGGGCGCTATGTAATAAAATTCGAAAAACAAAACTTCAAAGTCAGATGTATGAAAGCAGTTTGCCCTTTCCTTGTTGAATGAATGCAGCAGGCATAGTGAGCAAAATAAAATGTTGAGAAATGAATAAAAATATAAAAATACGAAGAGGGGTGTATCATTAATCCGAAGTACCTACATGGAAACTGAGTAAAACTGAATTTTGTATTAATTATAGTTAAAAACAGTCGAAAAACTATAGTGTAAAATAATACGTAAAAACAGTCGAAAACTTAGGAATTTCCAATTGCGTTGATGATGCATATAATTACACATCTTTTCTTTTTTAAATGCCTTACACAAATTTTAAATACCATTAACAATTATTAACAACATTTCAAAGCTTCATAAGTCACTGGGACAGAACTGTAGTAGGCAAGCTGAGATGTGGGAAGAGAAATCAAGTCAAACTTCCTTGAAATCAGGAAGGAAGATAAGGGGGAGGGTAATGTGCTACTTCAGTGACAGGCTGAGAGGGAGGGGCGAAGAATGGAGTATGGAGGGAGTGGATGGGGGGGGGGGATTGCGCTCAGAGGAGGAAATTCCCTAGGATGAGGCCTACAAGTAGCCCTGAATACATACTACAGTCACTGTTCCCTCAGAATTTGGCCAGCTTCAGAAAAAACCTTTCTGAGGGAACTGAGGTCGCTACCACTGGCACATATCTTAAGGCGGCATTCGAAACTGCTGGGAATGTCTCAGCCATCTGCTTCCAATATAATATGGGGTTTTGCTGAATTCTCTCCTGTGGTGATCTCAAATACAGGCTGAACTCTTCATTTATTCCAGGAGCGTCTCGGCCTCGGGGTGCCAGAGGACTTATGACCACATCTTGTGGATGCTCTTGTGTTTTTTGAACAAAGACGAAGATGGTACACCTCGTGCAAACGTTGTTAACAGTATGTGATACCGATAATGATGTGATAACGTGAGGTGAGGTGATCTCCACTTTCTTGCCCTGGGGAAAATGCCGCGGTCAGTAGCAGAATGTGATGCATTGTTATGGCGTTATATCATGATTCCATTGTACCATCTTCTACCATTTTGAAATCTCAGCGAAGAAAAGAATTACCAATAAGATGAATAATCATTAACAACTAATCGTTACAAAATAATCGATTATCCGATTAATCGAACCCTACTGACATCGATTAAAAAAAGTCGATTATTTGACAAAATAATCGATTATTTTTGATTCATGGATTAATCGATACCCATCCCTCCTACAATCAACAAACTTCAACGAGAACGGCCCCCTTGGCGTCCACAACACCGGAGTTGGGTTGGACGCAGTAGGTACCTACTTCTTGGTCGCCGTCGTTTTGATTTTGAGTAACGCTCGGTTTCCCGTCGGGTTGTACAATTTTTATGTACGTGAACGACATGAGGTTGAACCGCCCAACGAATCTGTGTTCCGACTGAGGATCTATGCTCAAAACCTGCTCCTGCTTTCCTGCCATTTCGTAAAATTCAAACACACGGTCTAAGAAAAGGAGAAACTACAAAAATGCGTACAAATTCTCAAGTGAGAACTGAACGTCGGGCACAAGAAATGACTTCCACTTCATCTCCAGCTTCCCTGCGTTTTAATTCGCGTTCTTTCTTTCTTCAGTTTTCCTATTTGACTGTATATTACTAACCTCCTTTCACACTCGTGATATTTCTTCTCCTTTTAATATTTTTCCACCTTTCTTTTTTCTTTTTCTTTTTTTTTATTCACCAATGACTTTCTGGTAATCGTATTCCTATTATTATATATTTGTTTTCTTTCAATACTCCTTTTGAGTTTGTTATTACTCAGCATCACTTAACTTATTTTGGCAGAGAGTAGGTAGGCCTTTTATTTCTCTACTTCAATTACATTTTCCTCTCTACTTGTCATTATCTTTCCATCTTATCATTTTACGATTTTCTTTTCCTACTTTCATTAACAAGTAGGTGGTAGCAAAGACGCTGTTTGCTTCGGTGTAAGGAATTACCCCTCCTACCCCTCATTTTAGGTGTTTGGATAGTGGAGACTACCAAACCAATTACCACACATCACCATTACGGTGGAGGTTTCCAAACTTGGAGTTTACAGTCTAATCTTTCCTGGACTCCATACTATTTGCAGGCCCTTTTTCTTCTCTAACATACTTATTCCAAGAATAAGTACGTTTAAGGGGGTGAGTGTCACAACAAAAGTCCCAAAAGTTGTCAAAATAGTCCCTTACATGGATCCACCCTTCCAAGCTCTATGTCGTATGTATTATGGCCCAGCTTGATGCAGGTATATGCATCTCATCTGATTCACTCAAAACAGTCAATAATTCAAGTACGAATATAGGTACAGGAGGATATGAGGCGACTTGGCGTGAATAGGCACCCCTCGAAGAAACCGATACACCAAGTGATAAATTTTCATCTCGGGATGAGCCGTGGATGGCGGTGAGGATGACACCTTCCAGAACCCAAGCCCCGCTTTAGCCCGACTGATGGATAGAAGAATCCCACCAACACCAGGGCAAGCTCCTCCTTGATAAATGACACATAATGCCAAACCGATTGTCCAACGCATTCCTTTAATATCCTCCACTCCCCACCCCTACCACTTACCCCGATAAAATGCAGATATATTACGTTAAACGAAATTCTATACGCCTTGCCTCTTTCATTTAACCATCCATCATTGCGGCAGGAGGGACGTAATGCAATTTTTTCCCCCGCTCCCGCTTGCTGTTGACGTTGTTGTTAAGTAATCGTCTTTGCCTTTTTCTAACCGCATTCGTAACCCCAACCGTATCGAATGGAATGAGGGTAGCTATCCTTCTTCCCCAAGTTATATTTGAAGATAAAAACAATCCTGTAATGTAAACAGAGATACGTTCTTCGAGACAGAAAACCCCTAGACGGGGATTTTTTTATATTTTTGTATCCGTTATTCTTTAAAGGGAGCCTTGATGTACTTATGCAGCACTTTCGGAATCACGACCAGGTCGGATGTAAAGTTGAATATAGTTTGTTCTGTGGAGTAAACAATGGAAGAGTAAAAATAAACAGCGTTTCTAGATTATCGTAAGAAGAGGCTAGCGGAAGTTTGAAAAATGTAACTGGGGAATTTCAGAAATGAAAGTGCGGGGGTATGATAACAGCTATCTATAAAATAAAAATCTATAATATCTTGATAATATGAATTTGAGTAAAACAACGAAAAGTATTCTGTGGCCGCAGGTATAATTGGTCTTTTTCGTGAGTGGTAGAATCGCTTCATCGAAAACATGTTTCAACGCCACACAGTTGCCAAACAAATTGAAAAATAACAATATGAATATTAATAATAATGATCAAAGAATAATACAAGTTCTACTCATAAGCAGCATCATCACAGAAGCTGTTTTTATAAGTAATGTACTTAATAAATCTGAATTCCAATTTACTACTACATTACCAAACATAAAACAACGTTAAAAACGTCCTTCAAACGTTTCTGAGCTCTAAACGTGTTTATTATTCAAATAACTGTTTTCAGTGAATTTAGTGTTTTTCCAACTCGTGACACAATCCCATACCTAACATTTTCATGTTGTTTATAGCAGTGTCATGTGCTTTCCGAACATTCATAGAGTTTTAACAACCAAAAAAAAACTCAAATTTGACAGACTTAAATCCACAAACAGCTATTTCGAACCATTCGTTAGTAATTTTGAAAAATGCTGAAGATTAGAATATTTTCATCATGTTGTTCAGATATTTTCTGGAATTACACATACGGTATGATTTTTGATAAGATCGAGGGATGAATCGAAAATGTCTTGTAAGATTTTTTTTTTCGCTTAGTGTACCTGATCTTGTGCGCTAAAAGTAACAACGATGAAAAAGCTGTGCTCCTCTCCATTTTTTTTTAGCTGATTTTAAATGTAATTGTGCCCAAGAGGAAGAAAGCAATTTCCAACTGATCCTCCATTTTGATTCCTCAAACCCATCCAGGTTAGGTATGATGAAATTCACGAACTCAACTCACTCGGGTCAGGAGACCGACGTGGTTCGATCAGCGTGTGAAGAAACAGTTCTTGAACTCGCCGTGCTTGGAACAGAGTTCTCGTCGAACACATTCGAAGGAGTTGATGAGCTGATGCGTGCGGGGAGCATTCCTCAAGTTTCCACACCAGCTGGGAGGAGGAGGTGCGTGAACTCTTCGAGCATAAAGACGTTCCGCACTCGACGTGAAAACCTAACCGCGAAGTAAACCACGCGTGCGGTAAGAAGGTTACCCGTGAAGCAGCCACATTCCGCCCACCAATCAAAATATCACGGCCTCACCAAGAGCCGAATGCCATTTCATGTTGATATTATCACAGTAATCGATGAATGGAGGGATTGAAAAAACGGACTCACTCCGAATGTGTTCTCGTATTTACTGATCTTACTCTGAACAATGCGCCAATGAAACGAGACAAGCGTGAGCCCTTGCAACCAGTAATAATTGCACCATTCAACATACCCGTCGTGGTACCCCTTTACAATATACCACTCAATGTACATTTAAGACTGTTTCCAATAAAGCCAGGGAGAAGGTGAGCTCTCCCTCCATCGATCCCCCAACAGCTTTCAACCGCCGTCGGAGGACCTGGGGAGGGTAGAGGCGCCTTTATAAGACGCCCTCCTTCCCCAGCTCGTCATTCTACCGACCTCACTCGAACTCGATGAATTCTCTCTCTCACCTTACCTTCCTTCTGAACCTCTCTCATAAAAGATCCCAATGTGGCGTAACCTTACTGGGCACAACCTCTAGTATCCAACCTTTCTGGCCTTGCCAATGTGGTGCAACCTTTCTGGATACTACCTACCTCATAACCTACGCTCTCATAACCACAGGGGTAATCCCAACTTTCCAGCCAAAAATCCAAGAAGAACCGCAACCCCCCACCGCCAACATCATGACAACAATGGCACTATCAATGATCAAAGATTATTTGTCATAAAAATAGGAGCCTAATCCGTATTTTTGGGGGCCGAAATTGGGGGAAACCATCATAAATTGCTATTTCAATTATTGCACATGAAAGAAACTCTAAATGTGTTTCAAGCATTTCTGTGAGTATGTCCAGTAGAATAATAAACCCATATGAAAAGGACTTTGCAGCGTTTTTTAGCTTGCACCTCTAAACGTCGGTTCGAATCGCACAGTAAGAGACAAAAGGTACACCTATGTATTCGCTCCGCAATTTTTAACTCCCTCAACAATTTTTCTTTTACGTTTCAAGGTGCGCAGATTCCAAAAACGATGCCAAGTCCTTGTCAGGTGGATTTTTATTACTCTGTTGGACATACCTACAGAAATGTTGGCTGTTCATTTATTGTTTCTTTCATTTGCAATAATTGAAATGGCTATTGTTGATGGTTTCCACCAATTTTGGCCCCCAAAAACACGAATTAGGCTCCTGTTGGTTTGTTATTCTGTGAATAATACACCTATGTATTCGCTCAGCAAAACATTTTTATAACACCCCCTCAAAAAATTTTTCTTTTCCGTTTCAAGGTGCGTAGATTCCACAAATGCAATGTCCGTCCGCCGTCCGCCGTCCGCCGTATCACGTGTACAGGCTTCATTTTCGGTCTAAAAAAATCTTTATTTCGCACACATGCTCCATTTGGGCCCTAGTTGTGTCCCGAAACTTTTCAGCCCGATCGGAATATACCCAGGGGTGTTATGAGTGAAAATGTGTGTAAAAATAGGTACTTTTTGCATTTTAGCAACATGTTGGTAACATGAGCTTTTAAGGTATCGTTTTTCATGTTTTTGGGGACGAGAAGACCGAATATGAAGTCGATTTTGACCAAAGAATAGAAAATTGAGGTTCTACCAGATGTTCAGCTCCCGAAATTGATTTTTTATGAGTCAAAAACCTGGGAAATCGTCTGAAATCACCATCAGTTTGTAGAATAACACTGGAAAAAGTGTCAACAGGTGGATCAAGACGATTAAATGGTACTATCAATGACCAGAGATAATTTATTTAAAAAAAAAGAAAAAAAGGAGCGTACCTTATTCGTGTTTTGGGGGCCAAAATTGGTGGAAACCACCAGAGATAGCTATTTCAATTATTTTATATGAAAGAAACAATAAATAAACAGCCAACATCTCTGTAGGTATGTCCAATAGAATAATAAACCCATGTGACAAGGACTTTGCAGCGTTTTTCTTTTACGTTTCAACGTGCGTAGATCCGAAAATGCAATGTCCATCCCCCGTATCATCCACATCTACTTTATTTTCGGTCTAAAAAATTAGTTCTTTCGCACAAAGGCTCCATTTGGGCCCTAGTTGTGTCCCAAAACATTGCAACCCGATCGGAATATACCCAGGGGTGTTATGGCTGAAAAATTGGCATACAAATCGGGTTTTTTGGTGTTCTAGTAACATGAGCTTGTGAGGCATCGTTTTCCATGTTTTTTAGGGCAGGAAGACCGAATACAAAGTTGATTTTGACCAACGAGTGAAGACCTGAGGTTGTAACGAAGGTTCAGCTCCCAAAATTCATTTTTTACTAGTCAACAACCTGGGAAACTTCTGGAATTACTATTAATTTGTATAATAACACTAGAAGTAGCATCAACAGGTGAATCAAGACAATTTAATGGCACTACCAATCATCGAAGATAATTTGTCAAAAATAGGAGCCTAATTCGTGGTTTTGGGGGCCATAATTGGCAGAAACCATCAAAAATAGCTGTCAATTATTGCACATGAAAGAAACAATAGAATAATAAACCCACCCGACAAGGACTTCTAGCAGTAGGTAGGTATTTTGATTTCCGTAGTCCCAGAATTGAGCTAGTAGGCAGCCAGGAGGTGTTGAGCCAGTGCAGCGGAAGCGGTACCAGCTTCAAAAGCCACACTTGCTACACATTTTTTAGAGCGTTGCCTTTTTTTCGAACTAAAAACCTCGGCTCTGTGAAACAGAAAAGCCGAGGGAAAGGAAGGCGGAGTCGCTTTCATTAATCCGATGGGAAATGATAAGAAACTGGAGGCAGAAAAGGTAAATGGGGCTGGAGCCCATGTAGTTAGCCCTCTGATTAGAGTGTTCGGAGGTGAAATGTGACGATGGTAGGTTGGTAGGGGATTCCGGGAGAAAATCGGTTAGGGTCTCGTGGAGGCGGTTGAATAGAAGAAATAAATGTGCGATCTCCCGACCCCCCCCCCCCCCCCCCTCATCCCTTCCTCTTTTCCCACCTTTTGATATAACTTGTGAGAATGCGCACGTGTCCATATTGGTGCTTTCAGTGAAACCATAAGGCAATCTATAACTCATTGGCTATTGTATAGGAAATATATTGAGGCCGTTTGCTTCGAACACACGTTCCTTCCCGTCGATGTGTAGGACGTTTTTCGGGGTGTGCAACCCCTCGACCCCCAACAGCGCTTTGAAATTCTTCCTATTCGCCGATTCTCTCGGAAAATACGGCAAATTTCCTAATAGTGGCTGCTGTAAACGGCCGCGTGCCCTCCACAATCGACCTTTTGAATCCCACAAACGCTGTAACTCTTCGGAAATATTCTTGGTATTTTCCCCATAGGAATAAATTGGAGGTAGGTAAGATTTTCCGTAAAAATTATCTACAAAAAACCTACAGTTGTATATTTAGGCTATATCAAAGTTTACGGTTTCTGAAAAAAAGAAATCACGGAATAGGCAACCATCATTTTTTTCAATTTTATACTGCAAGTAGACTCCAAATCGAATGTTGAACATATCGATTGGTTTCTGATTTCTGTTCTCTCAATTAAAATTTATTGATAGAATTTTCGAGTTTATTTTTGAAATTTAAAGTTGGTAAGCATTTCATGATATTCATTTACTTGATCCAAAGAGACGTTTATTTTGCAAAGAAAATTCAGATAGGAGTGGTTAATTACCATATCCACTTCTTCTTCTTCCCCCACCGGCCACAGAAATCGGGTAAGTTCCGTTATATGCCCCCAATTCTTAAATTTTTTTCTATTAACTTTAAACCTTGTGAAACGGCTAAGAAAAAGGCTTATATATGAAAAACACAATAACAATCAACGAGTCATTTAATTCCCACACCAAAATGAACACACAAAAATTTTTCTAAAAGTTCTTACTGAGGTGGCCACTCATCTATTCAGAAGTCCCAAACAACCTGCTCATTCACGGGATAGTTTCTGGGATTGTTTATCTTTTTTGAGATGCGAGCGCAAGCGAGCATCCAGATCGCTTGACAATGCATTCCACTAATCTATTCAGAAGTCCCAAACAACCTTCAGCTTCTTTTGTAAAACAAATTTGAAAGAATTGTAAAAAATCGCGTCTTTACCCAACTTGGTACCGCCTGCCACGCGTTCCACGTTTGCCATCATTCGACACTGACTGAAAACACATCCAGACAACGAACGAAAGCGATAACTAATAATTCAGAAAATAATAATTTAAATAATTTTAAATCGTTAAATGAGTGGCCTCCCGTTAACCGATAAGTACCCAGAAATCAAACAACCCAACTTAATAGAAGAAAGTTAATAGAAAAAAATTTAAGAATTGGGGGCATATAACGGAACTTACCCCAGAAATCTATTAGCTTGAAGAATCTAAAATAATTATTATAAAAAAATGACTTGAACATTTATGACAAATTACCAACCGAAATGAGGTCCAGATCGGCCCTTTTGGCTTGGGATGAGAATCTATGAAGGAGAAGTGGTCAACCTGTTGACATAGCCACTCGTGTTCAATGAGAGAATGAAGATTGGCCCTTTGTACTTTTCCACCAGCGAGTCTCAGGAGTCAATTCATTTAAAAAAATTTTGCTATTCATTCATTTCAGTTAGAACGAGGACGCCAAATTATAAAATTACGCTCAACTCGAGATAGGTAGAATATGATCCCATATTATTATAATAAAGGAACTTGAATAACAATTTATGAACAGAAAAAAATATAACTATTAACAACAAAAAATCTTAGAGAACTTGAATGTAAAGCAAGGAAGCCTGGTGATGACTGATGATTTACGGCTTATTTTATAATTATTTTTAAAAAACAGACTTTTCATCAGCCCTCCCAAGCTCTCACAGATTTTAAAAAAAGGTGAAATAACTGTGAAATATGTATCAAACAATAAGCACCGAATGATGTAATCAACTAATATTTCTACCTACCACCTAAGCTGACATTTCATTTTAATTTTTCATGCACAGCATTCCGTTTTTGTGAGCAGCGGTTGAAATCGCGACGGGACAGTCTGTAGTTCGAATGAATACGGGCAACAACGTATGTTTTCGGCTACGATAGGCGACGTAATGCCATTGGTAAACAGATTCTAAGCAGCTTCAGTCAAACAAGGAAGAAAGCGAAGGAGGAAGTAAGCCACAGTAATTATTATGGTAAAAGGATGGTAAATTTGGCATGATTATATTGAAATTCGCCCTTCTACTGCACAAAGTAACAACCCTCCGATGAATATTCAGAAGTTCCACATCAACTAGTTACAAAATAAAAGTCCCTCCTTATCCGTTTCCTCACCTGCCCACTAAGCCTTCAGAGAAAGCATTTCATGAATTGGAGGAAAAACGTTTGGTCAAAAGTAAATCATGTAGGTATTGAATAGCTCGACATTGAACTTAGTTGATCGTTTATGTAAGACCTATATAAGATATATTTTAACCACTTCATCTCAATTGGAGGATAGATTTCAGAAAAATACCTGGATTTTTACAACGAAACGACTCATGCGCTGACGGAAGTTGCTATGGGGTTTGATGAAATGCAGTGGGGACCATTCAGATACCACCTGACCACCATCATCTTTCGCACAGTTATGGGCTTTACAGGGAGAACACGTTTCCGCATGCACTGACGAAAATCTGAGTATGATTGCGACGAAAGTCATACTGCCTATCTGCGTACCATTGCTACTGCTCAAATTTCAACTAAATACAAACAGTTTTTCAGGAAGTAATGAAAAAATTATACATCCGTTACAGGCTTGAGAGACTACCGTGTAGATATGAGCGTTACTAGGGAAATACGAGTACGTTTTGCTGATGCGCAGAAGAAAGTTACAGTTATATTTTAAAACTCGAATGGGGCCATCTACTAAGCCCTACCCTCAAAATTTCCGTTAATTCTTTTGTATAGTAAATGAGCGGTTCAAAGTTTGCGTAGGCACATGCATTATACATTAGTAATCCATTATACGAGCAAACAAAAATGATATTTGCATCTGTATCGTCAGAATCGTATTCCGTATTCAGGATGGTCAGAAATGAGGACAGGAATGTTGAAGTTCGTATGAAAATACAATGAAGTCTTCATGCCAAGTTTGGAAAACAGCGATGCTCTCGACTTTATTTCCAATTTACACCTCTCCAATGTTCCCTTTTAAATAATTACTCGAAAACCGCCGTTTTTGGCTCGGGAGGGAAATTGCCACCACAACTTATAATGCTCTCATTAACCATCCACCCCATCCCTTAACTAATTTTTTTCCCCCAAAGCTCCTGGAGCGCTGCATTTTTAAAGCGGGCGGTTCCACCAAGTATTCCACGCAGTTTCGCTAGCGACGAAATCGCTTCCAATTAAAATGTACTTCAAGAGTCGAAAGGCCTCGTAGAAAGTTAATCCCCGCAGTATTACTGACGCTCAACTTTAAAACTGACCATGCAATAAATTGCTGGTACGGCACTTTTTAACCTTTAAAATTTTTCATCTCAGAAGATTTTTTCCCCTCGCTAAGAGCTTCTGAAAATTATCTAAGTACGTGGGTAAGAGGAAGTGCACGTAATTCTTTTTTTTTTCCTTTTCAAAGCGAGGGATGAAACGCAAACTCCTGAAACGCCTGTGCTGCGCGATTACTCGCAATACAACAGTTGCACCACGGTATTCCCAAGGCCTAGGGTTTCCCCGAGAAGTATGTGCGGCATTTGTTCAAAGAACTACACGAAATATCAAAATCCAGAAAGACGATCCCGAAACGACCGCAATCCGTTTCGACCACAATAATGTAGGGAAGGGGGAATACGTTTCGACCAAATAAGGCGTATGAAAGTGGTCCGTTTCGTTCAGAGCCCGTTTTTGCATATCGTTATATTTTACTATTTTTAGTGAAATTACTACTAAATGAAGTATAAAAGTGATTACTATTAATTTAATCGCATGCAACACCCACCTAAAAATCTTTGCCCGGAAGTGGGCGGTGTCGTAGGTTTACTGTGAAATGAAAGCAGTGTCAATTAAAAGGTGTTGAATCTAAACCGTTGCTGAATCAGATCGTTTGTCACATCTATTGCCCACGTCAGACTTCATGACTTGACATTGATAACGTTAAATATATTTGGGTGAGGTGTATAAAATAGCCGGTTACAATCGGAATGAATAAACGATTCGGCCCCATTCGTCGTTGTAACGAAAGGTAAACTGCTATTGGCATGTACAAAAGCAAAACTTCTCTTCGTTCACTAAAACAATGCTCTGGCGTTCAAGCAATTGTCTCATACGTTCAGCGATGGTATCAGGAAATTATTTTTTTTCTGGAGGCATACATATTTTGTCTAATCGATTTCAAATCAGAGTGTTCAAGTTGTGATGTTCTTTGTGTAGACAACTCTTGTCGAATTGATTTATTGGGTTTTCTGACAGTTGCTCTACCGCCTTTCTTTTCAAAATAGAGGCAAGTTTTTCTCATTCCACCGTTCGTGGTTGTGTTAATTTTTTGTAGAAAAAACTCGCTCAAATTGACGATCCGTCACTATCGTCACATAGCACTTTCGATTATTACAACGAAAATTTTTGTCGACGTCCTTCAAAATCCCTCTTCCCTCTTTCCTTCAATGTTTAGCACCAATTTCGACATTAATTTCGCAATAATTTATTATATGGAGACTGATAACGGAGGTAACGCATGTAAACTAAAGTATATCGGCTGATAGCACCACATATTGGAGATAAAATTATTCATGTTATTTCAGGTGCTTCTTCTCTTCCGTTTGTAAAGAGGAATGATCGCTAGTAGTGACAACAGTTAGTCATTCTAGTCTCCTTACCACTTTTTCGTTTAATATCACTTTTTCAGGAGATCTTTCCCACAAATCGCACGTCACATCGCTAGCAGTACCTGGTCGAAACGAGTTGTGTGGTAAGGGTCGAAACGCAATCACTAGAAAACCTCGTTTCGGCCACCGTTGGTCAAAACGAAATGCGCCGCCCGAAACTGCAGCGTTGTTATCGGCACCATTCCCGGCACCGGAGCCACAATTGCTCGTAACCCAAAGTTTTTAAACAATTTAAACCAAATTAAGAACCTCAAAACCTACAAAAACTATAGCATTGTTGGATTTCTCTTACCAGTTGCAGTGACGTCGCCAAACATTACTGCGGAACACAGTTACCAAATTGCTCGTTCAAATAACAGTAAGTAGAGGGAAAAAGTATGTTCTGGCACAGGGGTCAACCTGCAAGACCTGTGATACTAAACCCGCACGACACAAAACCTGCAACCCTACGAATTTTTCGAAAAAATGTACGAAATTTTCGTGTTTTGTTATGAACTTCAAGAATTTTCGAAAAAATGTACGAAAATATCGTTTGTTTTTCAAATTTTGTTTGAAATTTACATTTTCAAAAAATCTACGAACTTTTTGAAAAATTTATGAAATTTTCTACAAATTTTGTCATTACCTTCGAAAATATTCAAAAAAATTGTCGAAAATTCCGTTACCTTCAATAATTTTGTAAAAACAGCAGCAAAATTGTCGTAAATTTTTTTGACTTGTTAAAAAAATTTGCTCAAAAATTGTTGAAGGTAACGGAATTTTCGAAAAATTTTGAATATTTTCGAAGGTAATGACACAGACTTTTGAAAATTTTGTAAATTTTTCAAAAATTCCGTACATTTTTCAAAAATGTAAATTTGGAAAATGTTTGAAAAACGAACGACATTTTCGTAAATTTTTTCGACACTTTTTGAAGTTAATGAAAAAACTTATGAAAATTTCGCAAATTTTTTCGAAAAGTTCGTATTGTTGCGGGTTTTGTGTCTTGCGGGTTCATTATCACAGGTCTTGCAGGGTGACCCCTGTGCCAGAACATAATTTTCGTAGCTCGTGAATATTTGTAAGGTCATATCGAAGAATTGCGCAATTGCGCTTCAACAAACTGACAACGGTATTAAGTCATAAAAGGCGATGGAAACTCAAGGTTCACAGGGAATTCCGCGTACAACGGCAACAAAGCAACGTTCCAACGAATGCTCGACGTAGCCCGGTGCTGTGAATGAACAATTATACAACAGTAGGCAAATGGATCAGGATGAGGAGAGTTACTCACTTGACATTGGCATTTGTCAATAATTCCAGCTCCCTCGCCATAAATTATTACGGCAAGTGTTGCTTTGCTCATGTGCGGGCAGCGGCTGGGCCCAAGCGTATGCAAAGTGACATCGATTAAGGTTACATAATTTATAGGTAGCTGCGGTAATATGCTTCTCCCCGCCGGGCGCATACAATAGATCTGCACATCAAAATCAGACCTTGGAAATATGTTTCAATCCAACGGTATCGCTTCGATTAGCTAATTTGAATCAGGAGGGTCGGTGGAGCGAGACCCCATGCAATTGCTGTGTGAATAATTCCGGGGGATAAGTGTTTGTCTTGGTAATTTTGCCAGGTAGAATACAACGAGTGCACATTACCAGGAACACCGGGATTGAATGACGCGGTCCACTTCGACCGCGTTTGTTACGATAACCATCTCAGTGGTATGAAAATAGCCAACTATTAGAATAATTCAGTATAATTAACAAAAATGGTAGAAGGAGGTGATTAGACACAATCATGAAAAACCGGTCGACAGTTTAGGTAGGTAGACAAGTTACCACAAAAATTCGTTCATCTGACATGCTGACGACTGGAACTCTAACCATAACTACGAGCTACGGTCGTTCACTGCGATTTTGAGGGTAGATGCGTATCGGTCCCTCATCAACATCACCAAAATCCGACATAGGTTGTGTATGCCCATGCTAAACGTGGTTTCTTCACGAAAACTAATATGAACAAACAATCAAGTTGATATAAATGTGGATCGCTAGACCGTCAAACTGGACTGAACAATCCTGACCACTCAAGGGGACCTGTGCAGGTCGATTTTCCCGGAGGGGATTTTTGGTTTTTTGCCCTAAAAGAAACTGCAGAATCTGCTGAACATTTGGTTATATTGTTATAATAATAAAGTAGGCACCCTTGAAATGCTTGAGAAAATCATCGAAATTAGTGAGCACTGGACGCGTAAGCTGGCTCACCTTCCCTGTCTGCTAATTGCTAAGTTGTAAGAAAACTGAAATTGTTGTCAACGAAGATGATCCTCCTTGTTCTTCAAAAGACGCTGGTTATTTATTTATTTCATTCCTCGTGACACAATTTTCCGGTTCCCTTCAATTCGTTCCCGAGAACAGTCAATTCAGTCCCGTCCCCTAAACTCGACGTTGCTTATTCGTTCCCGCTCCCTTAATTCAACCTTTCCGGACGAATAAGCAACACTCCTTTTTCAACGTTGTCAGTTCGCTTCCTGCTCATTCTGAGTTACTATTATCATACCTAGGTATATTTTAGTATGGTAAATGCTCTTGCGATGACAAGAAAAAGTCAAGCGTCACAAAAAAGCGTTACGGAAATAACTCCCACGCTCGCCTTGACTTACCCCGCGGACTTAATCCGCCTGCCGGGAGTGGGTTCCCCTTCGCTCCCGTTCCTCCACCTCCGTGGTGTTCCCCATTCTACAGCATGCACGATGTTTCATAGTTTCCTCCAAAGCAGGTAAATAGGCATCATGCGGAGTCAAGGGCGGAGCCGAGTTTTTATAATTATAAGTCACGACATTCAAAATATATAATATCAGGAATTATTATTAAAAGTGGATGTAAGGAAGAACTATCCTCGTCAACATTCATCAAAAATTTAATTTCCTCGTTATACTGCCATCGTCTTTACGTAATCAGCCACTTATGAATAGGTTCCTATATTTGAAAGCCATTCATCACCTTCATCAACTTACCCCGTTGTAACAGTGGCTTTTCTCAATACATTTTTTCTTCCGGTGGAGACGGGATCGGTGAGCGGAAGCCTAATCGATATCCCTTCTTAACCGGTGATAATCTCTCTGGTCTAGGAGGGGGACTCTCGAGGGTCCACCCCCACTGTTACACTCTGTCACATGGTAGCAGAGCGTGGTTTGGTAGTATGCGCCGATCAACTCACCATACTCCATCCACTTTTCGTGGGCTAACCAGAAGGACAAGCCCAAAGGTTTCCCAGAAGGATTCCTTTACTAACAACCTGTCCCTTTGATAATAAATACATCCATTGGCTTCCCCACCCCCTTTTCCCCTTTAGAGAACCAGTATAATTAAAATATACTGAGCTCATCAGAAGGCGATTGATGCCATGTCCCAATTGACAAGTCCCAATAGTTGATCCATCCTAACGATGGAGGTTGATCACCTAGAGGTTGACCAGATGAGCACAATTAGCTGGACAACAACCTCTGACAACATTATCCGCCAATACTCGTATGTAGGAGCTCTGTTCTCCACCAGTAAATATTATTGAGGTAGTACCATTACGATGGAGGTTAGTTCTTGAAGTTGTTCAGATGTCGTTTCCTAAACCAGAACTTCATACTACTTTTCATTCCCCCTTTTCCCTCTCATACTTCTGCTACCCAGAAGTATGTCATGTGGGGAGGAGTGTAACAGTGTGGCTGTTCTCGACACATTTTTTCTTCCGGTGGAGACGGGATCGGTGAGCGGAAGCCTAATCGATTTCCCTTCTTAACCGGTGATAATCTCACTGGTCTAGGAGGGGGACTCTCGAGGGTCCATCCCCACTTTTACACTCTGTCACACCGTTCACTCAACAGTTCAGAACGACTCACGTCGACCACTCGCAGAACACTAAAGAGTAGAATATACGCTTTCGAATGAGGAGTCATCACTATCACAACGACAAAACCTACCTACCGTCAATACGTCCCGCGCTCAATACTTTAGTTATATAGATGGGAACGGGACTGAATTGAGCACGTAATTTTACGACCCGCTCAGGTAGCCCCAATTACCGAGCGTTCGCTTGGCTTAGCATAAGCTGGCACTCGAGAACGAATAGCTACGCACCCCAATTTTTGCATGCGTGTGGAAAAGAGTCGCTAAGAGAGTTGCAGGGAAGCTTATCCACCTTCCACAGAGAAGGTTCTAGAAAAACACCACTTCCCACAAACGATGTTTTTGCAGATCCATGTACCTTTTTCTTCAGATTCGGAAGACCTAGCTCAAAGATAATATACTTAATGGTAACAGATTGGGTGATTTTCATCATTCCAAATCGTATGTGGAAACACTGGCGGTTATCAAAGTAGTGATAACGCGTGATAACTGTTTTTTCATGTTTTGTATTTTCTACCTTCGTTCGAAGGCGATGATTCGAGGTTATTTCTTTCACCAAAGTTAGTCAATATCAAAAGAATAGCGTGTAAAAGTCTAATACCAATTTACTGGAATACAAATAAGTTCAGAATAGGTAGGTACATGAGGGTGACAAAAGGTATGTATGGTCTACCACTGAGTCTTCATAATGCCTCTCCCAGGCAAGTTATCGCGAACTTTCTTATACAGGTAACAAAGTTATTATAGCACTAACGTTGCGTAAAAAATTGGTGATTTAATTATCAAAACTAAGTTCAGTATGACTAATTACTGCTGAGCACAGCTCCGAGCACACTGGTGACCGATAGGTCCCCTTTGTTAGCTTATCAATGCGCATGTACTAAATAATTGCCTCGTGGCACCATCGAGCTATCCTATTACCACGACACTGTTTATTGAATTAATTATGATCATGGATCCAACTCCACACATCCCCCTACTGAATGGTTCAATGGGGGAGGGGTAGGCTCAACAGCTTACCTTAGCTGCGTAATAATGCGCTTTCAACGTGAAGGTAAATGTTAATCTAGCAAATCTTCCATAATGACATGAATACAATGCCGTTGTCGCCTGACCGTTGTATGTGATTTCACCCTCTCTCTCACTCTCATAACCCTCCCATCCCTCCCCTCCTTAGTAATCCCCAGGCAAGGAACTGCTATGAGTATAATATGACGATTATATTTTTGTTCCTTCCTACTAACTGGAATTGGTCAAAACCCCCACCAGTTTAGAACCCACAAACATAGCTGCAACACGAGATATCTTGGCAAACTCCGAGATTCCCATTCACTTACCGACTCATTTCGTCACTGAAGATGAAGTTGATTGACACACACTTATCACACTTATTCGACTCAACTTCATCTTCATAATAAAATCATCTAAGCTAATAATATTCCTCCTGATGGTTTACAAAAAAATAGTTCAAGCTCCGACCACTTTACAACTATTTCTCCACACACACTCACTTGCCACCTACCTACTATCAAACAACCGCCACCATCTGTGTTCACTGTACGACTTCTGTTCAACTCCACCTCATTGCCTTTCCACTTGAGGACGACCATCATGGCGTCGAAATATTGCAGAAATTAACTCAACACTGTTTGATTACACCACTAACCCCCCTAAGAAAGTGTTTATTCAGATACCGTTTCTACAAATATAACTCAGATGTAGGTAACGTGGCTCAGCTGTTGCACAACAAAAAAGGAGCACTCGGCACTATTATTTTAACAGTGGAGTGTGTAATTTTTATGTATTTTTAAACATATTCACGTTAACGTGCACATATAGTGAATCCTAAGATATCAGAAGTACCACATCACAAACATCATAGTAAACCAAAAACACAGTTATTGAAATAAAAGAAGATAATAAATGAATAAAAACAACAAACTGAAAAGAAAAACAAGACCATGGGTTATAATATAAATTATCATTACCATATCGACTATGTGCCTCACATAGATGGCCCGAACTGAGCTAAAATCGACAATGCAAGGGTTACCGGCTTCAATACATCAAAACTCCAGGGATCGGTCACGCATCTCAAATAATTTGTTCGATACAAAACACATCGATTCCAAAATGCACAGGCAAACAGATCAGAACTCGGATCCGTTTCTTGAATTCGATCAACCTGAGAACGGAATTTGACCACCAAATTGCACTTCTTAGGGGTGGTTCCTAAACTAGGGGACAATTTATGTTCTTTGTTGATAAACAATTTTATGCTCAACTTTTCCCAAAAATTTGTTTTTCCGTCTGTATGTGTTTATACTGCCTATATAGCGCCACCATAAAATTTGGCATACGAGTATTTTAGGTCAATTATATATACCTCACACCTCATTGCTGTGGCCTGTCCGGCCCTCAGCTTTTGAACAAAACCCAATTTTTTCTCCCCAATGCTTTCATTTGATTATTCAAAAATAGTTACTGCACCACAATATGCTTATAAATTAGACCAACGTTCACATTATGTGAATGCAATAATTGATCAAAATTTGTCCACATGTTTTCTCCTCATTGTCATGGCTGTGACGGAAATCATCGTAACTCCTTCAAAAAATGAATTTTTAACCTACTCAAACGGTTTCCCTTAGCGGCAACACTGACATTGAAGGACAAGTTCGGCCCCAAGCGATTTCTCATCAGTTGGTGATCATCTGCCCTGAAGGAAGGTGTAAATTCAGATGCGCAAATTTCTCCTCTCATTGTCATGATTTTGGAAATCATGCTTTTTATTTTGATTCAAATTTTTTGTTTTGCATGTATGGGATAGCACTGAAACAGCACTAGACAATGCAGTTCAAGTTTTTATCATAGTTGATTGAGGCCACAATGGCAGCGAGTTAGAGTCGATTTCCTCATTGCTGAGGTCATTACGAACCTACTTGTCCTGGCCACCACAATCGCTATGACAATGAGTAGAAACCAAGATATTGAGAGAAATACGATACTAGAGATTCCCGGTTCGGCGAATATCCACAAACCTGCAGTTCTTTCAGCTTCTAACTAAATTCCTCATCCCCAGTACATCATTTGGTTGAAGTTAAAGGCACGCTATGTGGAATCAGAAAAGAAATGGAGAAGGATTGAGGATTTCACAGTTACTTATCTCTAAGGCATTTAATCATTCCGAGAACTTGGAACCAGAAAATTTTCTATCTTGTCTCTCTTGTTTCAGATTGGAATGGTTCGAACCAAACTGTCAACGGAAGAGCGGGTGTAGAGGAAACGACAGGTAGAACGAAAAAGAAGAGAGCTTCGAAAAAGAACTCAAGGCTGAAGACCAAGTGAAGAGAACAGACATCGGACAGAACTTTTCTGTATCTCGTGAGGCCTCTTCAAATTTGACCACACCGATCAACGCTGGAAATGATCAAGAGTCAGAGCTGGAAATGATCTAACATAACTCGTGGGTCCACGGCATGAGAGAAAAACTTGATGGGCCTCTCGTCACAGTGAATTATTTGAAAAATAATGGTGAAAATAAATCTTTTTGGCCTGATGAACCGGCTCGCTAAATGGTCACCATGAGTATGATATTGTGTAAGATGAATCCCCCTCGTCGATTGGTCCTCGGCTGATGTGCTCTGACGATGCCAAGTAGGTACTTGAGATACTTGAGAAATAATTGTATCCTACTTAATTTTACACAGAAATGATGTTTTATTTTCGTTACTTCATTATGAAATTCATTATGCATTAAAACTTCATTATTGCATTAATACTTCATTATGCAATTCGTGTAAGGAGGAAGACAGAAATTGATATTTTTGGGTGATTTTTTTCTAAGGAAGTGGAATTTCTGAAAACCACTTGAAATCCTTTATTTTCAAAAAAAAATATTGTTATTGAGAAATGGATGCTTTCTTTTTCTCAGTTCAACTGATAATTTTCTCCATGGCTAGGTATTATGCACTTCATTATGCAATTCCTGTAAGGAGGAAGATTGAAACTGATATTTTTGTGATGTTTTTCTAAGGAAGCGGAATTTTTGAAAACCACTGAAAATGTTGTGGTCAAGATTAAAGGTTTTTGCCAAGTTCAATCAATGTCTTTCATTACTTAGATTCGCTTAAAGAACATTTTTCTTTCATCATTGGGCAGTGAACGTCATTATCATGGTCACCTCTCATTGCCATGGCTCAGGGGATTTAAAAAATTCAATTTTGAGGAAATCAGCGATATTCTAGAAGGCATTTACATTGAAATACCTTTAGAATGGACCTCAGACCACCTTAGAAACAAAAAATTTTTTTGGGAGAGGTGAAAACTTTCGAAATCAGTCTTGTCCCGTAGTTTAGGAATCACCCTTAGCCACTAAACCATCAACATGTCCGGGAAATGATGGAATGGCAGGGAAATGGCGAACCCTGCACATTAAGTAAATATGAAGTAGAGAAAGTGTGTAAAGGTACTGTGTGGATTTGCATGCGTTCCCCCGTGAATGTCGCTGCCCGATCTAAGAACGACTCGAGGGGATCAAGAGCCCTGAGAGGAGCCCCAGTGTCTCCCTTCCTCATGCTACCGTAATGCTCGGGCTGTGCATGCGCAGAGAGGGGATTAGGCTTCAGTCACCTTCTCTGATGGCGGGCCTGCGACCAGTCAGGCATCTGGGTGTGATGCAAAGCCAGGCGAGTGGGATCTTGCACTCACCAAAACCGGTACCACGGGTGGGGGGACAGGCAACCGGCACACCGCTTAGGCAAAGTGCCACCTGTCTCCCCCCCCCCCCCCCGCCCGCCACGGATGAGGTAGGATTCGTGGTGGTCGTGGTTGTTACCCAAGCACCGGAGCTGATCCGGATGTGGTGGGGAGGCGCCCTCCTGATGGACTATGGGGGTTTATTGGGTAGGCGTAGGCATGTGAGTTTTGTGGGGAACCAAAAAATCGGGAACCAGCCTGCTAAGTTGGTAGAGTGAGCTAGAACACTCGCCTCCACCTGCAGGTTTAACAAGAACTTGGGCATACCCGAAGACTCTCACTGAGTGTACAGTCACTTCCCAGGAAGGCTTCCCTGTCTGCTTGCAGCAGGAGGGAGATCGTAAGCTTTGAGCCGGGTTC
This sequence comes from Leptopterna dolabrata, assembly GCA_954871275.1. NCBI lineage: Eukaryota > Metazoa > Arthropoda > Insecta > Hemiptera > Miridae > Leptopterna > Leptopterna dolabrata. The sequence goes on along the minus strand of OX940974.1, from coordinate 112,339,483 downwards.
TCCCTTGAACATTGGACATTGCCCGATCTAAGAAGACTCGAGGGGATCAACAGCCCTGAGAGGAGCCCCAGTGTCTCCCTTCCCCATGCTCCCTCACTGCTCGGGCTGTGCATGCACAGAGAGGGGATTAAGCGGTAGCTTCACTGTCACCTTCTCTGATGGCGGGCCTGCGACCGGTCAGGCATCTGGGTGTGATACAAAGCCAGGCGACTGGGATCTTGCACTCACCGAAACCGGTACCACGGGCGGGGGGTCAGGCAACCGGCACACCGCTTAGGCAAAGTGCCACCTGTCTGCCATTCATCCACAAGGACGATTCCTTTTTTCTTTTTCTTTTTTTTAACCTCAGTGAATTAGTTCTTTCTGGGCTGTTTCTGAGGTATTATGCAAACAGGTAGGTACTCGAGGTAGACACTACTCTACCATTGTTAATGTTTTGTGCATCGCAGCCACATGTCTCATTTGAATCGTATTCGAGTTGGGTAACATGCAGTTAAACTTGAAACCTGCGACCATCGGTTAATGGATTAGAGAGGAGGCCTTAATGGTGGCGGGGGGGGGGGGGGGGGGGGGGGGCTAATTGCAGCTGAATACCCATCTAGACGGCCCGGTATCAATGAAACTGGAGTTGCATGAGGACGACGAGTGATCACGACGACTTTCACCGTAATCTCGTCAGTTATCGAATCAGTATAACCAAAATAAGTGGTAGGGCACAGGTCAACCAGGAAGCTTCAGTGATCAGTACACTGTTATCCGGGTGAGCATCCTGGATTGCTAGGACACATTCCGACATTCCTAAAAATAAATAAATAAATAAATATATCTTCAGGGCTTGTTACAAATGAAAATTGTCCAAATGTATAGTTACGTATTGAACTTGGAGGAAGAAGGAAACCGCTAAAACGCCTCCCCTATAAGAAGGGGAGGAAAACGGAAAAAAGAGCTGTGAATCCTTCCACAGCGGTAATTTTCCGTGTAGATCACCTTCTTATTTAGATCAGTGCTATGTATGTTTCCACGTTACGTACTATTAGAAATGCGCATTAATTCACGAAAGAACAGTCAGAATGAGCAGGTTCATGTGGGTTGATCCTCAGTTGGTCACAGGTAAAATAATGAAGAACCGTCAGAAAAATGCACCTACGCATCTCTAAACTCATTAATTTATGCCAAGATTTGGGGTTCGGGAACGACCCCAGTATGGGTTTCGGGTTCCTTGCTCAAGTTCTGGGTTGCAGTACGTGGATATACCCGATTATTTATTTTGGCGTCAACACCAGGTACCTACCAACGTTGTCAGTTTCTATCTAGAAGTAGGTAACTGGAACCAACAACAAAAATATCAGAAAGTACCGTTCCAATTCTGTCAGACTAGCCTTCAGTATGCCCGTCTGTGTCTGCAATCCTTCTAACGCACGTAAACTATAAGTAAAATTGTCGTAATGAGATGCAATTTAAAGGATATATGCGGGTTAAATGGTCTCATACAATCAAAACATACTGTAACTTTCGTCTGAGCATTCACAAACTTGAAACGCTTACGATGCCCTTAACTGCATGAAATAATTATCGAAATGAGCTGAAATTCGTGGGGCAGGTGCGGGTTGAGCCCTTCACGTTCCCATATGAATTTTATCAAACATGGACAAGAACTTCCGTTTGCGCAACCGCAAACGCGACACGCGTACCTCCGATTCTGATCAACCAATTGCGATGGAATTCACAGTGGTTATTCAGGTAGGCACATATACAACAATTCGCCTTATTTTTCCTAAAAAATTCTTTAAAAACACCCCGCAGAGTAACGCATGCATTACAGTGGACGTCTTTTATGGTTGTGTATAGATCACTCTCACTCACTGCTGATCGTCTGGAATTGTACTGAGTAAGTGATCTATGGTGGTGATGAATTCATTGTTCAATTTAATTACCTGATTTCGTGACTAGTTACGCGATATAACAGCTTACGTACATGTCTGACCTACCTATATTAGAGTAGTGATGTCACCATCATAACAATGCTCCAAGGATATTGTGAATAAATTGATTGATTGATCTAAGATTATGGGACTACCTGCCTATTGTATCTTATATACCTATGTCGTATGGCATCTTCAAAATTTGAGATAACGGGCAGCGGACATAAGATTTGCTAAAAATCCCGCGTTCACCTCCCTCGCCCCCACCACCCCCCCAAATAAATTTCGAAATTCCGGCAAAGCAGTCACAACTAGACTGAATTCTGCGTCGAACGAAAAACGAACATGTAAATCGGTTGACAACTAAGCCCTGAGCAGCCCACACAAAATTTTGCCGAAACCCACGTTTATTCGGCGTTGGCCCTCTTCTCCCTCTTCTAGAAGTGAATTTCGAAATTCCGGCGACACAGGGCACAACTACAGTTTTTTGCATCGAACAAAAAAAGAATCACGCAAATCGGTTGACAATTGCGACCTCGGGAGCGCACACAAGGGATTCCAGAGATTTCTGTTCGGAGTGGTCTGAAACGGATTTTACGCGGTTCTTTTAATTTTCGGCTGTGTGTTGTCCTCTTTCTGATCAGATCAAATACATAAGGACGTCTTTTACTAGTGAAGGACATCCCAGAAAAGTAGGTCGAATTAAAACTTCTGGTGATCAAAAATCTGTCAAATCACCAAATACCGATTTATGACCAACAAAAGTGGAACAGAATCAATGGTGGCTCGAGGCAAAAAATGAATATTCCAACATTTTCAATGGCAAACGACAGGATGATTTCGAGGATCAGGAAATTTTCAAGAAGTGGTCAAAAATTGCAAATAATACGCCATAAATGTTATAGGATGGTATGTATTCGAAAATGTGCTAATAAGGTCATCGTGAATGTTCAACTCGACTTTTGAATTCTCCGTACACAGAAATGTAACCAACGAATTTTGAGGAGGCGGGGGATCAGACAGGTTTCGTTTTCAATTTCAAATGTAGGTATTCATTATTCATCAATTATTCATGATTCAAAAAGGGAGGGGGGGGGGATTAGGTACCTACCCTTTTGGTTTATTATTCTGTGAATAATACACCTATGTATTCGCTCAGCAAACAATTTTTACAACACCCCCTCAAACTTTTTTCTTTTTCGTTTCAAGGTGCGTAGATTCCAAAATGCAATGTCCGTCCGCCGTACGCCGTCCGCCGTACGCCGTATCACGTGTACCGGCTTCATTTTCGGTCTAAAAAAGTCGTTCTTTCGCACGCATGCTCCATTTGGGCCCTAGTTGTGTCCCGAAACTTTTCAGCCCGATCGGAATATACCCAAGGGTGTTATGAGTGAAAATGTGTGCAAAAATAGGTACTTTTTGCGTTTTAGCAACATGTTGGTAACATGAGCTTCTGAGATATCGATTTCCATGTTTTTGGGGACGAGAAGACCGAATACGAAGTCGATTTTGACCAAAGAGTGGAAAATTGAGTTCTACCAAATGTTCAGCTCCCAGAATTGATTTTTTTAAATTGAAAAACCTGGGAAATCGTCTGAAATCACCATCAGTTTGCATAATAACACTGGAAAAAGTTTCAACACGTGGATCGAGACGATTAAATGGCACAACCAATGATCAAAGATAGTTAAAAAGAAAAAGAAAAAAGGAGCGTACCTAATTCGTGTTTTAGGGGCCAAAATTAATGGAAACCATTAGAAATAGATATTTCGACTATTACGCATGAAAGAAACAATAAATGAACAGCCAACATTTCTGTAGGTTGTCCAATAGAATAATAAACCCATGTGACAAGGACTTTGCAGCGTTTTTATCATGGGTGAATCTGAAAAACGCTGCAAAGTCCTTGTCACATGGGTTTATTATTCTATTGGACATACCTACAGTAATGTTGCTATCGTTTCTTTCATGTGAAATAATATTGAAATGGCTATTTCTGATGGTTTCCACCTATTTTGGCCCACGAAACACGAATTAGGTACGTTCCTTTTAGCGAATTTTCGAGGAAAAGGAAGCTATTGTTCTCGGTCCAAAGTTTTTAAAACTCGAATTTCCGAAAGATTTTTATACCAAAATCCGTTTCAGACCATCCTGAATTCACTGCCGAAAGACGATTTTATGTGTCATTCCAGACGATAACTCTCGAAAGAATTGAGATAAAAAGTTCAAATTTGCACGAAAAATCTGTCTTGGCAATCGACAGGGTAAGTTCGTAGATGGGCAGAATCGGGTCACTCTAAGGGGGAGTTTTGGGGATTTTTAGGGGGGAAAAATTACCCATAAATTCCCAAAATGAAACAGTCTGACAAGTGACACCTCATTGTAAAGGTTTTTGTACGCTGAAAACGATGGTGAAATCAGAATTGCGATATCTCATTCCGTTCTCAAACTGGAGCACTTTGAAGATGAAGGAACGTGGTTATTTCTTGAGATAAAACAGTTTTACATAAAATCAGTTTTCTTCGAAAATTCGCTCTTATAGCCATGCTGCATGACTGTGGTTTTTTTTTCAAATTATCTTTGATCACTGGTAGTGCCATTTAATCGTCTTGATCCGCGTGTTGATACTTTTTCTGGTGTTATTATACAAATTGATGGTGATTTCACACGATTTCCCAGGTTTTTGACTCATAAAAAAATTAATTTTGGGAGGTGAACAGTTGGTAGAACCTCAATTTTCCACACTTTGGTCAAAATCTACTCCACATTCGGTCTCCTCGTTCCCCAAAAAAATGGAAAACTATACCTCAAAAGCTCATGCTACTAGCATGTTACTAAAACACAAAAAGTACCTATTTTTATACACATTTTCACTCGTAACACCCCTGGGTGTATTCCGATCGGGCTGCAAAGTTTCGGGACACAACTAGGGCCCAAATGAAGCATGTGTGCGAATGAACGAAATTTTTAGACCGAAAATGAAGCTGGGTATGCGTGATACGGCGGACGAACATTGCATTTTGGTTTATTATTCTGTGAATAATACACCTATGTATCCGCTCAGCAAAAAATTTTTATAACACTCAAAACAACTCAAAATTTCTTCTTTTCCGTTTCAAGGTGCGTAGATTCCAAAAATGCAATGTCCGTACGACGTCCGCCGTATCATTTTCGGTCTAAAAAAGTCGTTCTTTCGCACACATGCTCCATTTCCGCCTTAGTTGTGTCCCGAAACTTTGCAGCCCGATCGGAATATACCCAGGGGTGTTATGAGTGAAAATGTGTATAAAAATAGGTACTTTTTGTGTTTTACTAACATGTTAGTAACATGAGCTTCTGAGATATCGTTTTCCGTGTTTTTGGGGACGAGAAGACTGAATATGAAGTCGAGTTTGACTAAAGAGTGGAAAATTGAGTTCTACCAAATGTTCAGCTCCCAAAATTGATTTTTTATGAGTGAAAAACCTGGGAAATCGTCTGACCATCAATTTGTATAATAATACTGGAAAAAGTGTCAACACGTGGATCAAGACGATTAAATGGCACTACCAATGATCAAAGATAATTTGAAAAAAAAGGAGCGTACCTAATTTGTGTTTTAGGAGCCAAAATTGACGGAAACCATCAGAAAAAGCTATTTCGATTATTACGCATGAAAGAAAAAAATAAATGAACAGCCAACATTTCTGTCTGTATGTCCAATAGAATAATAAACCCATGGGACAAGGACTTTCCAGCGTTTTGGAATCCACGCGCCTTGAAACGGAAGAGGAAAAAGTTTGAGGGGGTGTTAGGTATAGACATTTTTTGATGAGCGATTACATAGGTGTAGTATTTACGGAATAATAAACCAAAAACCTATGCTCTTATAAATATGATGGAATTAGCAAATTACCAACGAGGATCGCTTGAAAAGCCATTAATTGTACAGCAAGGAGCTGGGGATTCACGAAAACTTTTGAAATCACCTCAATTTGCTAATGAAGGAGAAGGAGCGGGAAGGAATTCAGGCAGAGATGCCTTCGACGATTCGAGCATTACAGTGTTGCAATATTACATAGATACCCTGTAGCAATCTGGAGGTGAAAGGAGATAGTGGAATATAAAAGCTTTGGGGTATATAGGGTTCTTAAGAGGTGTGTTGCTTTAATAAACTTGAACTAAGTGGTAGCTCTTCCAATTTAAAGTAACAACGGAGGTGGTAACAAGGGAGAACGTGGACAAATTAAACGATTTTAGATGTGGTATTTTGGGTGACAATAACTATCACCTCAGGAAAGGGTTCAGGTGTCAAGAATGGGTGGGCGGTATCGTGGTACGACTAGAACCACCAAGTACACGCCGTAGACAATGGGCCGACTCAATGACTTGGAAACTGCTGGCATTTCTGTAAATTGGCAAGAAGGTCGGCGGTGATACGTGTCTATGTTGTCGGAAGGTATAGCTGTTGGCCTAAGATTGAATTTGCGAGCTGGTGGTGAGAAGTAGAGGTAGAGAGGGTGGAGGATAATGGTAGCGGGAATGAGGCGAAGGCGGCTCCTGTGGAAGACGTTGCGAGGGGTTGGCGATTGTGCCGAACTCGTCGGAGCTTCGCTGTGCCGGCTCATAGATGGCTCTGAGGCTGGCGGCTGGGTGAGGGCGGGCCAATGTGCCGTGCAACGACGAGGCGGGGATAGGGCGCTCCGGCTGTAACTGTTACGAGGAACCTAATCCAAGGGTGGAGCCGGTTCGAACGGTGACAACTCGGTCAGATAAACCACTGCAGTCAGAACTTCGAACAGCTGGAATCTCTAACTGCCTAATAAGAAAGCTCCTTCCAAAAATTCACTTCACCAGCCTGCCAACAATCCAACCAAAGTCCTCAGCGAAATATTTCAACTATTGGGCCCGCTGCCAAGGGCCTCATGTGCGCTGTTAAAATACTGTGTAATTTCTTGCAGTAAACAGCGTAAAAAACCTAAGAGAGAATTTTTAAGGTCCGAAACATCGACGCCAGAAACACAGCAAATTGTGATGGTCAAACGACTATAACAGGTGCCCTCAACGTTTCAAGTGTAAGAATCGACTGTTCTTTTTGTTTTATTATTCTGTGAGCAATACAACTATGTATTCGCTCAGCAAAAAATTTTTATAACACCCCCTCAAAATTTTGGATAAACACAAAATAAATAATTACCCGATGATGCTCAGAAGTTGAGTGAAAAGCTTTGTGTACCTATTTAATAAATTAGTGGTAAGCAAAAGGCGCATTTATTTTGTGTTTATCCCACATTACAAGATGGCTTACCACGAAAGGGAGATAACGAAATTCGATGAATTGATGTACCCCCTCAAAATGTTTTCTTTCAAGTTTCAAGGTGCGTAGATTTCAAAAGTGCAATGTCCGTTCGCCGTATCATACATATCTACTTTAATTTCGCTCTACAAATTACGTTCATTCGCACACAGGCTCCACTTGGGCCCTAGTTGTGTCCCGAAACTTTTCAGCCCGATCGGAATACACCCAAGGGTGTTATGAGCTTGTGAGGCATCATTTTCCATATATTTTAGGTCGAGGACACCGAATATGAAGTCGATTTTGACCAATGAGTGGAAAATTGAGGTTCTAACGAAGTTTCAGCCTTAAATTTACGTAAAAATTTGGTCTAAAATCGTCGTTCTTCCACACACAGTTTGGGTTCCCATTTAGGAACGCATTTGGGTCCTAATAGTGCTCCAAAGCTCGGCAGCCCAATCGGAATACAACCAGGGGTGTTACGGATGAAAAAATGGGTGTAAAAGTAGGGTTTTTCGAGGGTTTTTGAGGTTTTAGTGAACTTGAGCTTGTGGTGCATCGTTTTAAATGTTTTTTAGGGCGAGAAGACCGAAGATGAAGTTGATTTTGATCAAAGAGTGAATAATTGCGGTTGTAACGAAGGTTCAGCTCCCAACATCCATTTTTTATGAGTCAGAAACCTGGGAAATTGTTTGAAATCAACATAAACCTGTATAATAACACTAGAAGTAGCATCAACAGGTGAATCAGGACAATTGAATGGATGGGCCGAATAAGGGTACATGTCAATTTTTTCGATTTTTCGTTTTTGGTACCACACAAATCGTAGGGATCTCCTCTATCACATTATAGCATAATCATGCTTCATTTCCAATTCCATTGGCATTTTATTGAGCTTCAAACTCATGAAACTGATGTGATTTAATTTAGGAGAACAAGGATGCATGTTAGTAAAATACGTAGCAACCGCTCTCGCGTCCAACGTTACGATGCTCGCCTCGCCTGCCTCCAACTCCCGCTCGTGATCTCGCGAATGGCCGATTGCTGATTCTGCTTCCTTCTTATCTTTTTTTTCATAATCCAACTCGGAATACCTATTGTTTTCTAACTTCTAATCATGAGTGGTTCAGTCCATCTCATGCGAAATGATTTGGACCGTATAAATAAGTCTAGATCGCGCACTCTTATAACATTCAAGAACATGGAAAGATGTGAAAACAAGTATTCCCGAAACTCAGGTCAGCCCTACATTTCCAAGAAGAACAATCCTGTCCCTGGAAAACTGCCTCCAAATTGTCATCAAGCATGCGGTGAGTTGTGCGTTTACTGTGGAAATATTACTGTTGAAGAGAAACTTGACAACTTCAGGAGGTTCTACGGACTCGAGTATGATGAACAATCACTGTTCCTATTAAGATTAATTTGAATAAATTTTACCGTCTATACAGCTCCATCCCAAAGTTTGCCAAAACCCCATCAACTTCCCCCTCAGCACACCACTCTTCTGCCTATTTCACAGCCCAAAAAGGACCAAAAAGCACCTTCTGCGGATGATTCCATTTCTGGAGCCCGAATACAGAGGTTTCTATGAGTCTCTTCCCTCAATGTCTTGACCTTTTTGCCTTGAGCATTTTTTATTTTGTCCATTATAAACTTAGGTAGGTCCTAGTAATGCATTCTTGAGAGTATTTTTTTCTCATTCTTATATGTATCTAATTTGTCTTTCAAAAGTAATAAAACCATTTTCGAGAAAAACTAAAAGATGATGAGTTCTCCTTATGTGGGTCAGAAATGGAAGAATGAGTTGTGATGGAAGGTAGTGTTGTTTTTACTGCCCGCCCAACGGGAAAATAATTTGTGGAATAAGGGTACATGTTCATAAAAAGCGTAAAATTGATTCGATCGATCAGATTTCATTTTCATTTCGCTCTCCTGTAAAGTTCGGAAAAACGACATGTACCCTTATTCGGCCCACCCATTCAATTAAATGGCACTATCAATGATCAAAGACATTTTGTTAATAACAGGAGCCTAATTCATGTTTTGGGATGCCAAAATTGGTGGAAACCATCAAAAATAGCTATTTTCAATTATTGCACATGAAAGAAGCAATAAATGTATTTCCAGCATTTCTGAGGCACGTCCAGTAGAATAATAAACCCATGTGATAAGGAGTTTGCAGCGTTTTTTCTCTTAAATTAGCGATGCAGTAGTCGAAGAAAAATATCGAGGGAGAAGGTTGACGATAACTTGTTAACACTATCACAAATTTTCATGACAATGTGGATGGGGTTAGGAATCTGTACGAGGCATCGAAAAATTAATGTATGGCTACGAGAAATTGTTTTATAACTTCAAGAGCGTTTTACATAGGTGGTCTTAATGGTGGTGGTGGTGTTTATTTCTTCAAATAGTTACTTTCTGCTTTGTAGTCTTGTGTGTGTGTGAAATTTTGCAATCAATTTTAAACATGTGGATGAGATTGACGGAGACATGACAATATTGCATTGTCGTCCAGTTCTGAGCTAGGTTTAAAGTTTCAAATCATTTGCAGAAATTTATTACCTAATTGATTAATTAATGTATGTTTTCATAATTAATTCTCGCATTGTCATAAAAGACTGACTATTGTGCAAAATGTCAGCAAACAACGGAAAGTTGGCGAAAAACTATTAAAATAACTGACCGCCACGGATAGAGCGGATACGGTAGCGGAAATTGATTGAATAATTAATGAACGCATGTTTTTATGATCATAGATTTCAGCTCGAACATCGGGAAGTGGGCGAGAAATGGATTACAACATTTTTGTACTGGACAGACAAGACGGGGAAGAAATTGACTACCTGCCTAATTAATTAATTGACTAAATAAATGTATATTTTTATTATTGATTCATGTATTGTCATCGAAGGCAGATCACTGTGCAAAATTTCAGCTGAACTGGACGTAGGGAGGTGGGCGAGAAATGGATTGCAACATTTGTACTAGACATACAAGACGGGGAAGAAATTGATTACCTACCTAATCAATTAATTAACTAAATGAATGTATATTTTTATTATTGATTCATGTATTACCATCAAAGACAGATCATTGTGCAACATTTCAGCTGAACTGTACTCAGGGAAGTGGGCGAGAAATGGATTACAAAATTTGTACCGGAGAGAAGACTGACAAGAAAGAGAGTTAATAAAAACGTGAGAGTAATGAAAATGCTTTCAACAATCGGACAATATTATTATCAACACCCTTCAGATAGCTAAAGGATCTTTTACCGTCAGGATTTTACGATTAACTCCTAGTCCAAGTCAAATGGGACTACCACAGAAATCACAACCTGCTATACCAAAGAGGCAAACTCAAGAGGCTATGCAGAGGAGGGCAAACCCAAGAAGAAGAGCAACAGCTGGGCAACAGCAAAGGTATATCGGGAGCACCATCCAACCGGGGAGACGCCCAGGAGGCAGAGATCACTGGGATGAGTCATCACTTGAGCTGTACGGCCTAATTACCGTAGGCCTCGCTCTGAGTGACCTAATGTGACCCTTCGCCGCCTCCACCCGGTGGCTTCACAGCGCCCTTTTACAGGTAAAGGGTTCAAAGGAGTCGGGCCGAAGTCTCCCAGGTCTGGCGGTAGCCCCAGGCGAAACTACATCATCTTCACACCTTATCCAACAACTCTTATTCTCCAACATTGTTCATCAGCCGAGACGACCCCCGACTCGCTTTGCCTACTCTAACCGCCCATCCCCAGCACGCCTTTGTTAACTAAAGGCTCTTGGATAGTGCAACCTTTCATCAAACGAACCCTCATACACTAGGCATGCCCTGGCTAAGATCAAGCCGTAAAGAATATTCCCTGCAGGGGAGGATTGGACATCTACAACCCAGTGGATCCAGTTGACCATCAAAGGAGCTATCTATTTGCAAATTTATCACCGGAATACACAAGGTCGTTGCAATTCCACCGAACATGTATATGTATACTATTAGGCATTCCATGAGTGTTGCTACACTACCAGATAGCGATATAGATGCAGTCTTCCCCCGCCATCGCTAACCTGTCGATGAAATGTTGTCGATGGCAAACATGAAAACTGGACCCTGCATATTGCCTTTAAGACGTCTCTCCATTACTCAGTCAATTGTTATGTACCACCACCGTTCTTAATCCAGATAAAACGTGTCAATGACCGAAATTTCACGTTATCCAAAATAACAATTTCTACTCGCATTTCGCATTTTAAAGATTAAAAAACAAAATACGTTCCGTACCCGTCATCCTGTACCCAATCCCTTGTAATATCACATATAGTATCAATTAAAAAATCCAAACGAGATGAACTTTGGGCGGGACCATTCCGCAATGGTCCCCAGCTGTTAACAAATAGATTTCATCACAATCCTAATTTACCGCAAGTCTCTTGATGCACGAACAATGAATCTCTTCTAACGTCCATCTCTTCGGTTTAACTGTACTTACTCCAACTTACCGGAAGGGTTATGATAACTTTTAGGAGGGCTTTAATTTTGTAGCATCCCATTTTCCTGAACCACAAACTGTTACTTCTCCTCCCACTGGTTTCCATCTTGAACTATGATAATCCGCCTACGTCGGCGTTTTATGACCCCTTCAAACACACACGCGCTCAGTTATTTTTGTTTTTAACGCTCTAAATCATCAACGCCCTTTCATACAGCTACTTCAACTAACACACTGTCTTACCAATACAGAAAGCTCTCTTTGAAGACAAGTAGGTGTATATGATTAGTTATTAGAAAGTGGAAGTCTCAAAGTGGGGAAAGTTGTAAGATTTTCAGTTCTGAAAAGAGATCACTTTTGCGGACCTCCCAAGTTCTACGTGATTATTACAAACTACTTAAATCTAACTGGCCGAAGAAAGTCAATGTGGAGCTTGCGATTAGAGTAGGAAAAGGGGATTAATGAAAACAGTGTAAAAAAAAAAAAAAATTAGAAATCATCTCTGCGAGATATTCACACGATTTGTCTCTAAAACTTCCAGAACAACTTCTACCAACATCAACAGACTCGGAAACTCCGCACTAAAGAATCAATTACATTGACCAATCCTAAAGCTTTGCAACGAGCTTCCGGCTATGCGCATGGGTCATAAAAGCGGTTTATATTCTTTTGGTTTATTATTCTGTGAATAATACATCTATGTAATCGCTCAGCAAAAAATTTTTATAACACCCCCTCAAAATGGTTTCTTTTACGTTTCAAGGTGCTTAGATTCAGAAATGCAATGTCCGTCAGCTGTCCGCCGTATCACGCATACCGGCTTCATTTTCGGTCTAAAAAAGTCGTTCTTTCGCACACATGCTCCATTTGGGCCCTAGTTGTGTCCCGAAACTTTGCAGCCCGATCGGAACATACCCACGGGTGTTCTGGGTGAAAAATGGGTATAAATTAGGTATTTTTTGTGTTTGAGCAACACGACCTTTTGAGGTATTGTTTTCCATAATTTTGGTTTATTATTCTGTGAATAATATTTAGGACGAAGTCGATTTTGACCAAAGAGTGGAAAATTGAGGTTCTAACGAAGTTTCAGCCTTAAATTTACGTTAAATTTTGGCCTAAAATCGTTGTTCTTCCGCATACAGTTTGGGTCCCCATTTGGGAACACATTTGGGTCCTAGTTGTGCTCCATAGCCGGGCAGCCCGATCGGAACACACCCAGGGATGTTATGGGATAAAAATGGGTGTAAAAATATGTGTTCTCGAGGTTTTTTTAGGTTTTAGTGAACACGAGCTTGTGATGTATCGTTTTCCATGTTTTTTTAGGGCGAGAAGACCGAATATGAAGTTGATTTTGACCAAAGAGTGAAGAGTTGAGGTTGTAACGAAGGTTAAGCTACCGAAATTCATTTTTTATGAGTCAAAAACCTGGGAAATCGTCTGAAATCGCCATAAATTTGTATAAAAACTCTAGAAGTAGTA
>OX940974.1:112321792-112326121 GCA_954871275.1 Leptopterna dolabrata | reverse complement strand
CGCCGTTTTTCTGATCCCACAAACCGCTACTCATGCCAAACATTTTTCTGGCAGATGGCACCGCTGGTGCCAGCGTGGCGCCGTTCCCTGGCACCAAAAACTATGCAGCTAATTCTGGAGGCCTAAACACATTTTTCTGACAGATGGCACCACTGGTGCCTTAGGAGTATATTCTTTCAAATTGCAAGTCAAAATACCCAAAATTGCAGCTTGTAGCGTTGTACAGACATACGTAGGGTACACAGTCACCCACAAATGTCAAACAACTGTAAGGGTTTTTTTTTAAAGACTCGGCCGTTCAGAAGAACAACGGTCCAAATTGGCTCAAATTTTGATGGTAGTTTAGGGTTTGGTCCTAGATGGTCCCATATAAATTTCGTCGCATTTGCATCAATAGCAGCGACTGCGCATGTGCAAAAGTGAAAACCGTTGAACCCCCATAACCCACACCCAATGGTCAAAACAAAACGTCTTCTTTTAATCTGGTTCAATAGTCTCAAGTGTTCCATATACTATATAAATTATTCAAACCTTGCTAATACGGAAAATGTCGCTTATAATTTCCCCAACGGCCCGGATTGTTAATTTAAAAAATCGACTCTTTCGAATTATCCCACAAATACTACCTGTTATGAAACAGCTAATTCCACCGATTAGTACCAAGGCCACTGCTTCTTCTGGAATCCCCCAAGGTAGTCATATTGGCCCTCTGTGCTTTTTGCTCATGATTAATAGTGTGACCAGCTGTTTTACTCCTGACATCCACTGCTTGCTGTTCGCGGACGATCTCAAGCTGTTCTCACACGTAAATTCTCCATCGGATTGTGCAGCTTTGCAGTTGGCGGTCGTTCGTCTCGAGAGTTGGTGTGCGAACAATAGCCTATTTCTCAACCCATCTAAATGCTCTGTGGTCACTTTTTCATCGCTCCACCCAGCCTATTGAGTTCAATTATGTCCTGGAGGGTGGTCCGCTGCGGAGGCTCACTGAAATGACGGACCTGGGAGTGCTTTGCGACGAGCGATTGACCTTTTCGAAACACATAGAGGACCTGGCGAGTAGAGCAATGCGGGTCTTGGGTTTATTAAGCGTAACACTCGAGAGTTTACTAGCATTCCTGCCATGGTGTTGCTTTACAAGGCCCTGGTCCTTCCAATCCTGGAGTACGCTTCTCCGGTCTGGTCGCCCAGTTACGCTGTGCATCAATACACCCTGGAGAGAGTGCAGAACAAGTTTCTGCGCTATATTGCGTTCAAGTTGGGTATTCCATCCAGTGAAGTCCATTATGACTCGTTGCTTGAAACCTGTGGCATGATACCTCTCGAGAGGCGTCGCTCTATGGCTGACCTTTGTCTTCTGCATAGGCTGTTGAATGACCAGCTCGACTGCCCGGTCCTGCTCTCCATGATAGGCCTCCAGGTGCCTCGCTTGTCGGCCCGCTCTCCTCTCCTCTTCCACGTCCCTTTCTCATCGACAAACTATGTGAGAAATAGTCCTCTACAGCGGCTTCCTCGTTCTGCAAATCTGCTAATCAGCGTGAACCCCGAGTTCGATTTCTTCCATGATTCCCTCGCCTCACTCAGGAGGTTGGTGGCTGCTTCCCGTTGAGATTTTCGTAACAAGTTTGACCAGTGTTATATTACCTGAACTGCTAGCGTGCTGTTAATATTTACCTATGTTTCTGACGTATATTATCCCTAAATGATTTTCTGAATTGTATCTTACTTATGTTCATTGACATTCTGTATTGTGTAATTGGGCTTGCCCGTAAATAAAAATAAAAATAAAATAAAATAAGGCCGAGCCTTGTGGTTCACGGATTACTCTAGATCTAGACGAAAATGTCTGTGCGTTGGTTTCGTTGTATCCACCTACAGAACGTAACTATTTTGTTGTTTTTGTATGGGTTTTTGTTGTTGTTGTATATTGACGATTCGTATACCATATGCTTAGTTCAGCAATAAAAAAACTGATTATGTGTTACAGCTACTAAAATAACACAATTTATTTTTTATTTTCCATGCGCATAGCCCATTTTTATCGCACATCTGGCGTGAATATAAAACTTTCCTCACAAAGTGAGTGCGAGAGCAGAAAAAACACATTTGGAGCAGAAATTACTTTAAGAGGAAAGCGATGTAGGGAAAACCGGTGACCGTTGCGGATAGCGAACGTCGCCCTCAACTATACCAACGGTAGGCAGACAGCGACGGATTATCATGATATGTTTGAATAGCGCGCGCTGTTAGGCGAGGCGTGGGGGCCCGCAATCATCGCAACCCTCTTATTTACCCCGAGTCAGGTTGAGTTGATCCGGGATTAGCGCTCGCCAATATCCCAACTTCTGATCGCCCACCCTAAATAACCGACAGGACCTCGGGCTGAGTAACTAAAAGGCCGAGCCGGAGTCGGGTGATGGCGGCCAGTTGTTATACGAGGACTTGAGTTTCCTTCCCACATCTGAAAATATCCTTCATGTTTTTTAGGACGAGTTTTTAAGCCGCACAACTGTCCAAATCGGTTAGAAAAGTTTATCAATTTCAGTAATTTTTTTTATTTAATGGAAACGTGGAGATGCTGGAAACATGTTGAAATAGTCCACCATTGCAACGGCAAACAATTTAAAAAAAATTCATAATAATACCTAATAAAAATTTTTATGCCGAACAAACTTGATTCAAAGCCGATACAACAAAATTCTTGAAGTCGCCCGACGGCCTTATCTGGTGTAATGAACAGGTTCCCGGGAGATTACCGAAGTTAAGATACCACTACTTGGACGGGTGACCGCCGTGACACGTGATGACACATCCAAGTATGACCCATGCACCTGTTGGGCGAACCCCTCTCCACTGAAGGGGGCGAGGCAATGAGTAGCCAAGTAAAGAGCGAAATGAATGAATGAATGAATGAATGAATGAATGAATGGTTATCTATTTCCACAAATTTACAATATATACGTAATACAAAATAAATAAAAATACATCATCAGAAAGTAAATAAATAAATTAATCCGCTATTCAATTACTGGAAATTACCCCACGCTGTGGAACAACGTTCCGCGTTGCGTGGGGGAGTCAAATAACTATCATTCGAATAAAGCGATACTATCTGATACTATGAAAAATAAAATTAATTTGAGAAAATTGATGAAATTAAAAAGGGCCAATATGAAATGATAAAAGTAATTAAAAATAAAATGAATTTCAATGTTAATAAATGCTGACGAACAATTTTTCGACATTTGAAGAACCTACTTCAATTAGCCAGCTAAATATAAATTTCTTATATTGGCTACGAGAAAACAGGGTGGGAGATTGCAGGTTAAATGTTGTATTCCTTAGAGAATGGGGAGGCTGAAATAAGTGTCGCTGGCTGGACATCAGGTTCAAAATGGTGCTAGGGAAGGCAGAAACAACTGACGGACGCAGGGCGTAAAGTAGCTGGCGCTGATCGATACTAAAATAATCTGCATGCTTATGGTAAAAGCATAGAGCAGCCTTTAGGTACAATTGATCCAGGGAGAACACAGGCAACTCGCAAAAAAGCACATCTGAAGGAAATCGGGGGGGGGGGGGGGGGGGGGTTTCCGGAGAATAACTTTTAGTATGGTTCGCTGCAATACTTTCAACGGGCTGAGGACAGCGGACGAAGCTCCTCCCCAGGATATAATTCCGAAGGAGAGGATGCTCTGTACCAACGACTTGTACACATAAACTTGCAGCTGGGTATTAAGATGACGACGTAGCGCATAAAAAACATAAAAAAACTTTTTCAGTCTTTTCACCAAGGACGAAACATGTGCGTCCCATCTCAAACCGTCGTCCAGGCGTACACCCAAGTACCTCATACTCTGAACACGCTCAAGTGATGGACAAGAGCACATAGTGGGGTCACTACATTTATGCAACTGTATCGAGTGAAATTGTACATCGTCTCTTCTGGAGCGCGAATAGCACATATACTTTGTTTTGTTGATGTTGAGGCTCAATGAGTGAAGCGACAACCATTTATACAAAGTATTTATGTCCTCGTTGGCTCTTAGAAAAACTTCCTCCCACGTATTGGCTCTGCAAATGAGGATTGTGTCGTCAGCGAAGAGGTATAGGGATCCGCTAATGTCAAGCTTGGTTATTCCGTTTATGAAAACCGAAAAAGGATGGGCCCCAAAGTACTTCCCTGAACTACGCCATATTCAATTTCCCTGACATCACTAGAAACTCCTTCAACGACTGTAAACTGTCTGCGCTCAGCCAAATAATCCCTTAACCATTCCAACTCGCCCCCACGTACCCCAACCGCTCCCAGCGAATCCATCAGCTTCTTTCGAT
>OX940974.1:112074292-112316792 GCA_954871275.1 Leptopterna dolabrata | reverse complement strand
TATTCTGTATTCATTGCAGCAACCCGCCAACATAACCCGTGATCCGTTTAAAAAAATCGTGAAATCAATCATCTTCGTGAAATTAATTTACGAAGTCAAAATATGGTATTCTTCAATAAATTGAAAACCCCCGTTTATAACTGAGGGTGTTTTTGGAGCTAGTACATACTACAATCCGTGTTCCAAAACTTGAGCACTCGTGTCTCCGTCCATTGAACATTCAAATCCTCAACCTCTATGAGCCACAGGTCAAATCCATTAAATAAAATCGCATATGTGTAATTCTGTTTCTATTTTGCATTCATCACGTTTATTGTCTTCTTTGAGCTACAACTTCAAGATAATCAGCAGGGATTTTCACGGTGGAAGGCCGCCGATACAGCATAGTTTCCCCGTCCACAAGAGCTCAACAAAGTTAGGGTGAGGAGCGTGACGTGTCCCCATGGCAAGACACTGGTTAGAGTAGAGCGGAATGCTCCAAGGAAATGACGGTTCGTTTCCGCGAAACTTCAGTTCTGCCGCGTGTGAAAAACTCGAGAGAAGTGCCCCGATCCATTATGGACGGGATTCTCATAAATACCGTCCAAGCTGGTTCCCTAATACACCTCGTTTTATTTCTGTCGCCAACTTATTTGGCTGTATTACCCCCTAAATTATTACTATCCTGTGCAACGTACTATCCAGCTATTTATATTATAATATTACCACCAACAAATAATTCAAGGATGAGCTTATCAAGTGTTGAAGAGTTGAGAAGGAATATATCCGACAGATCGAAAAAGCGAAGAACCCTTCGATAAATTAATGTATTTTTTACTGTTTCAGCCAAAATGTCTTCACTTCCAGAAGAACATGAACCATTAAAAATTATTCAAATCCCTTCCCACAGTACTAGCAGCACAGTCCGATTGCAAAAACATATGACGAATGTTGATGATGTGTTTAATGGAATTAGCGGTATAAATGAATGAGAGCGCGGAAGAAGGGCGGGCCTACGTCACGATTTTGTTCTAAGCCCAGTTATTCGTTTTCATGGTTTTTAGCAGCAAATAAGGCCGCTAGAGGCCAGGATAATCGCATTTACACGGAGAAATCACTGCTGTTCGAGTGCAAGAAGGGTCTACGTCACTCCAGCTGACGGTTTATTAGTAACGTAGCAGCGTCCTTGTTTTTCGGAGCTTCTGTAAAATTAAGAACTCGTGACATATGCCCTTGTTCCGCCCACCCACTCAAATAGCACATGGTTTATATGGCACATAATATATTTATGGAAAATATATGTTCAACTCAACATATCCCCCCCAAGGAACGTGGGTGGAACCTGTCTATTCCACCTGGTAAAGGCCGCTGGGCTTTACATCAAACATCGAGACTCATTTAATGATGCAACCTCATGATATTGAATGAGAATTCATCAAAATCAAGATGAGACGTATCAATTATAAATCTGCCCCGGATCCCAATAATTGACTATGATGATAAGACGCTTATGTTTTGATATTAATAGCGGCAGCCAGGATTTACTCGAATATTCGAGTGATCAAACAGGTTTTGGGTAACCAGGACGCCGTACGTCAATACCGATTTGAATACAACGCAGGCATCGCCAATATGAACATACGATGTCAAGTTCTACACGCAATCATGAACCGTGAATCGTTTTGACTTCAACTTCCGTTTCAAGGAGCAGGATGAGGTGAGGCGAGTAGGAGGTTAGGTTATTAGGTACTTGTGGAGCTTTGAAACATTTGGCGAGAGGAGGTGTGAGAACACTTGTTATATTACTTCTGAACCTCCTAAGCCAAGTTGAGTCGGTTTCTTGATGAAGGTATCCTCTCAAATTCGCTCCTCATATGCCCAGTGACTGCCAGGAACAGCTCGTTTCAAATAATGATGGCCATTCATTCATCGTTAATAATGGTGATGATTCATTCAACAAAACGTCAAATTAAATACTTGGTTAGAAGTCTTCCAAAATTCGTCCGTCCACTGAACGCCGCGCCGCCGCATAACGTGTCCAAGAATCATCAGCACCATAATTATAGTCAATTTCGCCCTAGCTTGCAGCTCATGTTTCTAATCCTACAATAGCTTATTAGCCTCATTTTCGCTTATTGGCAGCAACCAAACTAATGTTAGTACCAGAAAAAAATCGTGGACCGTCCAGTTTTGCGTCGAATGAGACCAACTCAAACTCTTCTACGTAGCCATGATATTTTACGATTTTTCGGTTTTCTTAATGTTATCACGTTTCATGACAGGACCCGAGAACACAAGATCGTTGAAAAACGCCTAAAATCACGGTTACACAGTTAGAGAGCTCAAGTTCAGCATATGTGCCTCTATCACCGCCCAATGAGGCGCATGCCACGAGAAGTAAACGCTATCCTCGACTCATCCCACACCCTGGTTTTTAGTGTAACCGGCAATTTAGTGTAATTTATGTAACCTATACCCCTATTTATTTCTTTAATGTGCCTATTATTATTACTTATTTAAATTCTTATCATAAATTGTTTGCTCCATATATCGTTACACCGGCAATGTAGTGTAATTTATGTATTAATATTTTAATTGGTACTTGTTACCACACATTCAAATAAAAATAAAATAAATTAAAAATATGAGCGAAATTTCCTATTAAGCATGGATTGGCGCTAGTTTCTCCAAAAATTACACATACTGACATATTGTGCGCCGCCATTGACAGCATTGATCATTTTTGAAGTTGAAGCAGAACACTGAAATTCAGCATGCGTACTCAGGCTTCGATTGGGCCAAGGATGATGCTAGAAACTTTATATCCTCGGTCGATAGGAAGGGGTGCAAAATAGAGTTTACGGTGTTCAAAACCCCATAGCAAAACGTCAAAAGAAGTCAATCAAAATCGATTTTTGGTTTTAAGATTTTCTGGGGCCATCCTCAGCACTGTACAACCAGACGTGCTTTCACAATATGGTCAACGTCTGAACCTAAAAACACATAACCAACATGATCACTGACCTAAGAGTCAAATTTCAGCCTGACTTTTACACACTGTGGGAAAAAGGCGATTCCAACCACACAGGGTTTTGTTATATCGAGTCCCTTGTGTTGAGATACTATTCGTGTCCACGGAATGCCGGTAGGTGAACTTGGATAGGTACAATATAGTACAACTTCATGACAGAAATTGGTGACGTAGGTAAGCACTAGTACCAAGAAAAATCGTTGGGTCTACTGCATCCCATGATGATATGGAACTTAGGGACCCATCAGCGTGCCAATTCCCAACTACCCTATTTCACGTTCGGTAACAAATTCGAGTTTGACGAGAAAAAAAACAGAATTGCTGCACGGGTTTTCTCCTCCACCATGCCGTCATTCAACACAGTAAGCGAAACAACGTCTGCCAATTCGAGTCGGTAGAACAGCTTCCTCACTTGAATCACATGAACGTGTAGAGTAGTTGGGTAGGTTCATTTTGATATGGGGCTATCTGCGATCCAACCCGCGTGTACCCTCAAAATTTCAGGTCTCTGCGACTATTTTTCGTGTAGTTAGAAGCGTTACGCGGAAACGTTCAACATTTCATGTTCGCGCATGCGCAGATGAATGAAAGTCATACGCAATAAATTATCAAAGCGTTATTCCCAATCGACCCTCCAAATATGAACCCATTTCAACGATATTTAAGGTAGTTACGGGCGTTTCAAGTATTTCAAGTTTGCGCATGCGCAGACCGGACGATTTCCATGATTTAGAAATGGGAGTATATGCGATCAAATCGCGTGTACCCTCAACATTTCAGCTCTCTACGACTACTTTTCGCGTAGTTGGAAGCGTTACAAGGAAATGGTCAACATTTAATGTTCGCGCATGCGCAGACGAAAGCTACATTAAGATCCCAATGACATTCATTTGGAACGATCAAAGTATTATTCCTGATCGACCGTCCAAGTTTGAACTCATTTCAACGATATTTAGGGTTGTTATGGGCGTTTCAAGTATTTCACGTTTGCGCATGCACAGATGAAAGTTACGGTACTTTTTCGATGATTTTTGTACGGGACCATCTGTGACCCAACCCGCACCTACCCTCCAAATTTCAGCCCATTTCGACCATTATTTCGGGTAGTTACGGGCGTTACAAGGAATTACCACCGACAGACAGGCACAGAGCCACAACCGTTCCTCGATGTCTGAAACGCAAAATGGGTGTGGAAATTTTCATCTTGGAGGACATACATTTTCTTTTTACTCATTCACGAATCCAAGGCTTCCCTACCTTCGGTAGTGAGGAAGCAAAAAGCTAATTTTGGTTATCACGTCTTAAAATGTTGGATTGTGTTCATTGGAACATCGCAGTCCAACGGACCATCGCAGTCTCAATAGTCTCTGATGGGACATCGGCGCCAGGGTTCAACGCCACGGCTCCAGCTTTGCAGAGCAAAATGGGAAATAATTAAATAAATAAATAAATACACCTAGCAATGTTTGAATATAGTACTGTCTTTCCAGGATTTTGTAATTCGTTGTCTTTTTCGTAATTGTTCAGATGAATTTGATACGATAATGAGTCGAGATGTTTATGGCACGCAGCTGTACCACTGATCCCAGTAAAAATACCTAACTGGTATCTCGTTTCTGGGCACAAGTGAGGCTGCTGGTATGCGGAAACACCAGTACGGCAGGAATCGCTAGTACACTCGTCCAAATGACGATACCAAACAAAGTTGAGAGAACAGCGGACTCGCCGCTCAAATTATGGATTATTAATTTGAAGCCTGTTTCACAGAAACCGCCGGGTGGTGGGGGGCGCCCAAATCATTAGGGAGCGAGGCGCGATGCCGTCCCCTTCAAGCAGGGTAATGAAGCGTGGTAAGCATCTTCACTTGCCTCGCTGCCGTTTTCCCTCATCGGGTCATTCGCAACTTCGTTAAAATTATGCCTCCCCCGCCCCTCTCTTGACAGTTTTCCCCCTCCTCCATCGGTAATCACCCGCTGAACGGTCCCGAGACTCCGACGAGAAGCCTTCGTTTAATTTGCTGGTCTGTCAATTATTCGGGTTTCTCTATAAAACAAGGGTTTTGCAAGTGGCCATTGTATTGTCGTTGATCGACGTACAATTCGACTGTCCTTTCAGCAACAGCGGAGTAACGGTTCGGCCCCAGCATAGCTGAACTGATTCACACCAGACGAAACACCCACGTTGATAAGTGGAAGAGAGTAGCTATAAGCGGACTTTACATTCGTTGCTGATATTAGCAACCAGTCACTGCAACTCCATTCAACTTTCCGACAAGACATCATCAAAGTTGAATGACGCCGAAAATTGCTAACTTGGAGATTTGCTTCTTCAACTAGGTACGGTTTATTATACCCCAACAGATAAGTCTCCAATCTATATCTGTTCATTGTGCATCAGCCGTAAAATATCCGTAGTTATCGAAGATGTATCAAAATCCTACAGTATGTCTTGTCCGAGCAAGAGGTACATCGAAAATCTACTCTTTGTGACCCAACCTAGAGAAGGGTAGTTTGAAACTGGCCGACTGGTCATTTCATGAAAATTTTTCGAGTTCCGGCCACGTTCATGAATTCCAGGATATGTACCCTAAGAGTTTTCTCAAAGTGACTGACATAATTTCAATTTACGTATATATGTGCGAATCTGTTGTACATAACAGAAATCGTGAAGGGATAAAATCACAGTGGTCTTATTGGAAATTTCTAGAAAAAAAATATTGCAGTTTGATAGAATTCACATGGGCCATCTGAGGAGGCATCAGCTCGTACAAACCCTAAAATTTTCGGCTCGTTTTGATTGTTCTTTCGATAAGAAACAACGGTTACAAGGAATTGGGCACAGTCACGGAACCAAATTTGTTCATTGATGTCTGAAACGCGAAATGCGAGTAAACATTTTCATTTTGAAGGAGCTCAAACTCGTTTTTGTGAGAAAACAGAGCTACATTTAAAACGTTTAGTGGTACCACATGAACTACGCGAAAATAATACCCGTAATCGCATGCGCATCGTGAAGTACTTGGCTGGTCTATGACTGCGATTCCCATCAATCGACTTCCATGGGGTATTCAATGGTTAAATAAGGCCACGTAGTTTGCATAGATCTGTCAAGTTATCCATGCAGCCCGATACAATTCTGTTAAAACGTTGACTCATTTTGGAACAGATGAGTGAACATGTTCACTCGACCACTTGGAGATGGATGTAGCACAGCTGACTGTCAAGTGTTAAGCCTATGAGAGCGCATTATCGACGAAGGTATGAGGAGTTTAACACCCGTGATCGATATGGTGCGACCGATCAACACCTTCATCGGAGACGCCTCCTGGGGGTGAGGAAGGGGTCACCAGTACCTCTTCCCCGCATTGATTACGCCCCTTTGCTCATCTACTGTTCATTCCCGATCCCGTTTACCACTCCTCACTCCGCCGACCCCAGAAGGCTCAAGTAGGCGCAAAAGTCAATTGGGTTTCTGTCAGGGACCTAGCTAGGCTCCCGAATTCGGCTGCCAACTCAATTTGCAGACTAATCAGGAGCCATTGTTCCCTCCCATCAGGTTTCAGTGAGTCAACTCCTAATGAGAGCTCTTATTCCGCATCCTCTCCGGCCGATCACCTGCATCTACTACATGGGATATCCCGCAGTTAAAGCTGATAATGCCCTTGTTTTGATTCCTGCAGTTTCCTGGCACTTCAAAAAGTCACCACCTTGGTCTACCTGTTCCCCCATTAAACCAACATTCCAACAGAGATGGCTAAGGCGGGAAAGATTAAAGTATTCACTTCCGGGATCCACAGACCAGAAGCATCTCGCTAGAATTGTGTGTAGTCTAACTCAAGGCGTCAAATGGTTAAATTCTAAACCGTAAGACCTAATATTAGCGTTTTACAGCGCAATCACGCCGCGCCCTGCGCACCGCAACGGGGCTGTCAGAACTGGACTACCGACGGACCTGTGCATCTTCTAAATGCTGCCTGCATTTCAAATTTGTATCGTCAGATGTTTGGGATAGTCAAAAACGCTGCAAAGTCCTTGTCACATGGGTTTATTATTCTGTTGGACATACCTACAGAGATGTTGGCTGTTCATTTATTGTTTCTTTCATGTGAAATAATTGAAATAGCTATTTCTGATTGTTTCCACCAATTTTGGCCCCCAAAACACGAATTAGTCCTTTTTTTTCTCAAATTATATTTGATCACTGGTAGTGCCATTTAATTGTCTTGATTCAGCTGATGATACTACTTCTAGTGTTATTATACAAATTGATGGTGATTTCAGACAATTTCCCAGGTTTTTGACTCATAAAAAAATCGATTTTGAGAGCAGAACCATTGATAGAACCTCAATTTTCCACCCTTTGGTCAAAATTGACTTCAAATTCGGTTTTCTTGTCCCAAAAAACATGGAAAACGATACCTCAAACGCTGATGTTACTAACATGTTACTAAAACGCAAAAAGTACATATTTGTATACCCATTTTCACTCATAACACCCTTCGGTATATTCCCATCGGGCTGCAAAGTTTCGGGACACAACTAGGGCCCATATGGAGCTTGTGTGAGAAAGAACGAATTTTTTAGACCGAAAATGAAGTCGGTACACGTGATACGGCGGACGGCGTACGGCGGACGGACATTGCATTTAGGTTTATTATTCTGTGAATAATACACCTATGCTCAGCAAAAAATTTTTATAACACCCCATCAAAATTGTTTCTTTTCCGTTTCAAGGTACGTAGATTCCAAAAATGCAATGTCCGTCCGTCGTCCACCGTACGCCGTCCACCGTACGCCGTACACCGTACGCCGTACGCCGTCCGCCGTATCACGTGTACAGGCTTCATTTTCGGTCTAAAAAAGTCATTCTTTCGCACACATGCTCCATTTGGGCTCTAGTTGTGTCCCGAAACTTTGCAGCCCGATCGGAATATACCCAGGGATGTTAAGAGTGAAAATGTGTATAAAAATAGGTACTTTTTGTATTTTAGTAACATGGTAGTAACATGAGATTTTGAGCTATTGTTTTCCATGTTTTTGGAGACGAGAAGAACGAATATAAAGTCGATTTTGACCAAAGAGTGGAAAATTGAGTTCTACCAAATGTTCAGCTCCCAAAATTGATTTTTTATGAGTCAAAAACCTGGGAAATCGTCTGAAATCACCATCAATTTGTATAATAATACTAGAAAAAGTGTTAACACGTGGATCAAGACGATTAATTGGCACTATCAATGATCAAAGATAATTTGAAAAAAAAAAAAAACGCTGCGAAGTCCTTGTCACATGGGTTTATTATTCTGTTGGACATACCTGCAGAAATTTTGGCTGTTCATTTATTGTTTATTTCATATGAAACAATTGAAATAGCTATTTCTCATGGTTTCCACCATTTTTGGCCCCTAAAACACGAATTAGGTGCGCTCCTTTTTTTTAAATTTATCTTTGATCATTGTTAGTTCCATTTAAACGTCTTGATCCACATGTTGATACTACTTCCAGTGTTATTATACAAATTGATGGTGATTTCAGACGATTTCCCAGGTTTTTGACTCATAAAAAATCAATTTTGGGAGCTGAACATTAGGTAGAACCTCGATTTTCCACTCTTTGGTCAAAATCGACTTCATATTCGGTCTTCTCGTCCCCAAAAACATGGAAAATGATACCTCAAAAGCTCATGTTACTAAAATGTTACTAAAACACAAAAAGTACCTATTTTTGTGCACATTTTCACTCATGACATCCCTGGGTATATTCCGATCGGGCTGAAAAGATTCGGGACACAACTAGGGCCCAAATGGAGCATGCGTGCGAAAGAACGACTTTTTTATACCAAAAATGAAGCCGGTACACGTGATACGGCGGACGGCGGACGGCGTACTAAAAGGAGTGTACCTAAATCGTGTTAAGGGCCAAAATTGGTGGAAACCATCAGAAATAGCTATTCCAATAATTATTTTAAATGAAAGAAACAATAACTGAACAGCCAACATTTCTGTGTATGTCCAATAGAATAATAAACCCATGTGACAAGGACTTTGCAGCGTTTTGGAATCTACTCACCTTGAAACGTAAAAGAACAATTTTGAGGGGGTTCTACAAAAATTTTTTGCTGAGCGAATACATAGGTGTATTATTCACAGAATAATAAACCATAATGGGGAAGAACGTATTTTTCATTCATCAAAGTATTGTGGTTTGTATGAGCCGAGGATCCTAATAAAAGCTGTTTGTTTCTAGTATATTTCTCATTAACGAAATATTTCTGAGCGAATGATTATTATTATTAGTATCATTATTATAACAAATTATTAGAAATTTATAGGATGGTTCTGAAAAAATTCTCTCATATGGCCGTGGTGCATGACTGGAACTTTTGTAATTCCATCCATTTGCCTAAATGAAATTATGGTCATAATCATAATGTGCGGGAATTAGTAGTGGACCCACATGAATTCCGTGGAAATCCTATCATTAGAGGACGAGTTTTCACCAATAATTTTTGGCTACTTTTAGCGATTTTAGACTCATAAAACGTGTTCGACGAATTTTCTTCCCTACAGAAGAGCTCATATTCAAACTCATGTTTTGTCTTATAATTAAAAACGTTTTGGCACGATTTGGAGTTTATTATAATGCAGCCAAGGGCAGACATATCATTTTCTTTTCACACGATATGTTGTTTGGAAGGACATAACTAAAACTTGTTGATATCTCTGCCGCCAAAAGGAAGAACGCCTCATCTAAAAAATTTCCGAAAACGGGGTTTCCGCGTATCCCCTTTAATTTTGAGATGCTCTTTTCATCGGTGAAGTCAAAAATTGAAAATTCAAATTGGAAAGCGTCGACATTTTCACCCGAAAAATTGGAAAATTGTGGTGTTAAAAGGAAAAACGCCTCATCTGATTCAAGTCAAAGGTAAAACGACTCGAGTACGGCACCATAAACGCCTCAAATTATTTATTTCAATCCTAGATTCTGATGAGAAACACCTCAAGTCGGTGAAAATCGAGATGAGGCGTTTCACGTTGGAATCAATGGTTTAATTACTGGGTCGAGTCATTTATCGTCAGATGAGCGAGGCGTTCTTCCTTTGATTATTATAGCAGCTGAGCCCACATGAGGCATTCTTCGCGTGGTATTCCATTTAATAATAAGAATACGGAAATAATCGGACAACTTTGTCGTCTCATGCCAGAAAGCAGAAACTGTTTTAGGGAATCGCTTCCAGTTGACGAAGAAGCAAAAGATTTAGTAGTTGAAAAAAATGATATTAAACTGTTAACAAACTAAAATAACTTCCATTTCTACCAATAAAATTATAGTGTACACAAACATCATCAATTAAGTAGTATTTAATAAATTTTCTTAGTTGTTTTTCATATTTTTTTTGTACAGTTACTTTTTTTAGTAATTTTTTTCCTGGAGGAATCTATTTGAAAAAAATGTAAGTATATATTTGAAAGGAATATGGAGAAAAAAAAAATATTTGAAAGTTCCAGTGATATTTATACATTTCACAGAAAGCTGGTTCCAAAACCGCATGTTTCATTTCGCATAAAGATAAACGAATATTTTGGGGTTCGTTGCACATTTCAAAGGTAAGCGCATTATTTCGAATTCTCGGCAAAAAATTTAAAATATAAAATTGAGCAAAGTGAAAATAGGGAAAAATATATATATTTCAAAAAAACGCTGCAAAGTCCTTGTCACAAGGGTTTATTATTCTATTGGACATACCTACAGAGATGTTGGCTGTTTATTCATTGTTTCTTTCATATAAAATAATTGAAATAGCTATTTCTGGTGGTTTCCACCAATTTTGGGCCCCAAAACACGAATAAGGTACGCCCCTTTTTTTTTTTTAAATAAATTATCTCTGATCATTGATAGTACCATTTAATCGTCTTGATCCACCTGTTGACACTTTATCCAGTGTTATTCTACAAGTTGATGGTGATTTCAGACGATTTCCCAGGTTTCTGACTCATAAAAAATCAATTTCGGGTGCTGAACATCTGGTAGATCCTCAATTTTCTACTCTTTGGTCAAAATCGACTTCATATTCGGTCTTCTCGTCCCCCAAAACATGGAAAAAGATATCTCAGAAGCTCATGTTACCAACATGTTGCTAAAACGCAAAAAGTACCTATTTTTACACACATTTTAACTCATAACTCCCCTGGGTATATTCCGATCGGGCTGAAAAGTTTCGGGACACAACTAGGGCCCAAATGGAGCATGTGTGCGAAAGAACGATTTTTTTAGACCGAAAATGAAGCCTGTACACGTGATACGGCGGACGGCGGACGGACATTGCATTTTGGTTTATTATTCTCTGAATAATACACCTATGTAATCGCTCAGCTAAAAATTTTTATAACCCCCCCTCAAACTTTTTTCTTTTACGTTTCAAGGTGCATAGATTCCAAAAATGCAATGTCCGTCCGCCGTACGCCGTCCGCCGTCCGCCGTCCGCCGTATCACGTGTACAGGCTTCATTTTCGGTCTAAAAAAATCGTTCTTTCGCACACATGCTCCATTTGGGCCCTAGTTGTGTCCCGAAACTTTTCAGCCCGATCGGAATATACCCAGGGATGTTATGAGTGAAAATGTGTGTAAAAATAGGTACTTTTTACGTTTTAGCAACATATTGGTAACATGAGCTTCTGAGATATCGTTTTCTATGTTTTTGGGGACGAGAAGACCGAATATGAAGTCGATTTTGACCAAAGAGTGGAAAATTGAGTTCTACCAAATGTTCAGCTCCCAGAATTGATTTTTTATGAGTGAAAAACCTGGGAAATCGTCTGAAATCACCATCAGTTTGTATAATAA
The DNA here is from genome assembly GCA_954871275.1 of Leptopterna dolabrata. NCBI lineage: Eukaryota > Metazoa > Arthropoda > Insecta > Hemiptera > Miridae > Leptopterna > Leptopterna dolabrata. The sequence continues at coordinate 112,304,942 of OX940974.1, read as the reverse complement.
CACTGGAAAAAGTGTCAAGACGTGGTTCAGGACGATTAAATGGCACTACCAATGATCAAAGATAGTTTAAAAAAAAAGAAAAAAAAGAGCGTACCTAATTTTTGTTTTGGGGGCCAAAATTAATGGAAACCATCAGAAGTAGCTATTTCGATTATTACGCATGAAAGAAACAATTAATGAACAGCCAACCTTTCTGTAGGTATGTCCAATAGAATAATAAACCCATGTGACAAGGACTTTGCAGCGTTTTTGGAATCTACGCACCTTGAAACGGAAAAAAAAAATTTTTGAGGGGGTTTTATAAAAATTTTTTGCTGAGCGAATACATAGGTGTATTATTCACAGAATAATAAACCAAAAGTCAATACACGCAAATATTTCTCCTTTCCTGGTCTTAATTACAAATCCTCTAATCGCACAAATAAAAAATAATATACACCGATTTATTAGGTAGGTATAAACAATGTGGCATTCAGTTTTGATATTTAGAAGGTGTTAATGGCTAAATTAATCTTGTTATTTTTATGAATTGTTCAAAGTTTTTGTTTCTCCTTGGACTCCAGTGTAGAAAACTCCGTAAAAACCTAAATAAAACGCCTTATGAGCAGAATCGATTACAAATATCTATTATTTTGGCTGAAAGTTGATATCGATATAATCGCTAAACATCGATTTATCGTGGTGTGAAGAAATTTTGTTTTTATGACAAACTGGAGAGAAGTTAGGACGAGGGTAACTGAGCAAAACTTTGAAGTGTCTCCTGAAATATTTGATTTTTAAGAGATGAGGCGTTCTTCCTTTTTACAGCAGATAGAAGGATGGATCTATATAGTTTGAAACGGATTTGTGCAAGAAGATATTTATTAAACCAAACATTTTGGAATCATTGCGACTGCGTATTTCCTCCAAAAACTCGCACATAAGAGTGCCACAACTTCGGAGATCCACATCAAAATAGCAACAAACACTCCTATAACATAAAACGTCACGTTGAATTAGGAGCGTTATCCAAACTTCAATGATTTAAAAAGTGCTGGTTCGTGTAGCGATCCCCAGTCCTAAGTGAACTCGCCACGTTCCTGTAAATGGGGAAAACATGTAGGTACCTTCGGGAGGATTTGGAGTTGGATCCGTGAGTCTGAGCTTCCGTGGCGGCTAATTGAGTTTATTACTAGTGTGAAGCTACTTTTCCAGGCTGACGTGAAACAGGCACAGTCGATTGCCAGGACTCGGCTGGGAGGTTTTCTGGATAAAAGGGAACTACGGGGAGTGAGAACAGAGAAACTTGTGGCAGCGGGAACCCGGTTCGGGGTAGGATTTATGGCGGCGAGTCACGTGAAGACAGCATTCAATCACTAGCTCTCCAACGCTATCGACACCTCCAAACCCCCTTAACCTTTAGCGTACCACCTCGTTCTCTCATCTTCACTCCAACTCCCTCAATCCACTGGTAATTTACAAAGTTCCGCAGTACAACCATCAACCTCGAGAGTGAACTCATGAAGTTCTCACCCTCATTCCAGATAAACAACAGACCCGTTGACGAACATGATCCCTGGAAGCGTAACCAGTTCCTCCAATGATGAGAGGGCACAACATCGGTTATGATCACTGAATTTCGAAGGGAAAATATGCTATCGTAACAGGTCCAAAATATTACAAAGTAGTCCATGAATTTTGATACTGAATTGGGGAAATCTAAGATACTCTTAGGCGAAAACCCACCTAATAAAGAAGCGAAGATGAAAAATCGAAAACAGAGGAACAAGTTCTGGCCTTGTACGATGAAGCGATCGGCGCGCTAGCAAAATATTTTCCTAGCGCCCAAAAGCCTTACATGAGAAGTGCAAAATCCAACAAGCTAATCCAGGTATTTCCTCAATTTATTACATTACTTCGTAAAAAACGGCTGCCGCATCGTGAAACACGGAGTAGCAATGTCACATTACTGCTTTCCGTGCTGTGTCCAAGGACATGTCCCATCTATAGTCCGATCTTTAAGGGAAGACGATCAGTCTCCTCATTACATTGCGACAATCCTCATGACCTGGGATCCAAAGAATAGTGATACGATTATTCTGGACCACAATTCCACCACTTAGTAGTAAAGCATTCCCAAACGAGCTTCGAATTGATTGTAAAATAAGCAATAGCCTTGAACGCTGCCAACCAGTCAGCTATACGATATGGCAGTAATAATAATAACAAACAAAATAATAATAATAAAAAAAAAATTAATTAAGAAATAATGATAAACGCGACTATAAAACTATATTCGTAGTTTATAAAAAATATTTTAAAAATATTTCCATTACTGCGCATCCGCTGGTTGGCAGTAATTCTAAAATATTTTGCAAGATTATCCAAATCCAAAGCGGTGTAACGCGACTTTGCTTTTGATCTTGGCAACTTCAGAGTAATGAAGATATTACCTGGAGTATATTTTTCAGCAAAATTGACGGGACCTAATGAATATTAAGAAGAGAAGGCACTTCATGTTAACGGACAAGAGGAAGGGAAAAAAAAGTCGGCTTAACCCTCCTCCAGTAGGCTATACATTCACATGAAAGAAAATTAAATCCAGATAAGGAGGTTTGCGGAGGTAGGGGGGAAGGGGAAGGGCCTCGAGCTAGAGCAATATCCTTTACTAGTAATAAGGGATGGAACCTCTTTGGCCGGACCCAATTCCTCTTCTATCAGTTTCTTTGAGGTCGGCCCGCTCTGTAAACTCGCCCATTGCCTTCAAAAGGGGAGCCCTAAGGGGCCCCTGCTCGTCCAAGAAAAGGATAGTTTCTGTTGTTCTAACCGGTTGAATTGAAAAATATTCTCATTCTTATTCGACTCTTGTACCTTGGGTGTTATTTCGCCCCTTCCACTTATCCCTCCGAAAATACCACTCTGTTTGCAAATCGATAACGAGTACAGGACGTAGTCAATAAGAAAGGGGTTTTCGCTTTTCATTCTGTTTTTTACTCTGCAATCCAATGATTCGGAAGATTCTTCAACCCTTTCCCGGTGCCCAACTTAACAACGCCGCTCTCCCTCAATATCGTTCATCTCATTCACTCCAACGGGCTTATCAGAAGTAATCGGGCGACGTGATGAAGATCATAATGGTTTTTATAATTCAAGCCCCACGAACCACGTACTCTGGGTAAAAGCCAGAGATCTTCGTAGGGCTCCTTCTAATAACGTTTATTTTATTTTTTTCAATTTCCAAATACACCCACCCCAACAAAGTCGTTTCCGAACGGTTAATCTTTCCTGTGGAGTTGAGCCTTTTGTATTACAATAAGCATAAAATTGATATGCTTGTGTAGTTCACGTGGAATTTCGGTTTTAGAAGCAAGGACATTTAGAACTTAAGAAACTGATACTCTTTTATTTGGATTTTCTGCCCTTTTCCAGATTTTTATTACAGAAACTCGTGAATTCAACCGAAAAACGCAATATTCATTTTCACAACGCTCAGTAACTCTGCTAGTGAGGACAACGGTATCTATTTTCATGAAACCGTTAGGGTTTTCAAAGTTAACTGCTGGCATCGCCCACTCTATAAGTACCTACTCCAGCTGGCTCCTACCATTAATTATACCTTTGATTCATTGTCGACTGGTTTGCAATATAACCCGTAGATGGGGCTAGATTGACTTTTTTTTTCAAGCGAAAAACTAATTTTTCTGACTTCAATTGGAGACTGGTAATGGCTGCGTATGCTGGCGGGGAGTTTCTAATAATCCTACACAAAACTTGATTGAGCAATTTCAGACCGCCCTCAGACGCGACGTAATCAGAACACGCAAAAACACAACTACCACATCTCTACCGTGGTTGTTAAAAACTATGGGGACATCGGGATGACACCGGGCAGAGCGAGACACTGGACACATACGATGCTGATGATTAAGGATTATACGATCCTATAAGGGTCTGATGGGTCAACTACCGCAGTTCCCAACAGGTTGTCTGCTAACCGATTTGCAGGAATGGGGCAATTCAGCAGTAACCGTTACGTAGAACCTAATCCAAGGGTCGAACAGGTTGGAACGATGACAACCCGTTCAAATAAACTGCAGTAGTTTGAAATGTTTGAAAATGCTCTCAGATTCCTTTAAAAATTATTTTGAAAACCTTCTTTACTTGCCGAACAAATTTTCGAAGATCAACCCAAATCGCTATGGGAAATTGCGACTAATATACTCTGGTATATTAGTCGTAATTCCAGTTGTATAATAGCATAACCGAGAAGCCTAGAGTACCACATAACAAGGTAATTAAGTATCGTACAGACAGCATAAATTGAATTAAATACCTATGCAGTTATTACACGTTTCACTCAACTGGCAGACTTTTTGCATGACCCAACCACAATTCAACGGTACGGGGGACGAATAACTGATTTGATTATTAATATCGTACACCAATAATTTTCGGGAGCGGATCTAGTGCGTCGGTACCATCCCATGATAAAATTCAATAATCCCGAAGCCGACCACGTTCCACATGATTTAGCAATATTTTTCACGTTTACTCATTTTCGTGAGAATAGTGGAGTTTATGGGTTGATACCATGTGTCAGTCCCGCTGGCTGATTTTCAGTGGTACTGATCACCAACTTGTCATTCAAGGAGGAAACTGTATTGAAGAAATTGCTACAGTTGCTTTTCGGGTTATTATATTGAAAAATGTAATGTGGAGTTGTTTTCAGGATTTATTCAAACGGTAATCACCCTTCCGTTCGGGTTCTCTTAAAAACTAATGCTTACGTCAGCTGAAAATCACAAACTCCTCTCGAAACTTGGACCGCTCTGACTAACAAAAAGTCCAACAACAAATACATGTGAATCCTTTCACGCTCAACTGAAAGGGAACCCATACAAATAATACAAATTCATATCCAACGACCTACAACGACGCGACATATAAGTGCATTACAGAGTAAAACAATTAAGGGACACAGCTGTTTCGGCATCATCTTATTTTACGTCAGAATAATAACAGACATGAGTGTTCACGTATTTTTTTTTAAATGTTCATTAAAAAGTATAGACTGACATTAATTAGTTCCTATTAGGGTTAGCTCGAGATATCCTTTTAACTTAAACCAGCAGGGCAGCTATATCCGTTTCACATTCAAATTCAGATACCCATTTTACAAATCTCCTCACACTGATTACTTGATGTAGAAACAAAACGACAAATTCGAGAAAGAATAACGGAAAAGGGAGAAAGAAAGGCTTCTTTTGTTGAGGTATAATATTACGAACGGTTTAAGATGAACAAATAGTCAACTTGGTAGGTACCGTAAAATGTAAAAATACCTTAAAAGTGTTTGATAGGACCTAAATCCAATCACGCTCGTATAAGGGATAAAATCTTTTGAGGTGCTCGGTGTAATTTCGTATCCACTAGTAAATGAACCCCCGCCCTTGATTAAGCGTAAGAACACATGAGAGTGAATTCCATCCTCCAACGCGCCCATGTTAGTCGGCTACGTCAATAATAACTTCCTTTGAGGGGGATATTTCATCCACTCAGGGCGTATGAACCGTATCGAGCAAGAGGAAAAAAGAACGGGGGGGGGGGGGGGGGGCCGCAGTTCAGGTATCGAGGGGTAAAAGTGCATTAGAGAGTAAAACAATTAAGGGACAGAAGAGCCCTTAGGGATCCCGAGACTAAGATGGGAAGGGACAGCACTGTGGATTAGCAGATCCTGTTTAGACCTTTATCCCAGTTCACTAACAACGGCATTACTTCTGCGGTTTTCACCGCCGAGGGACTCCACGCCGTCATGAAAAACACGATGGTTGACCCCGACCCCTTGTCTTTGCTCAGTGAGCTACACATATCACAGAGTCGGAGTTCCCTAATGGCAGAGAGTGCTAACAGTTCGTCACTAACAGAGCTTTCAAAGTACCTGCAAAGAAGTAAAAAACACCGACGGAGGGTAAACATCGGTTTACAAGAGTAATCTACGTACACACAGTGGATTCAGAGTGCTGACAAAGGCAGAGTGAAATAACTAGAACTAGAATAGCTGACAGTTTGCAGCATATTCTCCGCCAATCGTGTAGTATAAGATTGGCGGAGGATTGGCGGTTGTACACGCCATGCCTCAATATGGAGTACGAAGACAACAAATTTACTCCTAATTCGACTAAGTTACCCATAAAGTATAACGAATAATTACAAAGTATATTATGATAACAATCAAATATGGCGTTGTATACGCCGCGTTGTATGTATGGCGTTGTTTTTGTGTATACAGTCCCTAAAAACGCTGCAAAGTCCTTGTCACATGGGTTTATTATTCTATTGGACATACCTACAGAGATGTTGGCTGTTTATTTATTGTTTCTTTCATATAAAATAATTGAAATAGCTACCTATATCTCTGGTGGTTTCCACCAATTTTGGCCCCCAAAACGCGAATAAGGTACGCTCCTTTTTTTAAAAATAAATTATCTCTGATCATTGATAGTACCATTTAATTGTCTTGATCCACCTGTTGACACTTTTTCCAGTGTTATTCTACAAACTGATGGTGATTTCAGACGATTTCGCAGGTTTTTGCCTCATAAAAAATCAATTTTGGGAGCTGAACATCTGGTACAACCTCAATTTTCCACTCCTTGGCCAAAATCGACCTCATATTCGATCTTCTCGTCCCCAAAAACATGGAAAACGATACCTCAAAAGCTCATGTTACCAACATGTTGCTAAAACGCAAAAAGTACCTATTTTTACACACATTTTCACTCACAACACCCCTGGGTATATTCCGATCGGGCTGAAAAGTTTCGGGACACAACTAGAGCCCAAATAGAGCATGTGTGCGAAAGAACGACTTTTTTAGACCGAAAATGAAGCCTGTACACGTGATACGGCGGACGGCGGACGGACATTGCATTTTTTGAATCTACGCACCTTGAAACGGAAAAGAAAAAAGTTTGAGGGGGTGTTATAAAAATTTTTTGCTGAGCGATTACATAGGTGTATTATTCAGAGAATAATAAACCAAAAACACCGACGGAGGGTAAACATTGGTTTACAAGAGTAATCTACGTACACACAGTGGATTCAGAGTGCTGACAAAGGCAGAGTGAAATAACTAGAACTAGAATAGCTGACAGCTTGCAGCATATTCTCCGCCAATTGGCGGTTGTACACGCCATGCCTCAATATGGAGTACGAAGACAACAAATTTACTCCTAATTCGACTATGTTACCCATAAAGTATAACGAATAATTACAAAGTATATTATGATAACAATCAAATATGGCGTTGTATACGCCGCGTTGTATGTATGGCGTTGTTTTTGTGTATACAGTCCCTAAAAACGCTGCAAAGTCCTTGTCACATGGGTTTATTATTCTATTGGACATACCTACAGAGATGTTGGCTGTTTATTTATTGTTTCTTTCATATAAAATAATTGAAATAGCTACCTATATCTCTGGTGGTTTCCACCAATTTTGGCCCCCAAAACGCGAATAAGGTACGCTCCTTTTTTTAAAAATAAATTATCTCTGATCATTGATAGTACCATTTAATTGTCTTGATCCACCTGTTGACACTTTTTCCAGTGTTATTCTACAAACTGATGGTGATTTCAGACGATTTCCCAGGTTTTAGACTCATAAAAAATCAATTTCGGGAGCTGAACATCTGGTAGAACCTCAATTTTCTATTCTTTGGTCAAAATCGACTTCATATTCGGTCTTCTCGTCCCCAAAAACATGAAAAACGATACCTTAAAAGCTCATCTTACCAACATACGTCGCTAAAACGCAAAAAGTATACCTATTATTACACACATTTTCACTCATAACTCCCCTGGGTATATTCCGATCGGGCTGAAAAGTTTCGGGACACAACTAGAGCCCAAATGGAGCATGTGTGCGAAAGAACGATTTTTTTAGACCGAAAATGAAGCCTGTACACGTGATACGGCGGACGGCGGACGGCGTACGGCGGACGGCGGACAGCGGACGGACATTGCATTTTTGGAATCTACGCACCTTGAAACGGAAAAGAAAAAATTTTGAGGGGGTGTTATAAAAATTTTTTGCCGAGCGAATACATAGGTGTATTATTCACAGAATAATAAACCAAAATGAAGTCACTAGAGGCATTGCAGGTGTACGAAAGATTATGGAACTCGGCACCATTTTAGAAAAAAGTTGAACGCTATTAGGGTGGTAGCCGTTTAAACGTTGACAAAAAGCGGCATTTTATAAAAATACTAGCTTATCACAAGAAAAGCTTCAGCGAATATTCTGTTTAATGAAACAGCGATTTATACTCCACGAATCAATATTTTACCAAAGGACTGGTGACAGGATTCTTTTTATGTTGAGATGCGAGCGTCAGGGAACATCCGAAATATGGACTCTGCAGAAGACTGATCTAATACATAAGATTCCCTCTCAGAAACCACTCCTGTAATATTAAGAGAGATTTTACTAAATAATCGCGGAGAACGTTGAGCTGGTCAACAACAAGGGTTTTCCCCAACCGCCTCAAACGGTCGTAACGGCCGATTGTGGACTGGGACGGGTGGAAAAGTCCATATACTCGTAAAAACTCGCCCTTCTGGCCCAGCTCAGCATTCGACGATCCGAACCTCGACTAGCGACTTCTCTCTAGAACCTCTCTCCCTCAAACCTCTCCCTCTCTCTCGTCACCCTTCGCTCTCACTTACCCAGTGTCCTACGTGGATCCACCGCGCGCGTCGGAGCGTTCGGGCGTTGGCGCGTTGAAGACGCAGACCAATGAAAACCATGGAAATTGTCACGTGATTCGGACGGCGCGTTGTCGCGACAGCGTTGAACGCTTCGGTTTGATTTCCAAACTAGTTTGATTTTTACCGTCACCGCCTCGCGTCAAACGCCGCGTTTGATTTGTTTATCTCGTTTGTTCTGTTAATTGCTGTGTAGAAGACCGTGTTTTTGTGTATTTTGTGTGATGGAAATGTTAACTGCAGAAGTCCAAAAGCGGCCGTGTCTTTGGAATAACCGGTACACCGAAGAGCACAAGTTCTTCCGAACTTATTCTTTGGTGGGCAATTTCTCTAATTAAAATGTCTCCCAAATTCGGCTTTTTTTAGTATTTTTAATTATTTTGTATATTTATCTCCATTATGTACTTATTTATGATATATTGCCAATAAATGAAAAAATAAATAAATAACACTATAAAAACCGTGATTTGGTGCAAACTGCTTGGGGCGAAGTATCGCAACAATCTAGGATGGCAAGCAAGTACCTACGTTTAATGAGATGTTTATAAAATAACAATACGTGATTTTTAGAAACAAACTGTATTTGGTACTCTTATTTTTTTTAAGTCTCCTAGAATTATTATACAATATCAACTAGTAGTAGTAGGACAACTTAGGCTCAGAAAATATTGCATAAATGTCTGCCTGATACTTGAACGTAATCAAAAATAAAGCAGTAAAAATAAAAGAACAGGTGACAATACTTGACAGTCGGCGTCCACTGAAATACGAAGCGTCTCGCGTTTTCACGTAGGACACCTTTTTTTTCGCCGCGCGGCATGACGACGCGATTTGTGTGAACGCCCGAAAGCTCCGACGCGTTGACGCGCGCGGCAGATCCACGTAGGACACGGCCTTACACTTACTGACGCCTGCTGTTGGTGAAAACCGCGGGGCGCCTCCCTTCCTGGTATCTGCTGTTGTTGAACACCGCGAGATACCTCCCTCTCCACTAACACCTGCTGTTGGTGAAAACCGCGGGCAGCACATCCTACCGTATCCATTCTCTCACGCTTCTCACTTCAATCTCTCTTCTGATCCTATCCAAAATTTCCTGACTAACTCACGACTTTCAAGTGACCCCTTATCTTCACTCTACTGTCGTGAAAACCCGCCGTTCACGACAAGTGGTGAACACATACCCGTCCACCACAGGGCTCATATTTTAATAAGTTGAGAGTCGTAATATATGTCTTTGGTTCGGTCGAGGAGCTTTCGAAAATCAATTGAGAAATCTCGAATCACGATACAAGAAGCGCGAAAGAGGGAGGAGGGAGAGACGTGGAAGCCCACCGATTAAGCGACATATCTACCGAGCTCGGCTCCTACCGGTATTTAACTACCGGCGATAGTTTTCTCGCTGCGTTTTTCAAGCCCTAGAAACTATTTTTCGTTAAAATTGTCGTGATTTATTTTCCACAATGTGTTGAGAAATGATAACACAAGTTCAGTACTCAGAGCCAGCTGGATCACAGTTGAGCAAGCAACATGATTTGTGATTTAATAGATAAAGGTGAAAATAACTACTGTAATATGGTGCTGGCAGCAGCTTCATGAATAAATTGGCTAGAGCGTCTGCGAACGAAGAAGAGGTTTCAGGTTTAAGACACGCGTCTGTCTACTTGTTTTTCCTTTTATCTGTTCCCTACGGTTCCTCAAATCATTTACTATGATTGCTATTCTAACTAGGTATCTTCAAGGGGAATCAGAGCCAGATCGTTTGCGTAGGAATTCGTATAGGAAAACGCTGCAAAGTCCTTGACACATGGATATATTATTCTATGGCACATATCAAAAGAAACTTTGGCTGATCATTTATTGTTTCTTTCATGTGCAATTATTGAAATGACTATTTATGATGGTTTCCACAAATTATGGCCCCAAGAACACGAATTAGGCTCGGCTTTTTTTTAAACATTATTTTTGATCATTGATAGTACCATTTAATTGTCTTGATTCACCTGCTGATACCACTTCTAGTGTTATAATACAAATGAATGGTGATTTCAGACAATTTCCCAAGTTCTTGACTAATAAAAAATGAAATTCGGGAGCTTAACCTTCGTTACAACTTCAATTCTTCACTCTTCGGTCAAGATCAACCTCACATTCGGTCTTCTCGCCCTAAAAACATGGAAAACGATACCTCACAAGCTCATGTTCACTAAAACCACAAAAATCCCTCGAAAACCCCTATTTGTACACCCATTTTTCTCCCATAACACCCCTCGGTGTATTCCGATCGGGCTGCCGTGTTTTAGAGCACAACTAGGACCCAAATTTGTTCCCAAATGGGGACCAAACTGTTTGCGGAAGAACGAATTTTTTAAACCAAAATTGAACGTAAATTTAAGGCTGAAACTTCGTTAGAACCTCAATGTTCCGCTCTTTGGTCAAAATTGACTTCATATTCGGTCTTCTCGTCCCAAAAAACATGGAAAAGGGTACCTCAAACGCTCATGTTACTAACATGTTACGAAACCACAAAAAGTACCTATTTTTATACCCATTTTCACTCATAACACCCCTGGGTATATTCCGATCGGGCTGAAGAGTTTCGGGACATAACTAGGGCCTAAATGGAGCATGTGTGCGAAAGAACGAATTTTTTAGACCGAAAATGAAGCCGGTACACGTGATACGGCGGACGGACACATTTTCTGAATCTACGCACCTTGAAACGTAAAAAAAAACCCTGCAAAGTCCTTGTCACATGGGTTTATTATTCTATTGGACATACCTACAGAAACGTTGGCTGTTTATTGTTTTTCTTTCATATAAAATAATTTAAATAGCTATTTCTGGTGGTTTCCACCAATTTAGGCCCCCAAAACACGAATTAGGTACGCTCCTTTTTTTTTCACATTATCTTTGATCATTGATAGTACCATTTAATCGTCTTCATTCACCTCTTGATACTTTTTCTAGTGTTATTCTACAAATTGATGGTGATTTCAGACGATTTTCCAGGTTTTTGACTTATAAAAAATCAATTTTGGGAGCTGAACATCTGGTACAACCTCAATTTTCCACTCTTAGGTCAAAATCGACTTCATATTCGGTCTTCTCGTCCCCAAAAACATCAAAAACGATACCTCAAAAGATCATTTTACTAACATGTTGTGTAAATGTGTGTTTTTACACAAATTTTCACTCATAAAACCCCTGGGTATATTCCGATCGGGCTGAAAAGTTTCGGGACACAACTTGGGCCCAAATGGAGCATGTGTGCGAAAGAACGAATTTTTCAGACCAAAAATTAAGCCTGTACACGTGATACGGCGGACGGCGTACGGCGTTCGGCGGACGGCGGACGGACATTGCATTTTTGGAATCTACGCAACTTGAAACGGAAAAGAAACAATTTTGAGGGGGTGTTATAAACATTTTTTGCTGACCGAATACATAGGTGTATTATTCACAGAATAATAAACCAAAATGCAAAAATCTATGTTTAGACATTTTTCTCGAAGTCGTTAGGTTGTGTTCGTCGTCTGGAGGACACGTTGCCACTGCAGGGTGTCGAGGTGTGAACGACATTTTAACTGATTCATTGTAGGCAGGTTCTGACGTGTCGTGAAATGCACGATTCCATCATCACGAATCCCTGAGTGAATTCCAGACAGGCTCTGCGCGTCAGTCGACTTGATGAGACACGTCTCCGCCAGGAGGATAGAAATCTCAAATCGGGTTTATTAGAAGTGACAATAAGAAGGTCGTTATCGGGGATGACGGCGTACTCGTCGCTCGTCGTAGGTCCCTGGGGCCCTATAAGCTCCCTTCCATATTGCTACCGAGGGAACTGAACCCATTGTCGGCGCCATCGACGCATGATTAAAACATTGGCCACCTCCCGTCACAACCGGATTTCTTCCGTCTCTTTTATTAAATTGTCGTCCGTATAGCTGTCAGGGGAATGGAGCCGTTGAAAACACGGCACTGATAGCGAGATCCAATGCTCTGGATACACAAATGCAACACACACGAATTGGTTTCGAAGAAACAAGAAACTATAAAATGTCTTTCTGGTGAGTGACCAGTACCGCTCCCGCATAACGGTACACGGATTTAAGGGTGATTCTCAATTTGGGCATCACTCTTCACAGTGTTTCCTCTCAAACATGTGTTTCTGCCTTTTGTAATGTTTCTAATATTGTGGGTGCATGGCACTTCAAAAGCCCCCTTTAAAACATAATAACGGATTTTGAGAGTATTTTAGTTATCTGAATATATGGAAAATTGTGAAAGTAAGGTGAGGGCTTAGAGTCTAGGACTTTTTGCGAGATGTTTTGAGGGAGAGACATTTGAGAGACGTTTGAGGGACAGGCATTTTCAGAGACGTTATTGGAAGGTTTGATAGCTTGAAGTTCTGGACGTTGAAGTTTTGGACATTGCCTGAAAGCCAGTATGTTACGTTGAGAAAGACCAACTTTTAGGGAATAAGTACTCAAAGCTAACCAGTAGCTACAAATACTGAATTGCTTGATAAATAAGCAAAACTTCGCTGAAATTCCGATCAATGCAGGCGCAATGACACTGACACTGATTGAATGACACTGATTGCACAGGTCGAATGAGCAATTCGCTATTGACATCTCTATATATTTTGGCTGGGGGGGTTTGGGAGACCGAAATTAGTTACGGCATCAATTGGAATGACGCGGCTATGTAAATAAACGTAGAGTAAACTACGTTAATCAATAAAAGCAAATCCATTTACTGTTCAACAAGGTTATTCACTAATTTACTGTTCAGATATCCCTAGGGATCCTTATAGTCGTAGTAATTTCTTTGAAATATTTTAATTTATTCTTTTTTCAAGAGGCTGACTGACCGGATCAACCGACTGGGCATAAATACATCAGTAGGATTTTTATGAAACTACAATTCCCGAGCCGGTTCCAGTAAGCGATTTAGGGCTTTTTGGGGGAGCTCAAGGGTAGGTATTGACCACAGAAAAGAGTGATCTACGCAGAAGGATACAGGTAAATAATAAACCGTTGGTTAATCATTTGCCGTGCTTTACCACCTATTTGTTCATAAGCACGAGCTTGCTGATACAAATTGCCGACGGTCCTACTTAGGATCAGCGATCATCAGAATTTGAAAAATGAACGTGTGGGACCAAAAAGGAGCGTTACATGAGATGGGGGCGGTGGAAAAATGCACATTTTGTAACTAAATTGCCGAACGTTAGGGAGCCTGTACTTCGACTATGGACGCAGTTTTGTATACCTGCTAACAGGATCTACACTCCGCGCTGTTGGGGTATCAATAAAGGAGAATAATAAACCGCTGTGCAATATTTTGCAGCGTTTGTTTACGACATTATAAAAACGCTGCCAACTATTACACAACGGTTTATTATTTACCTACATGGTTGCCCCTTCTGCGTAGATCGCTGTTTGCTGGGGTCAAAATCTACCCTCGTAACCCCCCACCTCCCTTAACAAAGAAAGCCAGAGAATGAGAGTTTCATAAAAACGTGGTGGATTCTAGAATTTTACAATGTTTGTTGAAGTTAAAAAAGTACCTACCAACAAAATCCAAAATAACCATCATTCTTCAACTTACACAATATCTCAGAACCAACTCGATTTCATACAGCCATGGGTGATTATAATCAGTTGTTTCCTAGCAATGATATCTGGGCTCGATGTCCGTTTCATTCACGATCATGTTGACGAAGCTTTTCGGTGCAAAGGAACGGCTGGACGTGCAAATTTTCCGGGTGGTCTCAAAAAATTCTCAAATACCTACTGAAATTCCGGCTGTTCATTTATTGTTTCATTCATACACAACAACTGAAATAGCTACTTTTGATGGTTTCCTCCAATTTTGACCGAAAATAAAGTAGATATGGATGATACAGTGTACGGCGGACGGACATTGCATTTTTGGAATCTATGTACCTTGAAACGTAGAAAAAAATTTTGAGTGGGTGTTCAAAAAATAACGTAAAAAAAAACTCTATCTACGGCGTTTTGGAAATGAGAATGGAGAAGAGATTGACAGTTTCGCCGAGCTTCACGGACCAACCAGATCCCGAACGGGACCTGCAAACCAAACTTCATTAATTGTGGATCATGGTAACTAAGGACAGTGCGATGTTCGGCGGACGGAGAGAAATTTTTGGTTTATTATTCTGGGAATAATATACATATGTATTCGCTCAGCAAAACATGTGTAACACCCACTCAAAATGTTTTCTTTTGCGTTTCAAGTTGCGTAGATTCCAAATACACAGATTTATTATTCACAGAGTGATAAACCAAAATGCAAGTTCCGTCCGCCGTATCATCCATATCTACTTTATTTTCGGTATACAAAATTCGTTTTTTCGCACAAAGGCTCCATTTGGGCCCTACTTAGTTGTGTCCCGAAATTTTGCAGCCTGATACGAATATACCAAAGGGTGTTATGGGTGAAAATTGGGTATAAAAATAGGGTTTTTTGGTGTTTTAGTAACATGAGCTTGTTAGGTATGGTTTTCATGTTTTTTAAAACGAGGAGACAGAATATTAAGTCGATTTTGACCATAGAGTGGTAAATTGAGGTTCTAACGAAGTTCCAGCCTCAAATTTACGTGAAATTTTGGTCTAAAATCGTCGTTATTCCGCACAAAGTTTGGATCCTCATTTGGAAACACATTCGGGTCCTAGTTGTGCTCCGAAACTCGGCAGCCCGATCGGCATACACCGAGGGGTGTTATGGGGAAAAATGGGTGTAAAGATAGGGGTTTTCGAAGTTTTTTTTTTGAGGTTTTAGCGAACATGAGCTTGTGAGGTATTGTTTTCCATGTTTTTTAGGGCGAGAAGACCGAATACGAAGTTGATTTTGACCAGAGAGAAAGGAGTTCAGCTTGTATTGATGGGTCAGCACTCACAATTCATTTTTTATGAGTCAAAAACCTGGGAAATGTCTGAAATCACCATACATTTGAATAATAACGCTAGAGGTAGCATCAACAAGCGAATCAAGATAGCTAAATGACTCTATCAATGATCAAACATAATTTTTCAGAAATAGGAGCCTAATTCGTGTTTTTGGGGGCCAAAATTGGTGGAGACCATGAAAAATAGCTATTTCAATTATTGGGCATAAATGAAACAATAAATGAACAATTTCAGAAGGTACATCCAACAGAATAATAAATCCATGTGACAAAGACTTTGCAGCGTTTTTTTATTTCATTTCCGGATTCTACGTAGGTATGTTGAAACGGAAACCATCAATGGGGGGGGGGGGGGGGGATTTTTATTTTTTCCCATGCTTGATTTAAAGATTCAGTTTCGAAAATAAAACACCAAAAAACGAGAGCGCTTGAGTTCAAGGAGGACATGCAACTGTTGATTTTTTTATTAGCGTCAAGGTATTTTCGAGTCATTGACACCGGATTCCCTAGTTCGTGAATGAAACAGTTTTCAATTTTTGTTTTATATGGATTTTGGCTGACGACGAGAGAAGATGTTTGTGTAAGTAACCCAGGTGGTACATAGAAGAAACGTAGTTCCGTGACTCCACTATTCAGTCAGAGTGGATGTGTACAGTGAGCGCAGTAACCGGGGATCAATGACTGCCTCTTCATCAGCAACAGTTTACTCAATTGAAGCTCAATAGACCTCGTCAGGAAGCAGAGCAGCTCACATCGCATGGCCGGTTCATCTTCGAAATCAAGTGATGCGGTTAATTTGAGAGCCGCGGCCCCGACCTCTCACGGATGAGGAATTCGTACGGGAAGGCTAAGGACATCGAGGTTATGTGGTCGGACAATCCAGTTAGCTGATGCCAAATTGGCTGCGGTGGTATTTACCTTAGAGGATAGGTCGGCTGTGGGGAGAGAGAGACCTAGTGGCTCAGTGCCTTGTTAAAGGGAGCCTTCCGTGATGTGCATTATAGAACTAGGCTTGAGAGGAACATCGCGTAACCGGAAAGAGGGAAATAGTGCTAATGCTATACCGCCGGGAGGCAACAAACAGTTTATTCTTTCCTCTTCAGAACTTGACCCTCCCGTGGAGATCAACACTCGGGATTCAGCTCGCTCTGGGTCCGGAGCTTGATTGGTAAAGACTTCCCAGGAATTTGCTACCTACTCAGGGCTCTTGGGAGGCCCGAAATAATTTTATGAAGTGGCGCTGTGGTTCTTTCTACAATCAGGTCGAGGAGTCTTTTAACTGAATTCTCTCCATTTATCTACGTAAGATTCTCTTCTTATTCTACGTATGCTTGCGCATTCAAGGAGGGCGGTGGGAGATGAGATGTGGTACGACATGTGCATAACCACTGAACTGAATTTGTACTATGGGGAAAAAAACGCTGCAAAGTCCTTGTCAAATGGGTTAATTATTCTATTGGACATACCTACAGAAATGCTGGCTGTTCATTTATATCTTTCATGAGCAAATATTTAAATAGCTATTTTTTATGGTTTCAACCAATTCTGGCCCCCAAAAACTCGAATTAGGCTCCTATTTATTACAAATTATCCTTGATCATCGATAGTGCCATATTGTCTTGTTTTGCCTGTTGTTACTACTTATAGTGTTAATAAAACAAATTTATGGTGATTTCAGATAATTTCCCAGGTTTTTGACTTATAAAAAATGAATGTTGGAAGCTGAAACTTCGTTAGAACCTCTATTTTCAACTCCTTGGTCAAAATCGACTTCATATTCGGTCTCTTCGCTCTAAAAATCATGAAAAACGATCTCTCACAAGGTCATGTTATTAAAACATTTAAAAAACGATATTTTTTACACCCAGTTTTCACCCCTACCACCTTTGGGTATATTCCAGTGGGCTGCAAAGTTTCGGGGCAACTAGGGCCCAAATGGAGCCTGTGTGCAAAACAACGAATTTTTTAGACCGAAAAGAAAGGTAGATATGGATGATAGGCATTTGGCGGATAGGCGTACAGGAAAAACTGAAACGAACGTACGAAAAAACTGAAACGTACAAGAAAAAAAATGCTGAGGTGTTCCAATAATTTTTTGCTGAGCGAATACATAGATGTATTATATTAACAAAATAAACCAAAGCTGCCAAAAGCCAGACAGCATAGGCCATAATTTATGTACTTCTTGCAACCCAATAACATATATGATCTTGTTCTCAACATTCCTGTTTGTTACGAAAATACAACATTTAGTTTTGCTTGGTATGGTTGGATTGTATGGTTGGATTTTTCCCCCCTAATGATTTCAGGCTCTTTTGGTTTGCCATTCAACACCAAAAAGTACTACACTAAACAAAATAAAACCCGTTTTATCAAGTCATAGCCCCATTTTAGAGTAAACACGTTAGTAACTATTACCGAACGCTGCAAGGTTGTGTCAGTGTGAGGAGAGTGAAGGTGGACCCTCGAGTCCCTCTTCTTATTGTCACCAGCTATGAAGGGGAATCGTTTAGGTTTCAGCCTGAAACGACTCCATCTTCACCGGAAACACAAACAACTCGAGAACTGCCCACTGTCACGAGGTTCTAGTGTTCAATCGACACACAACTCAAATAGCTGCAACTCATCTACTGGGGAAGGATAATTGTAAATGGATCTCGAGGACTTGAAACATGTTCAAAAACGCCACTATTTTTTGGAAAACTCTGCTAAAAAGGTATTTTAGGCGTACCTAGCGAAAATTTTGTGTATTCGGAATCAGCACCAACAAAGATACATTTGTAATCTCTACTGCCAAGCATCGAAGACTGCAGAGCATCTACTTGAATGAGATCTCTTTGATTTTGATACTTCCCGAGAGATAAAAAAAATAAACCGAAATTAATCAAGCCATTGGATAATCCCTCCTTTGTTTTCCGCCCATTCTTTTTGCTCTCCCGACGCACGGAAAACAACGTGCGCCAGAGCGATGATTCAACGTTGTGTGCCAGAAACTGCTATTGTGTTGTGTAGGTCGGTCGGCGAGAGGACGTCGGTGGCGAGGGGACGGGGTTATTCGAGGTGACGGGGAAAACGGATGAAATGATCGAATAAGGGCGAGAGCACCGTACAATCGGGAATTGAAGATAAGGGCGATATCCCACTCTTGGGGCCCGCGCAGAGGGGTTAGGAAATACGGTCGCGATTGTCTCTCCCCCACTCCATCGTATCCCCTCTCTTAGCCGATATAAATGGGAAATATGATGGAAAATGAAAAGGCAGGGGAGGGAAGAGGTAGATGACTGGCGGGAGGGGGTGGGGGCTCGATTTTCCGAGAGCTTTGTTTTCACCAACAACACGTTGGGGACGTCGCCACTCCAACGGCCGCCAATACGGAATTTGAAATCGGAAACGAACCTGCTGCCGCATATCGGAATGACAGGAAACTCTGAAAAATATTCAGTCCATCACTTTCAGGGAGCGGAGAGCTCCATTGCAATCCGATGCTGCTCAAAGGCAACTGCGTCACTGAGACCAAGTAGGAGGCCCTTGATGAGTCACGACTGCTTGGTTCGCTGAAAGAAATAATAAAAGAAAATAAAAGAAAAAACAGTCATGCATACTGGTCATACTGACCGTGAAAAGAAAAAGAAATACGCAGTAAAGTCCTTGTCACATGGGTTTATTACCTACTGGACATACCTACAGAAATTTAGGCTGTTTATTTAGTGTTTCTCTCATGAGCAATTATTGAAATTGCTATTTCTGATGGTTTCCACCAATTCTGGCCCCCAAAAACACGAATTAGGCTCGGCTTTTCCTTTGAACAGATTATTTAACTGTCTTGGTTCACCTGTTGATACTACTTCTGGTGTTATTATACAAATCTATGGTTATTTCAGACAACAGCCCACGTTTTTGACTCATAAAAAATTAATTTCGGGAGCTAAACCTTCGTCACAACCTCAATTCTTCACTCTTAGGTCAAAATCAACCAAATATTCGGTCTTCTCGCCCTAAAAAAAATTGAAAACGATACCTGAACTAGCTCATGTTCACTAAAACCTCAAAAATCCCTCGATAACCCCAGTGTTAATCCGCATATCCAATCCCCAGTATTGTAACTGCCACTCCTAAGCAAAATACTCGCCCAAAGAATCAGAAATTCAGAGGGCTGGCGGGGGCTAGTTCACTTTCGTCAGAGCATGCGGAAATGCGAAATCCCTTATGAAACACTTCGGGATTACTTAACCGATTTTGATAAAATTTCTGGACGTATGCTAACCGTGATGGAGAAACAAAACCGTCTATAAGCAAGAAAACGTGAAATTTGAAAAATTGATCCGATTTTGCCACAGGTTCCAAGGTACGTTAGGGACTGGTCCATTCATGCCAACTTTTCAGGTGTTCTTCATGAGATGTACCTACAAACGTAACAGGTACATCATAAAGGTAGCAAAGTAAGGAAGCTATGCTGTTCAAACTGTGAATCAGAACAGATAATTAGTACAATAATTACTCATGTATTAGAGCAGAGTTAGTGTTGTCATCAGGATTGAGGTGGTTGATCTTTCGGCCTCAAATATTGTGACATATCAACAGTTTTCGATACTATGATTTGGTTTACTTCGAGCCAGACCCCAAATATCTTAATCGTCAATTAGTAAGCCCAGATGGAGCAAACGTTTACATCAAATAGCCACAATTTAATCACCAGGCACAACATGGAGCATCTGACACTCATCAATCACTAAATAACTAATGAGTG
Organism: Leptopterna dolabrata; assembly: GCA_954871275.1. Taxonomy (NCBI): domain Eukaryota; kingdom Metazoa; phylum Arthropoda; class Insecta; order Hemiptera; family Miridae; genus Leptopterna; species Leptopterna dolabrata. The sequence goes on along the minus strand of OX940974.1, from coordinate 112,284,517 downwards.
AATCAATACGACCGAGGATATTCTCATCGTGACCGGGCCATCCCAGGGTTTGCTAGCCTCAAACAAAAGATTAGGTTGTACTAATACTGCCGCTTCCTCGACTGAGTCTTCTCTGATATTGTTTTTCTCACGGTTTATCTGGGAGGAATGGTCAGCTCGTGGAGATATCCGGAGTTTGGCCTCAAACCTTACACAACTCACTGATAGAACTGACAGTGATAACCCATCCTCGATAATTTCATTTGCTTCCTGCGGATGCTCCCGCCTCTCACGGCGTTTGACACAACATTGTACGTAACATGGAATACTGCGACAGAATATTCGGAATGGAGTTGATTTCGACAGGTCCCTCCGCCACACAGGTTCAAATGAACGACAAGAACGACAGTAGGTGTAAGTGAATTCTAGCAATACATCCTCATTTGAATAGTTGAGTGCGCCGTTGCGGGTCATATGCTGCCCGAAATCGGGAAGAACTCATTAGGTCTTCTACTGCCAAGAAAATATTTTGCGCAACGTTTCATGGATGTACGAATTTCTGCATACATTTCTCTATTTTTCCTGTACTAACATCACGTAGGTCAAGTCAAGATACTCTTCATAGATACTCGGAAACATACTCCATAATATATACCTTGTGTGACCCCTCAGACTTGAAGAACGAAAGTGTTATCGGGTTGTTGAGACTAGGCTTGTTTTCTTCTAAATTCAATATAGATTTTCGTTCAAAACCGATCAGCCTGGTCTGTACAACCCGATATTCACGATACACTGGCCAAAACCACTCAACAAGAAACAGAGTCGCGAGTCCTCCTAGGACCAAATTCCGCAGCCCCAGGGCCACATGCTTAGAATTCCTACTTTACTTTCGAAGCCATAAAGGGTATCGAAAAATTCGGTATTGAAATACAAAATGTTTTCAATGATTTAGTCAATATTGATTCGTAGGAAGATTATTGACTCAAACTCGAGAAGATGGAAAATGCGTTATGATAAAATTACAACCAGGTATCTTTAGATAATTTACAGAGGCGGATCAAGTAAATTACACATTTAGGCTGGAATCTGGGAATAACAATGAAGAGACTAGGTAGGCACTGAATCGATTTCCAACTAGTAAAACGTCTTCATTGTGATTGTTTTCTGTACTAAATAGGAATCTATCCGTCCACAACAAAGCAAAGCACATTTCCACTATACACGCAGAGGTCCACAAAATAAAAATTCCCACTTGAAAGGCATCAGAAGGAACTATAAATGCTTGGAATGAGGCAGAACAGCAACTCCTGAGAACTTTTTTCGCCCAACGTTGCACGTAAGGTTGCCCAATTTTTACGAGCTATGAATACCTAGTACCCTATCCAAATTTGCTCAAAATCTCAAACATTATATTCATTAAAAAATTGTATCATCCGATATTTTAATTATTGTCACTAATAATATCAAGATTCACGGTAGACTTATTAGTAAGTTACCAAGTCACTAGTTTTGCTGATAATGGACAATTTCTTACATAAACATAAACATCAAGTTTTACGTCTTGAAAACTTCATAGTTGGGTAGTTTATTATTCTATTGTGGGTAATTTATTATTTTAGTATGGGTAATTTATTATTTTAGTATGGGTAATTTATTATTTATTATTTTTTGTCGAGTATTCCGAATATTTTTGTTGAGTTGGTCAGGAGTATTGCAAGGGCAGAAGAAGAGAAAATCTCTTACGTCAAACAATCAAGACTAGACAACTTTAAGGCATCTACCAAGAGTTTAACGGAACAACAAGCCTAATTGGGTTGAGGAAGACAGCTCGGAGGTATCTACCTACTACATAGGCTGGACACTTGTGGTTCTCAATCTTTACGAGATCTCGCAATGTGGAAATTTAGTACCTGATATAAATAATGGATTTTGGATCTTTCCATAAGCTCAAAAATAAATACAGTATTTTTGCTCCCATAATTTCCTCGAATAATTATTGTATTTTACTGTAAATAATAGTATGTCTGTGTATGCCCAACTTCCTTGCTGGTGTTGCGGACAAAATCGGCTGTCCTCTCACGAGGAATTTGTTCCGATCATTTCGCTCAAGGCCCTGGGAGACCTCTCATTGCCTCGCCTCGCCAGCCTCGGTCGTTGAGAAGCGTTGGGATTGGACGGACCAAATCCCCCGTCCCAATTTCGCTGTGACTTTTCTGTAGAGTTCAGTGGGACCGACAGGATGTTATCGAGCACAGTATAAAAGGCGTTGAAGTCACAAAGCGCCAGATTTGGAGGTCCTGGCGGTCGGCGGAAAACATCCTCCACCTCACCCCATTGGACCCATTAAAAGCGGTAATTAATTATGAGGCCTCTATCGCCCCGCCGATTGTCATCCTGGGAACACGTTGGAAACGTGAAAATCTATTAGGCCGCTTTTGTGACTCCGCGAGCGTTCAACTTGATTCGGGGACGCAATTCAACTCGCCCTGTTCAGTGGTTGACTGGCAAAAAATTGTACATTTTAGTCTCTCTTAACCGGCCTCTGCTCAACCAGCTCGTCTGAACCATGAACCGTGCCTTTTTTTTTTTTTTTTTTTTCCATGAATATGCTAAATATTAACGATAGTGGTTGTGTGTGAGGGAGAGGCGTTTGTTAATTTTCTCAATGATTCTACGAAGTGAGCGTTTCTAACAAACATGTTTGTGCCTACATTTTTCCCCGATGATATAAGTTTGTCTCCACCTACTGGTTTGGTGTAATACAAACCATGCAATAGGTACCTTAAAACGTCGGATAATAATTTCGGTAGTATACGGTATTTTCGATATACCTGCCATGTTGACTGAGATACTCGCCGGTACGCACTAGCAGCAAACCTTTGGAAGCAGACGACGCGACGCCATAAATGGCGCTGATTCGGTCATTTCACCATCATTAAACCATAAAATCTGAAGGATAATTTCTTATGACAGCCAAATACTGATTTTCCTCGTGAAGGCTGAAATCCTACGTACCTATCCTAATTTGAAAGTTTGCAAGACTACCTGCAATAGGAAAATATCAACATTTCCAGTTGCATGAATATACATAACGGTACAGCGACCAAACCAGCCCCACGGCGCCATTAGTGGCGTCACTCCACCTCAAAGTGTGTGTAGCTATCCCCAACATTGCATGACCCAGTCTAGAAGTGTGCTGAAAGTTATTGGAAAATTCTTCAGCATAATTTTTCATGAGAGAGCTCAACTACCAAGACAGATTTTAAACATTACAATTTTTAGACGCTATAAATTGCCACTGATCCTATAAAATATAACCATAATCAACACAAATATTACCTTCGGAACGAACTCGAAGATGATCTGAAAGATTCTTTTACGACAGGGAGCGCTTACCTGGAAAAAGATAATAGTTCATTAGTGATGCGGAATTGAATATGTAATCGTATGGAATTAGAGGCAGTTAGAATAACAGCAATTATTGTTGAACGTGCGTTGCACATCTGCGAGACCCTTCATTATACTGACTCGCGGCATAGTGGTAACCAAGTCAATATTAATCTGTTCACTAACAAGAATACCATATTGACACTATCAACAACACGGGAATTACTGGTTAAACTGACTCCACTCTTCGAACCTATGCGGTGAACATATTATTAGCAATTCGTCCATTATAGGGAACGCTTCTCATATGGGCGTACAAATCAAACGCTCTGTCCCGAAAGTAATGAGCGTTTAGGTACTTAGTAATAGTATGTATTGTGTATGCAGGGTGTTCCAATTTTGGATTTGAGATCTACGAACAGAATCACGAGGAGCTACCATTTCAATTTTTTTATCTACATACTTTTTTCAGACGGGTTACAAGGTCAAATGGATGGGGAACGTCTTCAGAAACGCCCTGTATATCTATCAATATTACATACACCATGATCTAGTCATCTGAATCTGACTCTTCGCTCTGCGACATTGATAATATGGCTCATAACTCTATATTAAATTAAGTGGTAAATCTGCTGGTCTGTACCTACAATGATCAGAATTACGAAATTCCACGTTGAACGCCATTTCAAGACGATCAGCACCAATATAAAAATGTTTTGTCTGTCCGACCAAATGATTCGGTAAGAACCCGAATTATATGAAATACGAGTATAACTGAAACTTGGGAAATATGTCGAGGGTGCATAGTTCAAATTGGAATTTGTGACCACCACGATTTCTAAAACCGGACCTTGGAGGAGGAAGGCTTTAGTGACTGGAGTAGAGTGTTGTCTGGTAAGAAGATGTTATATGGGGGGGGGGGGGGGGGCTGAAACCCGCCTAATTGTAGTAAAATGCCCAACTAAATTTTCCAGTTTGAATTAAACTTTGCTTAACGGGTCTAAGGCTGTTCAGATTTGAGTATGAGATCACCAGAATCATAGACACTGGAACGGGAAAGGGGTATGTTGGAGGGGGGATTGGGAAAGCTGCTAAGTTATTGTAAAGTAGGTTTTAATCCTACGTAGATGTTCTAATGTGTATGAAACTGGCGTATGTGTCTGGGGCGGCATGGTTTAAAGCAGCGGGCATCAAAATCGTACAATACGTGTGTGAAAGGGTAGGAGGGGGAGGGTGTAAGAATTAGGAGGGGACTGAGATAATCAAGATAATTAGGCACCTTGATGATCCGATTTGAATGGAATAGGCAGAACGTACGTCTTAGGCAGCCCACTTTGGCATCAGAGATTTACAGAAGTGTGAGAATCAAACCGGGTGGGTTTCTATGGAATAGAGGGTGGGGAAAAAGGCGTGGTTGTTGTCATGGTTCATGGGGGTCTTGATGGTCTGATTTGGATGTCACAACGAGAAAATACAGAAGTTTCATGAATATTGTACGTATTGTTTTGAATTTCTAATATACTCGTAAAACCAGTTTGATGCTGGTGAGGCAGGTACGATAAAGTCTCCAACCCCACTACGAGGTTTTTGTATACCATCAATACATTTACCTTAATCAATTGTATTCCGTGCAACGTAAGGGTCACCCAGTTAGTAAGTAATAAGAATACACATATCAATATCGGTAGATTCACAGGTGAATATTCATCGTCTTACGAGTAATGATCTTGAAACGTGGTTCACCACGGTCACACTGATACCTACTCACTACAGGAGATTTTTCATTATTCCAAGATGAGATATGAGGGCCTGTGCGATAGGCATTCCCGGGATCGCATGAGATAATTATCTCAAACTAATCCTTTCTGTACCACGAGCGTGAGAACAGACCAGATCAAATCGATTCCGCATATTGCATTGATTGAGACAGCAAATTTGGAAATCGTCGTAAGCAAATTAGTGCGTCGTAACGACGTCTACAAGTATACCATGTCCGGATGATTGTACGAGAGGCGCACCGCGAACATTTTCATCTGGGAGTTTCATCAATTTCTCAGTTCACGACAGAATGGAAAGTAACGATTAGCAAACTGGCGCCACAGATGGATATGCGTAATCCAAGAGTACTTAATAAATCAACAACAAGTGTTGCATTTGTTAACATCCCTATAACGGTTCACAAGCAAGACGATGCGATTTTTGATCGATCAAGGTATAATTACATGCTTAACCATAATAGCAGCCAAATACCGATCAAAACCAAAACCAAACCAAATCAAATCAAAACTGCTGTAATCGATGTAAGCTCACGAATCTCAGAGCGACACCGAATTTCTTTGTTTGTGTACCTATATAAGGATTGTACCTTTTATTTCACTGCCAGATGGTACACACAGAAAAAAATATATGAACCCGCCGATCGTAAACTTGAATTGAGAAGGACGAATAAATTCAAGTTTACTATCGGTAGGCTTATGATCTACCTAGAAGGATAGGTTTGATGGTATCAACCCCAAGATTGCCTGCGAAAAAGTGCCAACACAGTTAACGGCCCAAGGCCAACTCTGCATCAACTTTATTTTAATTTTGCTTAGTATGAATTTAATTTTGAAAATAAGATATTTGTTTCGATCTATCCATCTGTCTGGAGTAAATATGACAAACATTTTTTATGAGGTGCGAGTTTTCGAGGGACAGTTGAGCGGACATGCAACGAGAGAAAGACAATTTTCTCGTGATTGGGAGAGTTGAAAACCCTCGGTGTTTCTAAAATGCTTAATTTTTGTTGGGTAATTCTGATAAATCAAAATGGCTTTTCACCGGACGCTTATAGGTATTAGCAGCTTATGGTAAAATAGATTCGTCGGTCAGGACGCGTCTTCTGCTGTACATCCTTGAAGTACAGCCACATTCGAGTCCTCAAGTCGATACCTCTTTGCCCTTCTCTGCTATCATAGTTTTCAGAAAATTCCACCTCCTTCCCACTCTTAAACGAGCTTACGAAAATGAGGCGAAGCATAATAAAAATAACGAGGCAGCGTTTTGGGTTAGGTGCGGGTGAATGTTCTAAAATGAAAACTCGCTGAAGTAACTAGACGATCAATCATCGTAGGCCAACGATGCAGGAGACGTAATAACACTTCGTGAACGGTCAGAGATGCCATCTAAACTCTTAAAGCAAAACACGCCGCGAAAAAACAGGTTAAATATAGCGCGCGCCTGAAAGAAACATTAAAACGAAAGGAAGGAAATTTACTGTGCTCCTTTCGCCCGAGCGACCAATAATAGATATATTCATTTCAAAGAATTTTCGTCGACGTTTCTTTCGTCGATTGTGGCATAGATAAAATTAGGAGTACCCATAATAGGTAGTTTACTCTTTTCTGACATTCCTCGCACCCTGAAAAAGAAGGCTGAAGGAAAAAAAACTGTAGCACGCAGTATTACCTGACAAAATTATTTTTGAAGCAGCATCAGTAGGGGTAATAACGAACTTCGGATAAACTTGAGAATCCGCGCAATTACTACCCGTGTAAGAGTTGCATAAAATAAAAGCAAGAGCCCTTATTATAATAATTATCATAATCTTAGGATAGGAAGATGAGCTGCTGGGGCTACTAGGGTTTTAAAAACAATCGAAACCAGAATTATGTTAGGGATAGTTATTATTTTGTATGAATATATGTACAACTTAGTCGTATATTACGTATTCAATGTAGACGCTGCTATGACATCTCGAATTGTTTTGCCAGCGTACCATTTCAACACATAAATATTATGTATGCATTATGTGCCCATAACCTCTGGAATAATAACGAACATCAGGGGTAACTAAGAACATTACTTGGAAATGTCTAACTGCAATCTACAGTGCCTTTAACGAATACGTGTAACTGAATATTATATGTATTATGAGCGAATATTATATGTATTATAATGAATTAGGAGCGAAATAAAAGCGTTCTCACGATTTTCGTTTACATGAATGACTAAGCGCTATCAGTACTTGAAACATACTAAATTTTCGTGTTGAATTTGTCGAACTCTTCGGGGATTTAGACAATTTCAAGTTTTCTATCTATTTTTAATCCAAAAAAATTCGAACACAATCATAAAGAACAAATAACTAAATACAATAACCAAACGTCCTTCCGCATGTATGTGCAAAAATGAGACCTCATTTTTGCTCTTTGCCTTGGCTGAAGTTTTAATCAGGATGTTATGGTTGTTTTTCACATAACGAATGTTACTTTTCAACAAATTTTGGGAAACAAGGCCAGTATCTGCAATAATATAATAACTACACAACGTCCAATGTGTGTCCAATGCGATGCATGTATTCACTACATGTTTGACCTTAATAGCGTTTTCAATGAAGACACAATATTGCAGTAGTTCCAGGATTTTCATTAGACGTATTTTCGAACATTTTTATCTTTCATTTTCCGTTTCAAAACATTCTAAATCCATCCCTGGATTTTAAAAACTTTGCTACGAAGTAAAAAAAAATCGGAATTTCGCCAAAACCTTTGAAGGCATACGAAGGAGTTCGAAGATAGAAAATTTTCGAAAATAATCGAAGCGAACCAAATTTGAGTTATATGTGACAGAAAAATAATGTTATTTGAAACAGAAAAATACTCCTTCAATAATAGAAAATATTTGTAAAAAATTTGGGGGTGATCATTTGAGGGATCAAAAATCGCTAAGAATCGGTAAAATTTACCAGTATGTACCACAAAACATGCATACATATTTCACCAAATGTAGTACAGAATGGTGACTCGAAACTGAAAATGACGTCCAATATATATATATTTTAATTTGTTTTAAAAATGTGGCTCAAATTTGGGATTTTGTGGAATTACTTGCGATTGGTAAAAATTGTTGAAAATCACCAAAAATAAAATAAGCGGTAAGGAAAAATTAGATCACAAGGCATGCTGCAAAACATGGAACTGTTTTTATCCTTACAGTGTGTATTATTTATACATAGTACTCAAAATCAGTCACCTCTGAGTTCTTGAGCGATACCCACCCACCCACCTTCCAGGTTTTCAAAATATTGCGTATGCGTGGGTGAAGCAATAACTCCGATCGCGATTGAATAATCTTTCGTTTCGTGAAAGCAGCTTTTTTTCTCTCTTCGATCGCAGGGAGAAAGAACTTCCTGTTGTCTTTATGGCGAATACTCGTTTCTGAATGGGATCTTCTGAATTCCTTCACAAAGGACGAAGACCGAAGAATCGTCGGAGAAATTTATTTTTGAATGGGCCGACGGACGAAATGTCGAATGTGGGGAGAGAAAAAAAAAACGGGTTTATCGTCAAAATACTGACAGGAAATTACGAGAGGAACCCACCGCCAGCCCTGACCCCAAATACCTTCGGGCCATCTCCATCAAACAAGAATATCTTTATTTGAATGGCGACGGTAGAAGGTGAAGCCGTTTTAGATGAATAGAAATCTCACTTATTGCAAAGATACGAATATAATAACGAATGGTTGTAAATATCATTCTCAGAATGAACAGTCCAAGGCGGTGACTCATCACAACAGTCATGTGAATGTTTAAAGAAACTGGACGATAATTAATTTCTTATTATCAGTGAATATTTGTGTGGTGTCAGTGAGCACCAGTATGATATGATTCATTCTTCTTTCGGTAATATTCCAGTCACTTCCATCCTGACCTAGGTACTGCATTCGTAATTCGTGAACTCAACTTACTTAATATGATCGAAATTTCAATACTTTTAGGAAAAATGTATATGCAGAACACGTACAAAGTATGGTTGCCAAATTTCAACCCTCGGGGCCATCAGGTGCCGGGGTTATAGAAGTTTGGAAATAGCTGTTTTTCAAGTTTTTCTACTTCTTCTCCTTCTTGTTCTCGTTGTTCTTTGGCAGAGGTACAGCCTCACAGACATAACTGATCGAGATGAAATTTTACACGCACATTCGTTATGCTCCAAAAAAGTGCCTTTAGTGCAATTTGTCCGATTTGCCCCCACCCCCCCTCCACCGCACTGAGTAGGTTAGGAGGGTTTTTAGGAGTAGGTTAGTGAGGGTTTCAAGAGCTGAGAATTTGCACACTTGTTCACTGGGGCTGTCCGAGGAAGTTTTCAAAATCTCTTCAAAATCTCGCTTGGAGCGCTGCAACTTCCGCATATAAATTATACTTTTTCTACAGCGCCTGTTTAAAAAAGATTTACCGAAATTCAAAAAATAATTTTTTCTTATTTAAAAAAAAAAACGGGCGGTAGACCTATGGTTCTACCGATAGGTAGATCATTTAATAATGATTAATTTCACGACATTGTTGTCCTCAAACAAATTTTGAAGTCAGATATCGTTTCGCTCTTTCGGCAGCTGTTCGCAAAACAAATGGAAACGTCCTGTTAATCATTATTAAATGATAAAATTTGCAGGTCAATAATGCTTCAAAAGTTGTAAACGTTTTGGTTTCACCTCCCATCAATTTCCTAATGCTATTTGAACTATAATAGGACCGAGTCACCTGATTTGCATATGACATCTTAGGAGCCACTCAGCTGATGCGGGGCCTGGGCAGCGTCAAGTTAAAGTCCTAAGGAGCCCACATACCAAATTACAGCTTCGTAGAGTGAATAGCATAGAAATTAGCTTTAGGTGCCACTCAGCTGATCCGAGGCCTGGGCAGTGTCAAGTTAAAGTCCTAAGGAACCCACATACCAAATTACAGGTTCGTAGAGTGAATAGCATAGAAATTAGCTTTAGGAGCCACTCAGCTGATCCGGGGCCTGGGCAGCATCAAGTTAAAGTCCTAAGGAGCCCACATACCAAATTACAGCTTCGTAGAGTGAATAGCATAGAAATTAGCTTTAGGTGCCGTGACGTGACGTGACTCCAAAACAAATGGAAACGTCCTGTTAATCATTATCGCAAACGGTTCCAAACAGGTTCTCGTAAAATTCTTTGTCAAATTTTTGTGTCGAAACGTTGTAACAGATTGAGTATAGAGATGTATTTGAAGACTCTTTCAACTCCTCCTCAGCTGATCCGAGGCCTGGGCAGTGTCAAGTTGAAGTCCTAAGGAACCCACATACCAAATTACAGCTTCGTAGAGTGAATAGAATAGAAATTAGCTTTAGGTGACACTCAGCTGATCCTTGGCCTGGGCAGTGTCAAGTTGAAGTCCTAAGGAGCCCACATACCAAATTACAGCTTCGTAGAGTGAATAGCATAGAAATTAGCTTTAGGAGCCACTCAGCTGATGCGGGGCCTGGGCAGCGTCAAGTTAAAGTCCTAAGGAGCCCACATACCAAATTACAGCTTCGTAGAGTGAATAGCATAGAAATTAGCTTTAGGTGACACACAGCTGATCCTTGGCCTGGGCAGTGTCAAGTTGAAGTCCTAAGGAGCCCACATACCAAATTACAGGTTCGTAGAGTGAATAGCATAGAAATTAGCTTTAGGAGCCACTCAGCTGATCCGGGGCCTGGGCAGCATCAAGTTAAAGTCCTAAGGAGCCCACATACCAAATTACAGCTTCGTAGAGTGAATAGCATAGAAATTAGCTTTAGGTGCCGTGACGTGACGTGACTCCAAAACAAATGGAAACGTCCCGTTAATCATTATTAAATGATAAAATAAAAAATAGCAAATAAAACAAAATGAAAAATTGTTTTTACTTTTAATTGAACTTTTCCGGATAGTTAATGTTATCAGAAATTAACAGGTCTCAGAGACGAACAGGTGAAGTCGGTGAGGAACAGGTTTCTGTAACATCCAAGATGGATATCAGTCCTTTTTGCGGAGGTTTTCTTGGCGGGTCTATTTTTACAAAGTTGTTTTTGAGGGGATTACAGAGTTAGTGGAACTCATAGGTCTGAAATTTCCTGTTTAGCCCCGATATTTGATCGAAATTCGAGTCAAAATCTCTCATGGAGAATGTTTGTGTGAATCGGAGTCTATAATGAGAATTCAAAATTCGCTTACGCAGTAGTCGTACTCACTGAGCGAAGATGAAGAAATTAGTGTTTTTGCCTGTTTCTAGACCGCCATGTTTAAATTTTAAGAATCATGCAAAATTCTTCCCTAGAGAACGTTCTCCTGAATTGGAATCGACAAAATATAATTTTCTAATATCTGTTGTGACATCCTCCGTGATACTATTGTAACCTCATGGTTACCTTCTCGTTCTTATACGTTATCGAATTGTTCGTTGCTTCAATAATTATAATAAATTAGGATGTGCTAATTTTCACTCACCCGCTTATAATTCTCAATAATTACTGGTAATTCTTGGTATTCCGAAATTCGTATTAATCCTCTCTTTTTCGTGATACCGCCGATAATTTTGATACCCCGGCGCCAGCTCGACCCAACTGCAAAGTATCTATCTCCTTTGAGGAAACGAGCGATTTGCACGTTTTTCACACCAAATTGCAAAACTAGGTATTCCTATATTTTTCTCATATGTGAACCCAGAAAGGGGGAGGGGGGGACAAATCGGACAAATTGCACTAAAGGCACTTTGTTAGAGCATAACGAATGTGCGTGTAAAATTTCATCTCGATCAGTTATGTCTGTGAGGCTGTACCTCTGCCAAAGAACAACGAGAACAAGAAGGAGAAGAAGTAGAAAAACTTGAAAAACAGCTATTTCCAAACTTCTATAACTCCGGCACCTGATGGCCCCGAGGGTTGAAATTTGGTACACGTCTGCTGGGGCCGCTCGAGAATGGATGTACGAAAAATCAACACTGGAGACCCCAGAGAGACGAGTTACGGGGAGGGGGGGGGGGGGTTAACCCAACTTCTGTCGGGTAAACAGACGCCCCCTAGATATGTTTTAGGATAACATTCTCTGCAGAGTTACTCAACCCATAAATCACTTACTTTATGTTTGATGTTCTTCCCTAAAATGTCACAGATCGATCGATAAAATGTGAGTAGCACATTTAGCAACTTGGAAGACACCGATGGTGGAAGGTCGGCTGACTCGAAGCGGTGAGTCGGGACCGGCGACTGGGGGAGCGTTGAACCATTTCAACCTCCACAACCCCCGGAGTCGATAGTTAGAATCTGATTCGAAAGGGAACAGGCAAGAGAGAGAATCCTGAAATTTAATGAAGGGATCGGTGGGTCGGAGAAACACATTTATCCCGCTAGGGAGACGGTGGGATGCATTGTTCTCGAGACTGATCATTGTGCTCCGCTGCCAGGTTGGCTCCCTCAAGACCTGATGAATGGACTGAATCTTCTCGGTCCCCTGGGCACCCGCCATCCTCCGGGCTCCCCCAACGCCTCAGGACCGTCTGACTTGTGCCGTTTCATGACGAAGCAAAAACCCGTAAGGAAAATGCGCTTTCCAACACGAAAGCCCCCTTCTACCGTGACGTCATGTTCTTGCAGGACCCTTTTCCAGACTGGAGAACCTCGGGCTTCTTGCCGGGCCAACTCTTGGGCCCACTTCAAACTTGGCGCCGCTCTCGAACTTCCAAATAAGTGAACTTGAGCGTTCCCTTCATGCGAGTCCACTTACACATGACGAATTACCGTTAATTTGGAGGCAAAATTCTGTAACGTTCGATAAATTCACGAGGAGTGATCTGCTGCACGCGTCAGATCACAAAATTTCCTCGATTAATTTTATTCCATTTTTTTATTCAACATTTTACCGTAAATTTTAACAAACAACAATCAGTGGCATAATCTAGGGACGCGGTAGCGTCCCGCCCGTCAAGAAAACCGAACAGCTCCATAGCGACCAAGAACACAGTTTACACGATCGAACAAGTGGGGTCTCCCCCCCCCCCCCCCCCCCACACACAGTAACTCGACCCCCTGGAGGTCTCGGGTGTTGATTTTTCGTACATCCATTCTCAAGGGGCCCCTGAAGAGGTCTACCAAATTTCAACCAGAGTTACAGAGGGAAATTTGTATTTTCAAGTTTATCTAAATGTTCTTGTTGTTCTTCTTTGACTGGGCTGCAGCCTCACACACAGTAACTAGGTACTGAGTATGACATAATACAGTGCCAGTGAAGAGGGATGAAAGAAGTTCCATATGGATCTAGACTGAATAAATTCGGATCGGACCATGTAGTACCCCTGTGAATTTCATCATTACCAGTTCGAACTAAATCACTCGCGATGAAATCGTCGAAACCCATTTCAAAGAATAAACACGGAGTTACTGAAAGGTTGTCTATTTCCACTAATACACGAAAAACAAAATGTTATACCGGTTTCCGCGATCAAACCGTCGCCATCGTCTGGATAAGGAGCTTGTAGCCCTTATGGCTGATGAAGGCAATACTGCAGTCATTATCACAAAAACCAAATACGTAAATGGTAATTTTTTGAATGAAAATAATTGTAAAGCACTGCCGTCAGAACCCACCCTTTCAAAAAATTGCTGGAAAATAGTAAGTCCGAAAATGATGACGATGGTGTGATCATGGAAACCTGTATAATAGTGTATTTTGGTTTATTATTCTGTGAATAATACACCTATGTATTCGCTCAGGAAAAAGTTTTTATAACACCCTTCACATTTTTTCTTTTACGTTTCAAGGTCCGTAGATCCAGAAAATGCATGGTGTTATGGCGTCCGCCGTAGCACATACTCTATTTGGGCCCTAATTGTGTCCCGAAACTTTGCAGCCCGATCTAAATATACCCAAGGGTGTTATGGGTGAAAAATGGGTACAAAGTAGGTATTTTTTGTGTTTCACTAACATGAGCTTTTGAGGTATCGTTTTTCATGTTTTTTAGGACGAGAAGATCGGATATGAAGCCGATTTTGACCAATGATTGGAAAATTGAAGTTCCAACGAACTTTGAGCCTGAAATTTACGTTAAATTTTGGTATAAACTCGTCGTTCTTCCGCACACACTTTGGGTCCCCATTTGGGAACACATTTGGGTCCTAGCTGTGCTCCAAAGCTCGGCAGCCCGATCGGAATACACCCAGGGGCGTTGTGTCAGAAAATTAGGTGTAAAAATAGGGGTTTTCGAGTTTTTTTTTAAGGTTTTAGTGAACATGAGCTTGTGATGTACCGTTTTCCGTGTTTTTAGGGCGAGAAGACCGAATATGAAGTTCACTTTGACCAAAGAGTAAAGAATTGAGGTTGAAACAAAGGTTAAGCTCCCGAAATTCATTTTTTATGAGTCAAAACCCTGGGAAATTGTCTGAAAATTGTCGGAAATTATACAGTTGTATAATAACACTAGAAGTAGAATTATCAGGTGAATCAAGACAGTTAAATGGCACTGTCAATGTTCAAAGATTCAAAAAAAAAAGAAACGCTGCAAATTATTACACAAAGATTTATTATTTACCTGCATAGATGCCCCTTCTCCGTAAATCAATGTTTTCTATGGTCAATACCCTCGAGCCCCCCCCCCCCCCCCCTCCGCCAGGAAAGCCCTAAATCGAGTACTGGAGCGGGCCCCGGGATTAAAATTTCCTAAAAATGCAAGAGATACAATAATTCAATCATTAATTATTTTGTAGTTATTAACGAAGCATAAGGCAAATAATAAACCGTTGTGTGGTAATAATTTACCTGTATAGGTGCCCCTTCTACGTAGACAGTACAATGCCTAAGGAGGCTGCAAACCAATATCTCAACCGCATTACGCAGGTCAGAAGTCCATATTTGTACTTTGTTGGGGCGGGTGCGGAGGAAGAATTTAGAATTATCCTCGGATTGAGTTTTCCCCTTGACAATTATTAAATACCGTAACAATAAGAAGCAGTAACTGACATTAGAGAATAACTTATCCTGCTGAACGTAACCCCTGGAGAGCTCAAATATTTTGGGCGAACGTGGTTGGGAGGATGAATAAAACTGAGGACACTTCAAATTCTCCTTCCTCGCCCTCACCCACTTCAACGTTATAACCAGAGCCCTTCAAATGCAGGTTTTGAGGCAAAATGCCATTTTTGTCAATTTTCGGGGAAAATGCTACTTTTCTGCCGTGTTTGCCTCATTTCTTCTAATATTATTATCCCCCCCCCCCTTCCCACCAAAAACAAAAAACTAGCTTGGAAAGAAAGTTTGGATTCTAAGTTGAGTTTGCAGAAAAACGAGGTCAACCCCCCCCCCCCCCCCCCTCGATGCCCGTTGATGACAAAAATATACCTATTCTGTGACCAGTGGAATCCTGGGATTCCAGGTAGAAAAGGAAAGGCTACAGGTAGGACTTCCCGAATCCCATAGTCACTGGTATTATTCGCGTCAAGCGATTAAAGGGGGAAATGGCGAGGTCTTCCAGGCTTGTTATCGACTGTTCCTGTACATATTATCCCTTCCCTTCACCACGTCCTTCGTTCCAAGCTGAAGAGGTGAAGAGTATTATAGCTGCCAATCTGTCAGGGGAGGAAGCTACCCTCAAGGAAGACTGGGAAGCTGCCGACGTCCTCTCAATGAAGTTCGCACCGGCAACATCAGCAGACGTGGAACGCACCTTCTCCAAATGGAAATATATTTTTAGCTACCGACGCCTTGGTTTTTGTATGGACAGTATCACAGCCCACCTGAAATTATTTTACAACAATTGTGACCCCGATACAATTTAATTCATTTGTAAGTTTTGTATGCTGGTTTTTATTATAAAGTTTTGTACATAGTTTTAGTCAGTACAATAAATATAATGATATTCGAACGGCAAAATTCTATTTTCCCATAAAATCAGGGACGGGGAAAAGGAGCCAGAAAAATAAATGCCATTTTTGGCCAAAATAAGTGCCATTTTGCCATGTTTTTAAGTGTCATTTTTGCCAAAAATGAATGCCATGTTTTGAAGGGCTCTGGTTATAACGCAGTTCTGCTTTGACCCAAGTCGCCTGAAGTACTCGTACCTATCAGTTCACGAGCCGATCGAACAGTATGGCCAACACAAGATCGCCGATGAACGTCAATTACCCCCATCAGGTTCTACTGTGGCGGTTGGATCTCCATCGCCACTTCCTACCATTCCGAAAGAAGAAAAAAAACTCGTTCAATCGTTCGGAAGGCGGACGAATCGTGACCGGAGGCTGAGGGACGAAGTGGGCCAATAGTTGGATGGACATGACTTGACTTGCAGCGCTCTCGCCCAGCATGGAAGCAGTTAGCGCCTGGTAATTTAATCAAACAGAACGCCCAACCGTATTAATCCCCCGTCGCCAGCGCCCCACCCGGACCCACCCCACCGCATATTCAAAGGTGGGTTCGCGCCCGACTCCTCCAAGCCCTATGGTTACTGTCCGAATTCAATTACGCTAGTTCAATCACACGTTTTTCTCCCAATAACTCGACACCCGCCAGCTCTCGACCGTTTTTCCCGGAAAGGGATAACAACCAGCATTCGAAATTGGTCAGAAAACGAGTGGAAATCGCCAACACCGATTGGTGGAATTCCCACTGAGCTACGTTCAATTGCAAAAACGGACTTCATAGGACTCAAATTGTTTCTGTCTACCTAACCCTTTAGTGATAAATCAGGTCTGGCACTCAGGTAAATAAATTTGTAGCCCGGTTGAATGTGTTGTTTCATTAGTTGGTACATGTTTCGACCATCATGGTCTTCCTCAGCCTCAGAAGGTACTGAGTCCGAGTTGTAATCATCGTCTTATAACTAGGACCGTAACGTAGTCTCAATGCCGTAATCAGAACTCCGTGAACTCCGTAATCACTAGGGACTGGAATTATATGCACAAAATTAGGCCAAAATATGCACTTGAAATGGGCAAAATGTGCACCCCAAGGAAAATTACGTTTAAAAAAAATTTAAAATATTTATAAAGTTAACTAAATTTTGCTGTGAGACGTACAGGTAATCTATAAATTAGAGAGTTTTCGCAAAAGTTTGGCCACTAGGTCGCTGACGGGCTAAGGCCTACGTACGAAGGAATGTGTGAACTGCGCATGCGCACTTTATGGTGGGAACGACCTAACTTAGCTCGTCAACGTTGGATACCACCAGTCTACGTAAACGACCTAGCACTAGGTCGTATGGGCCGTTTCCCGTACTAACCTTCCACCAAGGAAACCTCATCGCATGGATTGCCTTCTTCCATGGCATTTGTGATTGTAAGTTTGTGTTGTGTGGGTGTACCTGATAGCGTGCGTCTTTTCTCTCTCGATTTTCTGTTTTTGTGCTGTAAAAAAACCCTACATTTCTATATTTTTTTGAAAACAGTTTTAGGAAACATTTCTGTAACCCTTGAAGACTGGAAAATGTCAATAAATTGTACCTGGCTAATTTCTCTATGTCTATGGACAACCTTACAATTTTTTGGCTAATAATGTCTACCTAATAATAATAGGTAGACTAATAATTAGCCACTAATTTTTGCCAAATAACTTTAATTAGCCAAACCTTTAGTTTTTTGGCATTTGAAAATAGTAATAGGAAATGTTTCTGTGATCCTTTAAGACTGGATAATCCTAATTAATTGTACCTGGCTAGTCTATGAACAACCATATAATTGTACTAGCGAAGATGAAAACTAAAAACGGCTTTTTAAACTGAAATCTTCAAGTGATGAGAATATGATGAGAACAGTTCAACTTTAACGTCAGTGTCACCCATCGAATCAGCTTAGATCGTTAGCCCGGAGATCCTTAGTCCGCCAACGAACTAGTGGCCAAACTTTTGCGAAAAACTATTATGTTCCAGTTATTATGGCGTCCTTCAAAAATTATATAAAAATATCAAGGAAGAAATTGGAATGAAAATGTACACACCTTTTTTCTCGACTATACAATATTTACATTTATACAAAAAAAGTCACTCGCTATCACAATTATAGCACTGGATCACAATTGATTTTTCTAGATTGTCAACCGTAGATCTCCTATGGTTGTCGTTGAGGAGCAACTTCAAGGCAGAAAACGACCTCTCGACATCACAGGACACGATGGGTAAAAATTCCGATGCTGAGAGTTCACCTGGGGTAAGGCCAGATGAGAGGTCAGAGTGCACCCCTCTCAAAATTTTTGTTACCTCCAGTAAAAAACGCTGCAAAGTCCTTGTCACATGGGTTTATTATTCTACTGGACACACCAGCAGAAATGCTGGCTGTTCATTTATTGTTGCTTTCATATAAAATAATTGAAATAGCTATTTCTGGTGGTTTCCACCAATTCTGGCCCCCAAAACTTGAATTAGGTACGCTCTTTTTTTTTTCAAATTATCTTTGATCATTGTTAGTGCCATTTAATCGTCTTGATCTACGTGTTGAAACTTTTCCCAGTGCTATTCTACAAATTGATGGTGATTTCAGACGATTTCACAGGTTTTTGCCTCATAAAAAATCAAATTTGGGAGCTGAACATCTGGTAAAACCTCAATTTTCCACTCATTGGTCAAAATCGACATCATATTCGGTCTTCTCGTCCCAATAAACATGGAAAATGATATCTCAGACGCTCATGTTACTAACATGTTGTTAAAACGCAAAAGTACCTATTTTTACACACATTTTCACTCATAACACCCCTGGGTATATTCCGATAGGGCTGAAAAGTTTCGGGACACAACTAGGGCCCAAATGGAGCATTCGTGCGAAAGAACGAATTTTTTAGACCGAAAATGAAGCCTGTAGACGTGATACGGCGTACGGCTGACGGACATTGCATTTTTGGAATCTACGCACCTTGAAACGGAAAAGAAAAAATTTTGAGGGGGTGTTACAAAAATTTTTTGCTGAGCGAATACATAGGTGTATTATTCACGGAATAATAAACCAAAAGGGGGTTTTCCGTTAAAAGCAACGGAAGCGCCCATAGATTGGCACTAAATGATAGTTCACGGAATCACCGTCAGAAGTGGTGTGCATCCGTAAATATTATGCGGTCACTCTCTACATTTATCCGTAACCTCTTTCTTGTTGAAGGATCGTCAACGGAAACACCCGTGGTTTCCGTGGTGTACTATTTCGGCAAAATCAACGGATGGTCATTTTCACGGGAGTACCCCGAAAATCCCCGTAAAAGTGTAGTGATTTCCGTGTTAATCCTTCAACGTTCCGTCGCACGTCCGTGGTTGTACCGTGACTTTGTACGGGTCGTCATCGCCCCACCCTTGACTAACCCGTAACACTCCATCGCCTCCCCGTAGCCCATCCATGATTTTCCCGTGAATATCTCTGGACTCTCCCTAGGTTTTCTCTAGCCCACCCTTCACTGTCCTTAATGCTTCCGTGCCCTTCGTTCAATGATCCGTGATTGTAGGGAATCACGGCGGACGGTTAACAGACAGGCTACGGAAGCACAACCCTCCATTGCCTTTCCGTTGAGGATGCCCCCGTAAAAACACACGGGCCCTTTATGAACGAGCAACGGAGAGACGTGTACCTACTACCTTCACCTCCCCCTCAACCGGTTAACGGAGACGTAGAGGCAGTGCACGTCTCTCCGTCATCGTCCGTATAGGGTACGTAACCATCTACAGAGCACCCTTTACGGACGAGCTACTGAGGATGACGGAGAGACGCCCGCTGCCTCAATGGCTCCCACTAACCGATCGACGGAGCGATAAAGGAAGTACACGTCTCTTCGTCGCTCGTCCGTCAGGAATCCGTTAAGGCCTACCGAGTAGCTCGGCTTAGTAGTCGGTGGAGTACTCGGCCGAGCTACTTCGAAGGGGCGAGTGGGTGATTACATTTCAGGTGGGCAGAGACGAGACAGTTGCGTCGTGTAGTGTTCCGCGTCAACAGCACACAGCGATGTGAAAAGAGAAAACGCTGCAAAGTCCTTGTCACATGGGTTTATTATTCTATTGGACATACCTACAGAAATATTGGCTGTTCATTTATTGTTTCTTTCATATAAAATAATTGAAATAGCTATTTCTGGTGGTTTCCACCAATTGTGGCCCCCAAAACACGAATAAGGAGCTCCTCTTTTTTTTAAAATAAATAATCTCTGATCATTGATAGTACCGTTTAATCGTCTTGATCCACCTGTTGACACTTTTTCCAGTGTTATTCTACAAACTACAAATTGATGGTGATTTCAGACGATTTCCCAGGTTTTTGACTCATAAAAAATCAATTTCGGGAGCTGAACATCTGGTAGAACCTCAATTTTCTATTCTTTAGTTAAAATCGACTTCATATTCGGTCTTCTCGTCCCCAAAAACATGAAAAACGATACCTCAAAAGCTCATGTTACCAACATGTTGCTAAAACGCAAAAAG
This sequence comes from Leptopterna dolabrata, assembly GCA_954871275.1. Classification (NCBI taxonomy): domain Eukaryota; kingdom Metazoa; phylum Arthropoda; class Insecta; order Hemiptera; family Miridae; genus Leptopterna; species Leptopterna dolabrata. The sequence goes on along the minus strand of OX940974.1, from coordinate 112,263,972 downwards.
TACCTAGGTATTTTTACACACGTTTTCACTCATAACACCCCTGGGTATATTCCGATCGGGCTGAAAAGTTTCGGGACACACCTAGGGCCCAAATGGAGCATGTGTGCGAAAGAACGACTTTTTTAGACCGAAAATGAAGCCTGTACACGTGATACGGCGTACGGCGGACGGCGGACGGACATTGCATTTTTGGAATCTACGCACCTTGAAACGGAAAAGGAAAAAGTTTGAGGGGGTGTTATAAAATTTTTTGCTGAGCGAATACATAGGTGTATTATTCACAGAATAATAAACCAAAAGGCCATCCGGGATTTCGCTGTAGGGCAGAATCCAGCTTCTTCCTCTGCTTCCCCTGGCCAGCCTCGCCTGCTTCCCCTGGCCAGTTAGCACTTTCCTCTTGTACCTTCTGAACAGCGTACCAGGTACACGGATTAAACGGTGAATGGCCTAAGAATTTCCGTGACCCCTTTTCAGAAACACATATCTCGGAGGATTTGGCGGTTGGAATGTCGAAAAATGAGGAAATTCCAATTATTTCGATTAAAAATGCAGAAATATGCATAAAACGGCCAAAATATGCAAAAATCTCCGAAATCGAAAAAAAAGCAAAATATACTATTTATATTTCAATTTAACATACGCTTAACGCTCCAGATACCCTATAAACGGAAAAGTAGAACGATATACACGATGAAAAACACATATGCAAAATATAAATTCCAGTCCCTAGTAATCACATTAAACAGCTTAAGGAATGACATTTTTTAACAAGATTTGTGGAGAAGAAAACATATGGAATACCATTTTATAAATTTTTAAAGTTTTACATATTTTCTTCTCCTCGGATTTTGTTTGAAACTTTTATTACTAAAGTGGTTCAATGTTAGTATGGAGGATGACGGCTTGAGACTTGACAATATGCTCCTAATTTCACGATATGGACATCTCATCGCCAATAACTGATGAAACAAACCCTTCAACAAAGCTCTAAAATCTGATTCTCTCATTGGAAGTCGGTCCTAATCTACCCATGAACAATTCATGTTGTTTTTTCATGTGTTGTCAATTATCAGGGCAACGAACATGTTGCAGCTTCGCCGCGCTGGTCCACTTCCATCTCCTCATTCAATATCCTTATTTATGATCAGCTGTGAGAATGTGGACTCTGCCTATTGACTGGATGTGAGCAGATTTTCTGATTCGCTTTTCTTGTTTCTGTAGAAGTACAATTCTTTGTGAGTCCATTCATTCAACTGTAGTGCATTAATTCTCAATAATTAATTAGTTTAGCTTCAGCTCAGTATCTCTAAGTAGTCCATGAGAACCAATTATTAAAGTGTATTTGGCTCTAAAGTCGATTTTCATACTCTGCAGACACATTGAAATGAGTGTGTTGTATAGCCAATTGCAGATGCCATTCACCGTCACGAATACCCACTGCTTGAATAACTTGCGATGCAGTAGCCTTGTAGTAGAGGTGATTTACTCACTGCACGATTCATTACTATTTGACGACAAAGCAGGGACGTTTCGCTCTCTTTTGAGCACTGAACGGTTTAACCGAGTGAGCTAAATTTACCTCCCTAATTCTGCGGCGAACCGTCTCCGCTAGTTCGTCAAATAGTAAATAAAATCACCTCTACTACACCTTCAGTACCCCAGTACCTAACTTATAACAAGCCCCCAACCACAGATGGGCATATTCATATTCGTAAGTACGAATATGAGCGTATATTCCCACGGCGTATTTTCTATGCATACGAATACGAATCTATTCGTATTTACGCGTGTAAATATGAATATATTCGTATGCACACAAATTCCATGTGAATACGAATATATTCATATTCACACGACATTCGAGTGCATATGAACATATTCCTATCAGATTCACATGAAATTCGGGTGAATACCATTTATTTCTACCATATTTACACGAAATCTGTAAAAATATGAATACATTCCTATCAAATCCACATGAAATTTGAGTGAATACCATTTATTTCTACCATATTTACACGAAATTCGTGTAAATATGTTCCTATCTTATTCACATAAAATTCGAGGGAACACGATTATATTTATACCATATTTACAAGAAATTCGTGAATATGAACATATTCCTATCAAATTTACAGGAACTTTCAGTGAATACCATTTATTTCCACCATATTTATATGAAATTCGTGTAAATATGAACATACTTCTATCAAACTCACAAGAAATTTGAGTGAATACCATTTATTTCTACCACATTTACACTAAATTCGTGTGAATACGAACATATTCCTACCAAATTCACAAGAAATTTGAGTGAATACCATTTATTTCTACCATATTTACACTAAATTCGTGTGAATACGAACATATTCCTACCAAATTCACAAGAAATTTGAGTGAATGCCATTTATTTCTACCATATTTACATAAACTTCGTGTGAATATGAACATATTCCTATACAGTTCACAAGAAATTTGAGTACCACCATTACCATTTATTTCTACCGTATTTACAATAAATTCGTGTGAATATGAACATATTCATACAGTATTCACATGAACTTCGAGTGACTACCATTATATTTCTACCATATTTACACGAAATTTGTGTGCATATGACCATATTCTTATCATATTCACTTGAATTTCGACTCAATACCATCATATAGCTACCATATTAACATGAAATTCGAGTGAATACCATCACATATACACCATATTCACACGAAAAATCGTGTGAATATGAGTATATTCGTATGTACATGGAATTTGTGTGAATACGAATATATTCATATATACACGAGTAAATATGAATATATTCGTATTTAAAAGCGTAAATATGAATATATTCGTATTCGTATTCATAGAAAATACGCCGTGTGAATATATTCATATTCGTATTTACGAATATGAATACGCCCACCTATGCCCCTAACCTACCTAACCTAACTAACCTACCTAACTAACCACCTAACTTATTCTTAACTAACCTATTCCCAAAGAAAAACGGAGTTATTGAAAGGTTGTCTATTTCTACTAATACAAGAAAAAACGCCAACTGTTATTTATACCGGTTTCGGTGATCAAACCACAGTAACAAACAATAACTTTAATAATAACAGTTATTGTTTGTTACTGACGATGGTTTGATCACCGAAACCCGTATGACACTGTATTTTCCGCGTTCTTTCGTGTATTAGTGGAAACAGACAACCTTTCAATAACTCCGTTTTTCTTTGAAATGGGTTTCCACGAGTTTTTCGCGAGTGATTTAGTTCGTAACCTATCCCCTCCCCTCATACCTACTTATTGTACCCAACTTATTTTAGTCAATAGCAGTTTACGTTGCATTCCTGCAGATCATGATTATGGAAGTAATATAATACCATCTGTTCAAGCGCAAACATGAGATCCTTCTAGCTTCCAAATCCGCAGAAGAGCCGATTTTGGGGGAATCGTCAAGATCAATACGACCAGATATTTGCTTGGATCGTCTAAAATTTGTATGCTTTTGGAGCTAAGTTAGATCTGCACATGTGCGAATCAAAACTACAGCTTTTATTGGATACCTTATTTTGTTCCACACAAGTTTGATAAACAAGGTTTGTTGAAGAAAGAGAGAAGTTAATTCGCGTATTGACTACCTACTAACTGTCGCTAAAATTGTCAATACTCTGGCTAGTCATATGGATCACACAAACGATGTGAGAAAGCTAGACTGCCCATCTACTTGGCAGACGTTTTTTAAATGTTATTTTATGCGAAGGTTATTCAAATTTGTTTGATCGGTTGCTGTTCCCATAAATGCCATTACAGTCACGTTGTAGTTTGTAGATGATTCGATCCACACCTTAGCAGACGGTTTTCCTTAAAAAGTATTATTATTATTATGATTTGGTTCAGATATACCTATTTCGTTCTCAGAGGTGAATGGCGAGCAATCGTGGCGCCTACAGCTCGCACAGAATACTCTATATTCGATTCTGAGCTGTTTCGAAAGAAAAGAACCGAACGAAATGTGAATCCATCTGGATGCTGGAACCGTTTAATGCGTGGGGAGGAAGAGGGACGTCGATATAGAACGAAGACGACAGAGGGTTGGCAATGCAGAGATGGCAGGTCGTAATAGGTTTCACATCCCCTCTGATTTTCAATAGTCGCGAGAGCTGCATCTTGGAATACATCAAAGCGGTAATCCGCCCTATTCGACGAGCCTCTTACGTGTAAATAGAGAGGGCGGGAGGCGGAAATCGATTCCAGGCGGGGGTTCGGAAGGGACAAGAAATGATGGGAAAAAAAAGGCGGAAGAACAACTCGAGAAACACGAATTCACGGCCAATACCAGGCAGCGTGTTCGTTGAACCGATTGGATTTTAACAAGGCCTCATAGCAGGAAGTACAGCAGTTATGAAAACAAGGCTTTATCTTTCCGATGTCGGCGGCCGGAGTCCGGAACATAGTAAAACGTCTGTCAATTCGAGTAGGCACTATAGCTTCCTCACCTGAATCACATGAACGTATAGAACAGTAGGGTAGGTTCGTTATGAAACGGGACCATCTGCGATCCAACCCGCGTGTACCCTCAACATTTCAGCTCTCTAGGACTATTTTTAGCGTAGTTAGAAGCGTTACAAGGAAACGATCAACGTTTCATGTTCTCCCATGCGCAGACGAATGAAATTCATATGGAATTATCAAAGAATTATTCCTGATCGACCCTCCAAATGTGAACTCATTTCAACGATAATTAAGGTAGTTATGGGCACTCCAAGTATTTCACGTTTGCGCGTGCGCAGACGGAACAATTTCCATGATTTTGAAACGGGACCATCTGAGATTCAACCGGCGCGTACCCTCGACGATTTTTCGCATAGTTAGAAGCGTTACAAGGAAATGGTGAACATTTCATGTTGGCACATGCGCAGACGAAAGTTACATTACGATTCCCATTAAATAAATTTGGAATTATCATAGTATTATATCTGATCGACCCTCCAAGTTTGAACTCATTTCGACGATATTTAGGGTTGTTATGGGTGTTTCAAGTATTTCACGTTTGCGCATGCACAGACGAAAGTTACAGTGTTTTTCCTATGATTTTTGTGTGGGACTATCTGTGACCCAACCCGCACCTACCCTCCAAATTTCAGCCCATTATTTCGTGTAGTTATGGGCGTTACAAGGAATTACCACAGACAGAACCAAAAATGTTCCCTGTGTCTGAAACGCAAAATGGTAGTGGAAATTTTCATTTTGGAGGACATACATTTTGTTTTTTACTCAATCACGAATCCAAGGCTACCTTTGGTAGTGAGTAGGCAAAAGCGGCTAGTTATTCATTGTGTGTACTAACCCTGAATATGACACGGGAATATACCACGAACTCTTGAACTGTGTAAAATAGTTTTACCTTTTGGAACATAATCACATTCATGTTTAAGCTGTAACGAATGGGAATACCAACTCTAAGAACGCTGCGAATTATTACAAAACGGGTTATCAGTGTCCTGTATAGATACCACTTCTGATTAGATCACTGTTTTCTGCTTGAGCATAATATCGGGCCATTTATTCGTGAGAAATTTAGTACCGCGGATTTCCGTTTGCGCAGTGTCCGTCTACTCATGTTCTGTAATTCATAGGGGACCATCTATACGTATAGAAGCTACACCCCCACTACCCACCAAACTTGAGCAACATCGGGCCACTAATTCATACGAAATTGATTACCACGGATTTCGCGTTTGCGCAATGCGGAGGTGTCATATTAATGATACGAGCGTTTTGAAATTCACAGGGAACCATCTAGAAGCTGAACCCTAACTGCCCATCAAATTTGAGATAAATCGGGTCATTGATTCGCGAGAAATTGTGTACCTGCCTCGGATTGCGTTTGCGCAGTGGCCGTACCGACGCACGATCCGATCGTTCTGTAATTCATAGGAGACCATCCGGGGCCAAACCCGCAAATTTCAGCAAAATCGGGTTTGACGTGAGGAAAGTATGCGCGTGGCAAGGATCTGCAGACACACAGACCGACAGACACCGAACCAAATTTGTTCCAGTTATCAAAGTAGGTACCTATCAACAAAATCCAAAATAACCACCATTCATCAAACGAAATACTATCACGGAACCACCAACTCGATTTTATAAAGCCCTGCGTGATTATAATCAGGTGTTCCCTAGCTATGATATCTGGGCTGGATGTATATTGTTTAATTCACACTCTTCTTGACGAAGCGTTTCGGTACAAATTTCATGGCCTTACTGTGAACGAACGGGTGGACGTACGATGCTACGGGTGGTCTAAAAAATCCCATGATTCAGCATCAATTTAAAAACGTAAAAAACCATAGCCTTCTATTGAAAGGTTTCAAGCTACGGCGTTTTGAACATTTCAACCCCCTATTTTTCACCCCTTGGAGATGACTGACAGTAACACCGAGCTTCGAGGTCCAATCATACCCCAAATGAGACCTACAAACCGAATTTGATTAATTGCAGTTCATGGTAACTAAGAAAATTCGAAGTACGGCGAACGGACAGCAATTTGTTCACCATTTTCAGATCCTACGTATCTTGAAACGGAAACCATCAAATTATAGCCCCCCCCCCCCCCCCCCCCCGACTACTCACCATGATCGATTCCAAATAAAAGGTTCATTATTGAAAACACGATAAAACATTAATTCACAACCTTCAAGGTAGCTCACAACCGATTGGATTCAAGAGGTAGCTCTGTTTCATCGCAGGAAGTTCAGCAGGTTGGGAAAACATCGCATTTCCGTTACAAGACTTGTAGTTCAGAAGCCTAAACGGTGGAGTTAGACGGAAAAATAATTAACGCAGATGTTTTCCCTTGACTTCAGCTACCGACGTGAGAACTCACAATAATCAATGTTCGATTTCGGTCGAACATCCTCAGCATCATCACCTGCTCCGCTCTTTTGTTGTACCAATAATTTTGTTCGAAACTTCCAGATTCAGATCTCCCTCTCTGAGACTTATTCTGTTCTTCTGTTTTTCCACATATTTTTCTTCATTATACATCGCATTAGAATCGTTCCACTCCGTCGTAATTTTCGTACTGCTCGTCATCCGTACAATACGCAAACAACAGACATTTAATTTTTTTTTTTTTTTTGGACAGCAAATGATATTGCGAGAGAGCTAAGGGAATGACACAGACAAAATGGCCGAATTTGGCCTAGAGACCTCCAGCTGCGTAGTTCTATTTTACAGTATCAGTATCGATTGCCTTACTTTGCAATGAAGGCAATCGATATTGATGCTGTAAAAACGTGGAAGAGCAACTCGCGATACCCGAACTGCCGGCCGGCAACAGGCAGCGCTCAACCGATTGGATTTCAACAAAGGCTCATAGCAGGAAGTAGAGCAGATTATGGGAACAACCTGTCATCGATGAGGGAGGTACAGAGGTGGAACATCAGTGAGTGGACAGCATAAGATGAACGGAACAGTCGGTACCTTTTTTTCACACAAATAAGAATGGAAACCGGCACCACCTGTGTCATCATCACAATTCATCCAGTACCATCAAGAAGACAGTGCGAATCAAACAAGGGACGTTTGACTATTATTTTTCCACTTCATAGTGTTATTTCTACGACTTTTATTTTTCGTGCTTATGGCGTCTATTTCGGAAATTCGGCGATTTCATGATGTTTTACCCGAAAGTATGTTGAGGTATAATTTATTGTTGAATTTCAATTATTATTATGATGCGTTAGGTTATTATTGGGTAAATGGTTCAAAACAAGGAATGCAATACACTGGATAACGAATTACAATACATACGGTTAAAAATCACTTATTTAATCATTTACAACCATTGAAGAAAACAACCGCGTGTTGTTCGATGTGTGGAATGGAAAGATTCGCTCTCTTGTCAGTGAGGAGTCCTTTAAATTTTGACAACGATTTCTCAACGTCCGCTGATGTGTAAGATGGTGGGACTTGGTAGAGGAGGAAAATTTAAGGTGAACCAGTTCAATTGCTGGAGTCCCAGAAATCTCACTAAAAAATATAATAATAAATTCTGCCAGCCAATAGGCCTAAGAATTGTGCTATAGGGAAACTAATTCCCGCTGAACTTGTTAATGGTGATTAAGATTATCAGGTCTGAGGAATGAGAACAGGTATTTGAGATTTAACCAGGAAACTTGTATTTCTCCTGATGTAAAGGTTTCGGCTCAAAGTTCTAGGGGAGGATTCTAGGATTTAGAATAGAACGGTTGAACCGCAAGGGTACGGAACTGGTGGTTATTAGTGGTATTCAAATGACTCACCGATGGAAAGGCTTCAGGCCAACTAACTAGCTCCAGGAGGTTTCAGAAGAGGTGGAAGCCGAAGAACTGTTCCTTTGAGATCCAGAGGTTCCAAGAAGCAGTTCCCGTGACGATACTATGCAGCTATCGCCACAGATGTTGTGGGAGAATATTAATTTCATGGATGTGACGTCATCTGATTCCACCCCTCAGGCAAGTCGCCATCCTCTGATCCTCTTCACCCTTCAGCCCAGGCGATAGCATCCGCCTAGGCTTGTTCCAAGGATTCCTTGAAAGAACAGCAGAGAGTTTAGTTTCGAACTTTTTTCCCACACTTCCAATCAACTTCGAATTGGTGAAGGCCTGGATTATGCTGTACCTTCAATATTATGCTTGGAAGTGAACCGAAGTTGTCGAAGATGCACTGTGTGGGTTTATGACTTTTTCCCGTCTCTGGTAATAACGAAGAAGCGAAAAACCCAACCGTTGACAATAATAATAAAGCTGGGCAGTGCAATGAAAACGCTGCTGTGGTATGCTGCGATGTTCTACCGTGTCGGCAGTTGCAATGGCTCCTCCTGGTGATGTGGACTATTCACGCAGATGAATGCTACGGCAGCCGACCCCATCTGTAATCAAGCGATCCAATTAGCTAAATGAAGGGAACGCGAGCGGATGGGCCCCTCTCAGCTAAAAGCGACGAACCGCACTTACATTACCACTTATGACGCCGGAAGCAGATGACCACAGTAGCCACCTACGGTAGAACATTCAAAAACTGAGAGGCAGGTGCAGCTCGGCGCATTTCTGTCTCATAACGCCTTTCGAGGTATAAGTAGGGAACACTGATCAATAATTTCCTTGGCACACGCGTGCACTCTCTTGTGCTATTTCAATATATTTCACCGTTCTCGCCGCTGAATTACTCAAATCCACATATTTACTACTAGAATAGTCACTTAACTGTCACAGGAATTTTAAACACCTTCATTTACTTAAGTGGGGGCCACCATTAAACGAACTGATAGGTACTGAAAGTGAACGAACCACCCTTCATCACGAGACTGATGATATAACTCACCCCCCAGCACTCAGACATTTCACAGACAGACAGTTCGGAAGGTAAACTTACTGTATATAAACGAATAATAAGTTTCAAACCTCTCTCTACCTAGCAGTATGATAAAAGTCTGATAGCCAGTGAGGAATATGGGTGCAAAGTTCTTCAGAACTCACTGTAAGTACACTGTATACTTCTAAGCTTGTAAATCTATAGTTGATAACAACAATTTTTCCTTTTTAAAAACACTTGTAAATTTATAGTTAATAATTCTGTATTTAAACTTCCTATTATCACTTTAGCTCATTTTATATTTAGACTGTACTAACTCCTCCCGATTACTACTTTATGCACTAAACTAAGACAACCATAAATCTGCATGATCGTAGAACCCCCTGAAGATGATGGAATAAAATCGAAACGTTGGGATACATCTCGTTTTAATGACTGAACCTCAATAACCACCTGCAACATTGCATACCACGCACATCTAAATCAACGGTCGCTACACCACGGAATTATATATATATATATATATATATATATATATATATATATATATATATATATATATATATATATATATATATATATATATATATAATTATATATACCTATTTATTTATTTATTAACCTATTTATTTATTTATGTGTCCAAACCATATGAAAATGACCGTTCGGATGAATGCTCGCTGTGCAATCTCCATGAGAGAGAGGATGTACACCATTTTTTCTGCCACAGCCCAGTGCTGCCTGAATTTTGAGTCGTTGCCTTTGGACGCCACTCCTTGTCACGCGATGAAGCGATCTCGATTCTGAATGGCCTGGATTGGAATAAACTGGAGCTGTTTTGTCGAACTGCCTGGAGATACCGTGCCTTCCTCGTCAGTGAATTTAATTTTTGATTGTCTTGTTAGTATAAAAGAGTAAAATTCCACAAGAGGCCACGTAGTAGCATTGTAATTCACGTCTCAAGAAGCTTTTACATTTTATTTCTGATTTATTCTTTCTAAAAACAAGAAAGGCCCTAACTTCCGGCAGACGGATTTCCATGCCGTAATGTTTATTTTATAAGCTATTTGAGTAATACTTTCGAATAATGTATGACAATAAACGGTTTTCTTCTTCTTCTTCTTATTTATGTGTCACTTCTGACCTTGTATACATGATGAAAAATTCCAAATTTCGCCAAACTGGTTCTATTGCCAAACAAAAGGATAAGTTCGAAGATCAGCAATTTTCGAAAATTTTAAGGGGGTTAAATTTTTGAGTTTTTAGGGATCAAAAATTGCAAACAATTGCTAACATCGCGAACAACTGATATAAAATCACTGCAAGTGGTATAGAAGGGTGAGCAAAGACAGAAAAATAGCATTTCAGTTGTTTTTCATACAGAATAGGGGTCAAATTTGGATTTTTGGGGGTCAAAAATTGGTAGTGATAGTTAACATCAATACTAATTCACCTGAAATTGTGTGGGATGGTGATTCACGACGGAAGGACTATTTCGATTATAAAAATATGTTTCTCAAAGGAATGAGTTGGTCAAATTTGACGTGATAATGGTCAAAAACGCCGCAAATCCCTACACAAAGGTTTACTATTTTGTATAGAACACCCTTCTGTTACAGATCACAGTTCTCTGTAAACGAGTAGAACACCCTTCTGTTACAGATCACAGCTCTCTGTATAGGTAACCCTTCTGTATAGATCACAGCCCCTCCGTAGTTTAGAACCTATTCGCCACTACAAGTTAATATCATGCGTTGAATGTTCAAGCAGTAGCTAAAATGTCAGAAAGAAACATAAATTTAGTTCTGAAGGGAAATTGTTGAAGTGAAAAACGCTGCAAATTACTACACAACGGATCATTATTTACCTGTATAAATGCGCTTACATGTATATTCGGTTTGTTGTCAGTTTCGTTTGTTCAGCATAAAAAACATTCATTACCTGTTAGTTTTATACAGATATTTTTTAAAGTCGGTTTTGTTTGTTCAGAATAAAAAATTTTCCTTACTTTTTAGTTGTATACAGTTTGTTTTTAAAGTCAGTTTTATTGTTTTTGTCGGTTTAGTTTGTTCAGCATTGTCGTGAGTCCCTCCCGGAACTACAACTCCTTAGATTTAAGTTCTCACCAAAAACAACCTGTGAAAATAAGTACCGGCTAATAAACAGTAAGAGTGGGGCAAGGGACGCAGGACCCGGTACACAACCTGGAGCCCCACCACCCTGGTGGTGGCTTCAGGGTCTATATAACCCCGGATCCTGCGCCATTTTCGCCATTCTACACTTCCTCTAGCTGCTGGCTACTCTCTCTCTGTCCTCACCTCCTCTCTCTAAATTCAACTCTCAAATAACCACAAAATCACACACCTTTCATTCACACAGTAAATTCACACACACACATTTCATCAGAACATGATGGAGGTCTCGCCCTTAACCAAAACTGATGAAATACACTAAATACCCGGTGGAGGTCCGCCCTTAACCGCTCACACACTCCTTACAAATTCACTATTAAATTCACACACACACATTTCATCAGAACATGGTGGAGGTCTCGCCCTTAACCAAAACTGATGAAATACACTAAACGCTCAGTGGAGGTCCGCCCTTAACCGCACAAACACATTCAAAACCACACACATCAAATTCACTCAAACCTTAAATTCAAACATATTCCAACATCCAACATCCAAACTACCTCCACCTCTCATGGTGAATTTCAAACCAACATAAATTCACCATAAGCATAAAAACATTCTTTACTTTTTAGTTTATACAGTTTTTTTAAAGTCGGTTTTATTGTTTTTGTCGGTTTTATTTGTTCAGAATAAAAAATGTTCTTTACTTTTTAGTTTTATATAGCTTTTTTTAAAAGTTGGTTTTATTGTTTTTGCCGGTTTGCTGTCGGTTTCGTTTGTTCAGAATAAAAAATATTCTTTACATTTTAGTTTTATACAGTTTTTTTTTTAAAGTCGGTTTCGTTTGTTCAGCATAAAAATATTCCTTACTTTTTAGCTTTATACAGCTTATTTTTAAAGTCGGTTTTGTTGTCTTTGTCGGTTTGTTGTCAGTTTTACTATAAACTTTTATTGTTCAGGTTAATTTTCAGTAAAAGTTGAGGAAATCAAATAATAGATGGATAAATACAGTCCACACTCACGGGGGGGGGGGGGGGGGGGGGACCATGGTACATGGAAGTAGTGTACTTCCAGGAGGGGTAACAGTAACTGTCGACTCGGTGGGATATCGATATTCTTGCGGCGGCACAATATTGATATCGATATTTTCCGACGATATCAATATCGATACCGACATCGACATTTTTGCTTCCGATATCCCGTCCCTAGTCGACGTATGTCGCGGCGTCGTAGGGAGCTCGAGGGGTGTTGTGGGGGGGGGGGGGGGGGTGTGGATCCTAACTATTTCCTCCTCCGAAACTAATCATTCTGCAATCCGCTTACCGCCCCGCCCCCCCGCACCACAGCGTCAAGATCCCCCCACCCCCCCACCCCCCTCCGCCCCCCCAGTCCGACGACCTCTTAAGACCGCCACTTGGAAGGGCGTAATACCACGGGATTTACTGTCTACTTATTAAAATTTGATTCAGGCGCCCTCACTGTGGCGGCGAGGGGGTCTTTTTATCGGGTGTATCTGAGTCCGTGGGAGTGTGGGAGGGGTAAAGCGGATTTACGGTGCGGGGCGAGGGCGGGATTTTTAATTAGCGGCCGTGATGGAATAATGAACAATGACAACGTAATCTCCTCGCTCCACCTTCCGACCTTCTCAGTGGTTGTTTTTTTTTTTTCTCCCCCTTCTCTCATCCCTCAAATCAAACCCGTAATGAGAGACGATTATGTTGGTAAGAGGATTGGAAGGTAAATAATGAGTAGAAGTATGAGATATTAGTGGTGGTGGGGGGGGGGGGGGGGGGTCATGAGGACACTTTCAATTCGAGGCGTTAAAAGAAAAAGAAAATAACCAGGTAGGAGGGGGAGGGGGGGGGCTAGGAAAATCTCCGTTCTTTTCAACTTCCGTGGTGGATTGGGGGGGGGGGGGGGGGTGAGAAGGTGGAAGATTCGAACCTAAAAATCCGCCGCGTGCTAACAGCGGGACTAAAGTGGTTGAGCCGGAGCTATCGACCCCCTACCAAAAAGCCGTGGGGGGCGATGCGGGTGGGTGTAGGGGCGATAGAGGAGGCGGCAGGAGGGGGTGGGGTGGCGAAGGAGTGAGGTTTGGACCGGGAACAGGGTGGAAAGGGGTGGGGGGGGGCACTAGCGGGGTCGTAGGCCGGTGGGGGCGAACCGGGGGCGGGGGTAGGCGATGAAAGGGCGGAGGGGGGTGGGGGAGAGTTGGGCCGAGATAGACCGAAGTCTCCCGATCAATACCCGCCCTCAGGGTGCCGTTTGAGGGGGAGGGGGGAGGGGGGGGAGTCAAAACTGAAAAGCCCCACAACAAACATACAAATTTGGCCATGTGGCGGATGCGGGCGAACGGGGAGGGGGGGGGGGGTCGGGGTGAACCAAAACAAACACACCCGTTCAAATCAGGTCGATCAGTCGAAATTTCGACATGAAACACGTCAACTTCCGCGTTGCGATACGTCGCGCAAGTGAAATTTACACAAATCATCCAAGTCGAAATCGGAACCACCTCGAAATTAGCGAGTTTCATTATGAAAATCCGAACCTCCACAAACCCAAAACCAGTTGCACTGGTGCAGCTGGTACGGCTAACAGGGAGAAGTTCCCGTCAGGCAGCGTGACCAAAAGAGCGAATTTTTGAACTACAGCACCTACATCTCGTACCAAACTACCCCCAAATGTTTTGCTTATTCAAAACTGATCAGTCTGTCAAATTACCCCTTTTCCCCATCTTCGCCAATTAACACAATTCATTCCAAATTTAGGTGATTTTTAACAGGAATTTCCGTGGTTTTTTTAAACAATTTTTTCCGTAAAAGAAATCAAATTTGGCCCTTTTTATTATTTTTTGTCTCGAGTCTACCACACAAGGTGAATTTAGATAAACGTATGATTTGTATCCCAAAAAACAAATTTTTTGGTCATGTGGCGGATTCGGGCCGACGGGACGGGGGAGGGGGGGGGGGAACCAAAACAAACCCTCCCGTTCAAATCAGGTCGATCAGTCGAAACTTCGACAAAAAATACCGACGAAAAAGATAAAACACGTCAACTTCCGCGTTGCGATACGTCACGTAAATGAAATTTACACAAATCATCCAAGTCGAAATCGGAACCACCTCGAAATTAGCGAGTTTCATTACGAAAATCCGAACCTCCACACCCAAAACCAGTTACACTCGTGCAGCTGGAACTAATGGGCCAATTTCTCGTGCTTAAGCCAAATCCCCCCTCCACCAACAACTGGGAGAAGTTCCCGTCAGGCAGCGTCACCAAAAGAGCGAATTTTTGAACTACAGCACCTACATCTCGTACCAAACTGCCCCCAAACGTTTTGTTTATTCAAAACTGATCAGTCTGTCAAATTCTCCGTTTTCCCCATCTTCTTAAATTTACAGAATTCATTCCAATTTTGGGTGATTTTTAACTGGAATGGCCGTTTTTTTAAAAAAATTTTCGTCCCTGAAAGAAATCAAATTTGACAGTCATGGCCTCTTTGTTGCCCTCTTTTTTTTTGTCTCTAGTTAAGATTCTATACCACTTGAGGTGAATTTAGGTGAACTATGGTTTTTGCCCCCTCCGACCTACCGTACTGAGCACTTTCCTTAGTTTCCATGAACCAAAATTGATGAAATTCGGTTTATATTTGGGGTCTACTTGGTCCTCCAAGCTCGGCGTTAATGTCAGTCATCCCTAAGGGGTGAAAATAGGGGTTGAAGTCTCCAGGACACCGTTTTCTCGATTAAAAAAAAAAGGTTTTAAATAGTTCTCGAACTTGGGATTTTCTTAAGACCACCCGGAGCATTGTACGTCCAGCCGTTCGTTCACAGTAAGGCCCAGAAGTTTGCACCGACAGGCATTTCCAACAGGATGGTGAATGAAATTGTATACATTCAGCCCAAATACCATCACTAGGGACAATCGGGAATTGGCCCGAGATCATCATTGCTAAGGAGCACCTGATTATATTCACGGAGTATGAAGTCGAGTTGGTTGTTCTGTGATATTATTTCATTTGAAACATGATGGCTCTTATGGAGTTTGTTGATAGGTAGTGGAACTTGAACAAACGTTGAAGTATGATTGATGGGTAAATTAATACACAGTGGTAAATTATTACACAATGGTCCATTGTACCATCTACGCAGAAGGGGCTGGAGTTTGTTGGTAGGTACTTTTGTAACTTTTTTCACTCCACATCAACAATTTCCCTTCAGAACTTCATTATTTGCCTTTCTTTTTGCCATTTTAGTTACTGTTTTTAATCGACGGAATTATTTTAGCAACATTTAACTCGTGATTTAGGTACGGGGTTAGGTACTAACCTACGGAGGATCTGCGATCTACATAATACGTATAGAATAGTACATGTACTATATAAAGGGTTATCTATACGGAGAGCTGTGATCTGTAACAGAAGGGTGTTCTGTATAAAATAATAAACTGTTGAGCAGGGATTTGCAGCGTTTTTTCAAATGAAACCGGATCATCACCCGGTGGTCATTCCATACAAAGTTTTTTTTATCCTTTTTTTCCTCAACTAAAAACGTAGTGCTGGACCTGTACTAGGCCAGTTATAATCTCCAATTTCGAGTGCTTTGACAGTCATTGCACGATTGGAAGACAGAAAATAGTCTGCCAGAGACTGTGGATGCCCCAGTAATGATGGTATCAGTACTTGGTAGCGTAATATATATTACTGAGCTGCTAATGGGCCACTAATGGCGTCGAAAAGTGTAGGTAATTTTAAGAAAAATTATTTGAAAAAAAAACCATAAACACCTCTTCGAAACTAAATTTTGTAGAATAAATCTACTGATCGCCCTAATGAGCAAAAATATTTAAAAAAATTTAAAGAAGAAAACCGACTTCAAAAGATGCTGAATAAAACTAAGAAGTAAAGAATAATTTCTATGCTGAACAAACGAATTTTTTTCAAAGCTGATATAACAAAATTTTTGAAGTCGGCCGCAAATTTTGAATACAATTTTTTTTTTGTTATATCGGCTTTGATTATTTTTCAATTTTATACAGCTATTTTGGAATCTTTTTGTTTTTTGTTGAGAACTTTTTTTTTTAAATTAAGAAAACCACCACTCTGAAAGGGGAATCGCGATAAATAATGAGGCAATGCTGTAATTCCTCGGAGCCGCATCGTTTTACTCGGCAAAAAATGGAACAAAAAATTTGTTACGTATGCCCATATTTGATGCTTACCGAATTAACCGAATAGCGTCATACTTGAATACCTATAATTACCCAATAAGTTTAAGATTGCCCATATTTGAATGGGATATCCCAAACATCACATTTTACATAAAATCAGTTATTTCTTCGAAAATTCGCTCTTATAGCCATGCTGAATGACTGTGGTTTTTGTTTAAATTTATAATTATATACATGGGGTCCTGATTAGTGACTCTTGACCCGTCGCCACGGGCTTCTACCTTTAGACGGCCAATATTTGTTCTGCAAACTATTTTGCTCATTTTGTACTCCATGTATTGTGAATAAATAAAAAACTATTGTACCTACACGACGGATCACGATAACGATTTGGCACGGGATCGTCAAAACTGAACGATTACTGCGTGTTCGTCTGGATGGGGAGTGGAAGAAAAACGATTTGTGCGTTCCCCGATTTGAAACCAAACTCCGGGGATTTCCTTTGAAGGAGCCGACGGTGATATGCTAGCAAGGCGTTTCGTCTCGACTGATACAATTAATTTCCTTCACATCAAAACTCAGCCGGGTTACGCCCCGTCAATCCCGGAAGTACGGGCAGGTGACTGAGGGGGAAGGTTATCCTCCGGCCGTTCTATTTACGGGAGCACTCACGAGATGACGTGCGAGAGTTGTTTGTTGGTTCCCGAAGGAAAACCCGGCTTTGCGGATTGCGCGGGATGATCTTGGGGCCCCTACCGAGCAGATTACTGGGTTGCTTCACTCGCCGAAGGTGGCAATGCGGACGACGCACAGTGGTACGGAGCGCGAAAAAAAAACTCGATTTTTACAAAGTGAATAAAATATAGGAAGAATGAATTTCTTACAATTGACTGAAAAATTTAAATATCTTGGAGTCATATTTGACCATAATTTGAAATTCAGTTTCCATATTGATGCTTTGGTCTCTAAACTGACAAAGTTATTTTATGTTTTTAAGGTAGCCCGAAATTTGCTGTCTATTGTGCGGCTGAGGACTATTTATTTTGGCTTAGTTTTTTCTTTGCTGAAGTACGGTATTTTCGTATGGGGAAGTGCGGGTAAGACAAAGCTATGATCCTTGCAAGTTACGCATAATATTATACTTAAGATAGCCCTTCGGAAGAGTTCTCGATACCCTACTATACTGCTTCATCATGAGTTTGATGAGCTCAATGTAAAACAATTATTTTTACTTCAATCGTGCTTGCTGGTCTATAAGACTGGTATTCAGGCTGACCATAGAGGCAGTGTCACGCATACGCGTAATGTCAAATGTTAAGTTGCCTGAGCTCAAAACCGAGCGTGCAAAAAAGAATGCATGTTATAAAGCTTTAAAGTTTTTTGTGCTTGTAAAATTAATCCTGACATGTACAGCAGGTTTATGAATTTTAGGGGATGAATTCTTAGCAGGATAAAGGAGTTTCATTAATTTACGGAGAGTTTCTGGTTTGAATCTCTTTGGGTACATGGCATTTGTTAAATTATGTTTGATTGCTTAAATACTTTTGGCTGAGATCTGCTCCACCAACCGCCACAAGTTCTTATGAACTTACTGGTTGGTGGACAGAATGAAATTCTCTTCTTTTGTGTTTTTATGTATGATATTTTTTATGTACGATATTTTACATGTTTGTGCCATTTTGTGTGTGTTTTCCTTTCTTTCTTTCTGTCAATAAATTCAATTCAATTCAATTCAATTCAATTCAAAAGAAGAAATAGTCTTTATATTCCACAAGCAAGATAGCAAGAGCTCACATATTGATAGCAGAAATAATTTTCAACGCGTTATACATTTAAGAATAGGCGTACGAAATCGGCTGTAAGTGTAGGGTGTAGCAAGTCGGGAATTTTTTTGATTTCCCCATAACTTTATTAAAAATAGGTATATTTACATAATATTTCCGTCATTATGTAGGTAAACATCTCCGATTTAGTTACGGAAGATAACATCCGGCATATGGCCAGCCCCAGCCCGATGACACGCGTCTACTCGCTCCAAGAAATTTTGCAAGACTCGCCCGCATAGCAGCTGGTTGACGCTTATCTGCTCGAATATTTCGTATTATTAATGGGCGAGTTCTGATGATATAGGGAGGGAATCTACGAACGACTGATGGACGAACATATCAACGATGAGACTGGTCGGTTTTAGTCGTTCTCAATGTATTAAGTTCTTGACAAAATAGCAATGATTATTCCCGATCGGCCACCCCGAAATTGAAATCTCAAGTAGTCACCCAAGCAATGAAAATGTATAAATATTCACAGTAGTCTACATGGGTGTGAATATATTAGAATAACATGGAGAATTTAGGTGCATTCATAACAAAAACAAGGTGCATAATATTAAAAAGGTATCATTTTGTTTCGACAGTCGCATTCATAGGAAGAATTTAAAAAAGAAAAAAATATCAGAGCAGTTCAATGCTGTCAGCTTATGAACGCCACTATTCTCTCGAATATTTTTTATGAAATTGTAAGGAACTATTCCGGCGAATTCCGATCAAATTGTGACGAAATCCACGTAAAACTGTTCGGTTTTAGGATTTCTGAAGGTACCTAAAAGTTATTCACGAAATAAGATCCATTCCATTATGTCGATCGGCCACACCGAAAGTGAAATCTCAAGTAGATACCTACGCGAACAATTAACATAGCTATTATTCAGGAAAGGAATTGACAACTGCATACATAAGTGCTCATTCAAGTAGCATAACAAGGTTTATTAAAATGATAAACGATCACGTAGGTTTGTAGGTTTTCTTCCACTGGCACATTCATTAGCATAAGAAAATTAAGGATACTGGAAGAGGAAAATCGTCCCAATTGCATGCACTGATCCAAAGGTTTCTGAAGTAATAGTAAAGAAAAGCAAGTAAGTAGTAAAGCGAGAAGTAGACAAGAAATAGCAGTAAGTAATGAAAAAGATACAGTTGGTTAGGTTGTTAGTACTCGTCAACAATAATTAGAGACTCTCTACCTGAATCTAAACAACAGCAAATGACTGCATTTAAATGAGTCAAGCCAATATGTGTAGGAACTCATAAAACACTACTACACACAATGGAAATCCGGGCCCAGGAATTTTTTTCTCATTTTTCCCGAAATATTTAGCTTACAAAGCAACACATTCTGAAATGGAACGATAAAATTCGAATAAAAATATTTATGGGCGCTAATAGGCTAAATTTAGTATGTACAGCGGAATGGATCACAGCGAGTGTCGGGGAAAGCGTAGGAGAGAGAGGAGTCGCAAGTCGAGGGTCGATCGGTCTAAAGAAGAGCTGGGCCAGAAGGGCTGTTTATAAAAAGGAATCTTTCTGCCCGTCACCGGTCCAGAAACGGCCGGTATGACCGTTGAGGAGCGATGGCGGTTAGATGGAAGGGACCCTTATCTTACTTTCCCTTGGCGTTGCCCAACTCGTCGTTCCCTTCGTTTATTTGGTTAAATCGCTTAGTATTACATAGGAGTGGTTTATGTAGAGATTTAGAAGGAACCACGACATATATATATATGTATGTGTGTGTAAATGAATAAAATAAAAAGCACATCAAAATGACCCAACAAATGAATCTGAATAGAAGAAAAAAAAGCGTTGCCGTAGGGGGTGTCTACCCGCCAGTGGTTTGTGTTCATGATGGTACATTTATTGTCGAATGAAACCTGGGGGACACCCCCAGACCCCCGGATTATAAGAGTTTAGATCAAGGATCGAAGCAAGGAAACATGGAACATGTTTTTCGAATAGGTACATAATAACAGAGGATACATAGATATGTAGAGAAAACGTCTGCGTATTCGAGTAGGCAGTACAACTTCCTCACCTGAATCACATGAACGTATAGAGCAGTTCGGTAGGTTCATTTTGATACGGGACCATCTGCGATTCAACCCGCGTGCACCCTCAAAATTTCAGCTCTCTAGGACTATTTTTCGCGTAGGTAGAAGAGTTACAAGGAAACGGTCAAAATTTCATGTTCGCGCAGGCACAGACGAATGAATGTCATAAGCAATTATCTAAGTGTTATTCCTGATCGACCCTCCAAATCTGAACTCACTTCAACGATATTTAAGGTAATTACGGGCGTTTCAAGTTTTCACGTTTGCGCACGCGCAGACGGGATTTTTCCATGATTTTGGAATGGGACCATCGGCGATCAAACCCGCGTGAATCCTCAAAATTTCAGCTCTCTACGACTATTTTTCGCGTAGTTGGAAGCATTACAAAGAAACGGTCCACATTTCATGTTCGCGCATGCGCAGAATTAAGTTACATTACAATTCCAATGAAATTCATTTGGAACTATCGAAGTATTATTCCTGATCGACACTCCAGTTGTGCACTCATTTCAACGATATTTAGGGTTGTTATGAGTTTCAAGTATTTCACGTTTGCGCCTGCGAAGAAGAAAGTTACCGTACTTTTTCAATGATTATTGTACGGAACCATCTGTGACCCAGCTCACACCTACCCTCCAAATTTCAGCCCATCGACCATCATTTCGGGTAGTTATGGGTGTTACAAGGAATTACCACAGACAGACAGACACGGAACCAAAAATGTTCCTGGATATTTAAAACGCCAAATGGTAGTGGAAATTTTCATTTTGGAGGACATACATTTTTTTTTACTCATTCACGAATCCAAGGCCTCACTACCCTCGGTAGTAAGGAATCAAAGAACTTGTGATTTCCAAGCCTCGAACCAGCGATCTAATTCAATGTAATACATGCCGTTACCACTGCGCCACCAAACTACCTGAAGCTTCTACGGACTTCGGTGAGACAGTAGCTGGTAGCTGCTACAGCCGGAAACGGCCAAAGCCCCTCGGCAGTTTTAAGCGGAGTGGATCTGTCCAGACTCACCTCGGGGAAGGCACCGCATGTGGTAGGAGGTGGGTTTGGTGGCAGGAGTGGGGGGAACCGGTTTAGGAGGGGGGCCAATGTTACGCGGACAGGACAGGACGCTCTCCAGCCCGGTTTACTCCCGTAAAAACATGTTCCATGTTAAAATTAAAAATCATTCGCAAACCAAGAAGATGCACTTCCTTGGACACGCTCACCACCCGGTTAAACCTTGTTGGCCAGGATAGCGGCCCACTAAGCAAGTAGTTCGCGTGAACAGACCGGACGAAAAAGGTTTGCACTGTTCCGAATGCCATGGTCTCACAACATGATGACGACCCATTGGACCAGCTCATCGCGATGGATTTCTGCAGAAAATATCCTCGAACCTCTCGATGTAATGAATATCTCTTGTCTGTTCAGTGTTTATTTTCCAAAATGATACTGCTGTATCCTATGACTAACTGCAAGGCTGTAAATCTAGTCAAGATTTTAGAAGATACTCCGTCTTCCAAAGATGGAGTAATCTTCCAAAGATACTCCATCTTGGAAGATACTCCATCTTCCAAAATCTTGACTAGATTTACAGCCTTGCAGTTAGTCATATGATACAGCAATATCCTTTTGGAAAACTCCAGTGTGTTTGGAGTGCCTTCAGGAGTTGTGATAGAGTTGGTGATTCTGCCTTCCACATCACATTAGAACTAAACATTGGCATTCGACAACCGTTGCTTAGGATTTAATTTTCGCGCTGTTATTTATTCCGTCCGGCCAGTCAATCTTGTTTGCCATCAATCTATGGACGAACATAACATCCGACAGTGCCCTCCGCCTCTCAAGAGTATCCAGACCCGTCAGCCGCAACATCCCAATGTTCTTCATTTCATTAGCTTTTCAGGAAATTTGAAGAGTTGAGGTTTTCAGTTGGACATTGGAGTTGCCAGCACAAGAACGGCAATGGTCGAGTCGAGTGCCACTAATAACCGTGGAATAAATTTTTCTGCATGGATCCTATACATAAATGTATACCCAGTACCCATGGTCGTCCTCGACCAACTTCACTAGGAACAATAGCCACTAGGGCGGTCTTGGTCAGGTCTCTATGAGCACTGGTATATAGCTAATCCTCTGCTGAGTACCGAAACTTGGTTTACATGGATCGGCCAATCCGACTATCAGCACACAACTGATCCTCTTCTCCGGCTTACAATCATAACAGTACAATGCATATTGTTTACGCCTCAACGTTAATTAATCGTGTTCGTGAAGCGAAGTGTCTGTGTTTACATGGTGACCTATTATAAGCCTCCGTCTTCGTCCCGCTAATCCCCATTTACTCCACTCGGCAGTCCATGCTTCGTCCGCATACGATCATCACTCGACCAAGCTCCTCTCGTTTCGTTCAACGAATAATAATTTCCAGTTTTATCCATCCGAATTTGAAATCGTACATTTGGGATTATCTGCGGCCATCACTGCTCAGGAGACAGGTTTTGAATCATCAACCACTGCATATAGCTCCACCCAACATCGAAAATACGAGTATATTCAGGGTATCTGAAGGCAGCATACGTCAAACACATACTTCATACTTCGTCATACCTAAGTCGAAATTCAGCGTCCCGAAGTAGGTACTGCAGCATCTTATATGCTGATTTTCAAATTCAGCTCGTTTCCTGCCTTGACGAATTGGAGTTTTGAATACGCAGCGACGTGTGCCTTCACCGGCGGCATCACCCGGTCAGTTCGTTCCAAACTTACTATTTAAATATTATTCGCAACCTCAAACACTTATTAATTTTAAAGAGAAATTTCTTATATTCATTTTTTATCATTTCACCGGAGCTCCGTAGGTACTTTAATAATTATAATTCAACATAATTATTATTTATTCACAAACCCACCGTTATTTCGAGTATTAAACAATGGGCTTGATTAATTGGTTTTACTTTCTCTGACATCCCCTATCAAGTAGGAACACATATCAAATAGTACCGCAAGTGAAGGGGGTTTTCAGAGCGCTCAGGCGATGGCGGGACTCTGTAGTTAGGGGGATATCAACATAATAACATTTCTGAACGCCCGTCATATGGCATGTGACCAAACAGGCTCTGCGTTATCTCTCTGACCGAAGTACCGGAAAGTACCGGGAATCCTTGCTCTGCATAATTTTACTTAGGTATTTGATTATTTTAAGATTTCTTGAATGAAATCCGTTTTTTGGGGTAACGTTTCAGAATAATTTTTAATTTTATTCAATTGTCAAGCCAATTTCGGAGCAGGGAAACTTGAAGGACATTACGGTCACATGGCAAGTTCTGGTTGCGGACATTCACCTGACCGAAACTCAAGCAATCACCACCGTTCGAGAACCTCAACCTACGTTTATTTATATTTATTTATATTTATTTTATTTTTTTTATTGAGTGACGATTTTCTACAGCGTACCTCGTGAATGAATCGGAAGATGTTTTGTTCGTTTGAAATGCGAGCGAAGTTTCCAAAACTTTCT
Source organism: Leptopterna dolabrata (assembly GCA_954871275.1). NCBI lineage: Eukaryota > Metazoa > Arthropoda > Insecta > Hemiptera > Miridae > Leptopterna > Leptopterna dolabrata. Next base: position 112,239,908 of record OX940974.1, on the reverse strand, counting down.
TTCCACTATGGATCATTGCTGCAAAGTTATTGTTGTTATGAAGCGCAAGGGATTACTGGGCGGGACCAGAGGATTAGCTGTGTACTGAACGAGTCTTGGTCACTTCCTTGAAAATGGCGTTTTGCTTCCTCTGTCTACCCATTATAATCGCTTAGGTAAATTAAATCCCAGACCGATTAGGACGTACATGTATCGGGATTTATCAAAACTAGCTATAATGACCCACGCGTTGCACAGTATGGCAATGATTTGGGTACAATGAGGAGTACCCATGACTTCTGTTTATATTTTTAAATAAATGTAGGTTCTATTCTAAGAATTTTGAGACCAACCGCACTCTCCTACGATGAGTAGCTCTTTTTCTATGAGCTTTCAAAGTTTCGGCAACAAGTGACGTCACAGTCGGCAAGGGGTCCCGCCCAGGCGGGAGGGGTGCCATGACGTCACTTGTTGCCGAAACTTTGAAAGCTCATAGAAAAAGAGCTACTCATCGTAGGAGAGTGCGGTTGGTCCCAAAATTTTTAGAATGGTATGTAGTTTCATTTAAAAATGGGAAAATAATATATGTACACAACAGTCTATTCCAAGCAAGAGGCACCCAAGGCATGAGGAGCTAACCAAGAGGTTATACCTCATTGATGACATACGAGTGCTCCTAATAACGTAAACCGGAAAAAAATAATGAAATTTAGTGACTCACGGGTCATCTTACTGGTATTTGAATAAAAGGGAGCAAAGCATCACTCATCATTCGTATATGAAGTGCTGGAATTGGTTGACGGAAAAGCGTTAACTTGTGCATCCCACTCGACCGTATAGCAATGTGTCAGAGCGCATTGCTTAGATGCCTACTTCACATTCAACGGAATGACCATTATCGGAGATTACGGAGCCCCCGTTGTGCACAGGGTTATTAACTGCTTCGCATGAGTGGTATAACTTGCCCCTAATCATAGCGGGATTCGCCGATACCAATGACGCTCGCAACCAATTAACCTCACAACAATAATTACTGACCCAGGTCAGCCAGGCTATGCATCTCAATGACTGCTGCAATGCAACAACGAAGGCTCAACAATCGGAATATTGCACTACCTCATCAATGGCTTCCGGAGCGTAGGGCGACCTACGACGGAAACCTTCGTAATCAACAGACCTCGTATTTCTGTGGCGGTAACGAGCTCGAATACTGTTACTGTGACTATCGACTGAGAAAATGTTAGACATTCAATGTGAAAAAATTTGAGTCCAGTGGGATTTGAACCTGCAACCTTCTGCTTTGAACGCAGGCGCTTAACCCAGCGGTTCTCCACCTGAGGGGCGCGCATGGGTCGACAAAACAATGACGTACAACCGCGCGAACGAACCAACGGCCGACGAATTGGCAATTTCGTCTATAAATTCTTGCAAGATCAATGAAATCCATCTAAATATTCCCTTGAACAACGGGTCCCCGATTTCCAAAATACTAGGCTGTTCTCGATAGGTCCAGTAAATTTCAATAGATTTAGCTATGAACGAAATAATTTTACTGCTCGAACGTGCCCTGTGATAACTTATCTGCGTTAGTTTTTTTGTATGTTGAAATTAATGAAAGTACCGAAAAAATATCGATTAAGGATTGAAAATTGATACATCAATGGAATACATAGCTAAATATTTCTAAAAATTATTTGGATGAAAAAACGGCACTTCGACATGGTCGAAGCCTTGGCTCTCTCAACAGGAGCTGATATGAAGAAAAATGGCCACCTCCTCACTGAGCTAAAGACAATGGCATTGAGCGAAAGAGTACCCCTTCGAAACTTGGGCTCAATTCTATACGAACGGATCTGCCAACCATGGGGAGGGAGCAGTTGGAGGTGGTTACATATGAAAGGAAACAGCTTATCTATGGAACGCCACGCAACGATCTTTGACGGTGAGGTTGCTGCAGTGTATGAGGTGAGTCTGAGGCTCCTAACTGCCACTACCAGTAAGCGTAAAGCTGTTTTTTCGTAGATTCCCAGGCTGCAATCTACGCAATATCCCCCCAGCACAACAGCGGCCAGCACCGGGGTGGCTACAGCGCGATCCTCCGTGGCTTCTCTAGTGAATCATGGATGGCACGTGAAGTATCAGTGAATTCCTAGCCATTCCTAGCCATTGTAATATCACCGGCAATGAAAGAGCTGACCACTTAGCCAAGAACGGATCTGCCCTTCCTCCAGCAAATGCCCCGGTGCCAGTGCCGCTTGAATATGTAAAATCTGCTGAGCGTGAGAAGCTCAAAGATGTGGTCCCGTCGCACCGCCGTCGACTGGCTGCCAAGAAGAAATGGCTCTTTAGCTTTTAGAGAACGAAATTCCCATAGATTTTGTGGCGAACTTCCTGCAGGCCACGACTACCTGCAGGCGCAATTACATCGCATTGGCGTGAAACCTACGGCATTCTGCCCCCTTTGCAACACTCAGTCACCGATGGTTTCTAAGCACCTTTTGACGTGTTCTGTGCTACGGAACAATTTATTGTTATCAACCGACGGTGGAGCAAGCGGGTGGCTCCAAAGATCTGCACTATATTGGGCTGCACGAAGGGAAATGGGAACAATCCTCGACTCCTAGGCGTACGAAAAAAATAAAGAAAAAATCTGAATTCTGATTCATCAGTCACTTATCTCTATGATTTTCGAACAGTGTGATTTTCGAACTGCACGATGAGAATCAACGGGGATTACCAATTGAAAGTGTTCTTAAACCCTATTTATAGAGATTTATTTGGATAGGTGTTGAATTTTGGCGACCCCGTACACTGAATTGAATATCGATATAGAAAATGTATGAATCATCGAAACTTTCATACACGTTCCGCTGCCTTTCAATTTCATGATTTCATGAGGGAGGTTTGCAGGGAGGGCGAGGATTGTGGTAGCGGATCCGCTCGAGCGGAAAATCGACCCTTTGATTCCCTCTGGCGGTCTTCTGATGCGGCCGCCGATCCCGCGAGGGAAAATAATGATATCCCGAAACAATCGGCAGCGATCATTCGGGTGCTGGGATCCCGCGCATCATATCGATGATGGGATGAGGACTGAAACGGCGCGGCTGAGGGCGGGCTGCGCTCGGACCAAGATCAGCTCCGGATTTGGGCCCCTCCGGACGCCCCTCTTCATCGTCGTCCTCCCTCCGTAGGTTTCACCGAACCGTGTGATTGTTTGATGCATCGGGCGCGGGGGTTGGAATTGTCAGACCGACCCTTTGTTCGGCTTCTTTTTATGCGGAGGCGGATAAAATATTCCTGTAGCTGATTTCGTGGGTCGAAGTGGATTAGCCGCCTTTTTTATGCTGATTAGAAAAAATTCGACTTGGTGCGCGCGTTTGCGTGTGTGTCTGTGTGGGGGGGGGGGGGGGGGGGATATTCATTTTTGTGATCCGTTTTTAGGGAACTTGCCCTAATTCCACCCAGCTTTATGGGAAAACGGTTTAAGAACTGCTGTAGCGAATTTTTGATGACTCGTTGGAGCTAGAACTCTCTAACTATACACGGCGTGCAATGCAGTAGGATTGATATTTCCTCTTCAAGGTTCTGAGTATACCCTCTCTGCAAAACCCACAGATATATATCGCAGAATATAAATATCGGTGCTTCGGTGGTTTTCGCCTACCGATGCCGGGGCAAAAAGCTGCCCGCCAAACAGCGTTGAAAAAAATGTCATGGTCTCGGCGGATGGAACAGGTTTCTACAGTTTGGCGGGCAAAATGGATATCAATCTTTTTTGCGGTTGAGTAGGTTTTCTGGCGGGGAAATGTTTTCAACAGGGTTGTTGGGGTGGTGAGGGAGGGGGGCATCACATATTTTTGCATTGATGGAGTCAATATTTTTCCCCAGTACCTAAAATGTTTCTCAGTAGGTACCTACTCATACCTGAACGTTTCAAGGTTGGTGGGTGTGAGGGGGGGGGGGGGGGGGAGAAGGCACCTCACAGGTGCATAACGAATCTGTGTGCGAAATTTCAGCTCGATCCGCTATGTCTGTGAGGCTGTAGCCCTGTCTAAGAACAAGAAGAACATGAAGAAGAAGAAGAAGAAGAAGAAGTAGAAGAACTAGTTATAGAAGAAGATAGTTATTTCCAAACTTCTAGAACTCCGGCACCTGATGGCCCCGAGGGTTGAAATTTCGTACATGTCTTCAGGGGCCCATAGGGGTCCTCGGTACGAAAAATCAACACCGGAGACCCCCAGGGGGCTGTGTTCCCGAGGGGGAAGGGGGGGGGGGGTAAAACCCCTACTTGTTCTGTCAAATAAACAGTGTCTTGGTTGCTGTAGGAGGGTATGGAGGTATTCGGTTTTCTTGGAGGGCGGCACGCTCCCGCGTCCCCAGATCATTCCATGGATAGGAATATCCAATTCCATCTCTCAGTCAAAATAACCTGGAGGACTACTATTAATAGTTCAAACTTCCCCTCCATACGTCCCCACTGGTCATTCAACGGGGGTAGCCTTCACGCCATTGGTTGGTTCAGCCATATGATCATGAGAACGAATTTTCAAAGTTGGTTACTTTTAGCTTTGACAATTTGACAATTTTTTGACGATTTTCGAACACCCAAAGACAATTTTTGAGGAAAAATACGTTAAGCGTTTTTGTTTGTCTCAAGCCACCATTTTATATAACTTTCAACGATTTGATATCAATTTATGGTGATTGATATCAAATTGTCGCAGTTTTTCGCCGTTTTTACAGCTTTCCAGCGAGTACTAGTGACCCACAGAAACTATCTGGCTGGCTTTAGTTGTTTGATAGCTATTATATTTATAATATCGTATTTTCCTGTCTGATTCACCGTAAAATATTACTTTTGATGATTTTTGATCCGTAACAAATAAATCGACCACTTTTTAAATTTAGCGATATAAGAAAATTTACAGGAGAAAAAGAGTTGCCATGAAACTTCAAAATCTAAATTTCTGTGTTTCATTTCAATCCTCTTTGCCTTTTAACTTCATTCTCAGAATGTACCTAATAAATTGAGATTTCCTATTTTTTCCTGCGCTCTTCATTTACATGAAAACTCGTGTACCAGTTGAAAATATGGCATCCTACTCATGAAGTTGAATGACGAATAAAAAAACGCTGCAAAGTCCTTGTCACATGGGTTTATTATTCTATTGGACATGCCTACAGAAATGCTGGCTGTTTATTTATTGTTTCTTTCATGTAAAATAATTGAAATAGCTATTTCTGGTGGTTTCCACCAATTTTGGCACCCAAAACTTGAATTAGGTACGCTCCTTTTTTTTCAAATTATCTTTGATAATTTAATCGTCTTGATCCACGTGTTGACCCTTTCCCTAGTGTTATTCTACAAATTGATGGTGATTTCAGACGATTTCGCAGGTTTTTGACTCATAAAAAATCAATTTTGGGAGCTGAAAATCTGGTACAACCTCAATTTTCCACTCTTTGGTCAAAAACGACTTCATATTCGGTCTTCTCGTCCCCAAAAACATGGAAAACGATACCTCAAAAGCTCATTTTACTAATATGTTACTAAAACACAAAAAGTACCTATTTTTATACACATTTTCACTCATAACACCCCTGGATATATTCCGATCGGGCTGCAAAGTTTCGGGACACACCTAGGCTCCAAATGGAGCATGTGTGCGAAAGAAAGAAATTTTTAGACCGAAAATGAAGCCAGTACAAGTGATACGGCGGACAGCGGACGGCGTACGGCGAAAGGCAGACGGACATTGCATTTTTGGAATCTACGCACGGTGAAACGGAAAAGAATAAATTTTGAGGGGGTGTTATAAAAAATTGTTTGCTAATTGTTTGTATTATTCACAGAATAATAAACCAATAAAAAGTGTTGTGGTACCCCTCAAATATAAATATACCACTCTCATCTAACTTATAGATTTAACCAATAAACAAGGAGAAAGAAGAGCTGTGCGACGCCTCGATTGAAGCCCAGAAGGGTTCCCCTCCATCGAACTCCCAACGACTCTCAACAGCCGTTAACGACTGCTGACAGACGGGGGACGAGGTGGAGGCACCTTTATAAGTCTCTCACTTTACGCCTCTTGTCTCGCCTACCCTTCCATATCCCTTAGCGTCTGCTGTGGTGATAACCGCGGGATGCTTTACTCTCTAACACTCGCTGTGGTGATAACCGCGGGGTGTTAGCTTTTCGAAAAGACTCCTACTCTCTCCTGCGACCTACCCAAACCTTCCCTACCCTGCGCTCACGACAAAAAGTTAACCTGATTAAACGATTTAAAGAGAAAGCTGTGATTTCGTAAGTGGAAGGTGGCCTTTTGATGAGAACGCGTTTCATCTGACTCAGGAAAGGGGTGCGCAATGTGACAGTTGTGGGTTTAATTTTGAATGGAAGCATGTTAGCGCTTGTGAGACGAGTCCGCCGTACTAGTTAGTAGGTGTACCGGTAAGAGGCTGTCGACTGAAAATAGGAAAGGGGGACGTGAGACCTCTGAAGAATTCAAATGAGCACTGAGCTGATGAAAAGCTGATGGCTGATTCAGGATAACTAATCACGCAGTAGACGAAGCCAAGTCTCCCTCTAAAAGATAACTTTGGACATACTCGTAGGTACCTACAGGGTGTCCCAGAGAACCCCAATTCCCTCATTTCCCCTGGGAAGGGTTCTATTTATTTCTATTTTTTCAGGTACAAAGAACACAACCTTATTTTTTGGGCGGAATCTGAAATCAAAATTTGCCTCAGAAAACGAAACATGAGTTTTTTGGGCGCCAACTTATTCGTATAATGTTTATTTTAATTGAATTAATTTATTATGTTTATTTTTTTACGCTGAAAACGTAGGTACTCATGCAGATTAAGGGGTTACTGGTTTTCTTGAATATTGTCAAAATAGACAAGAATACCTTGCTATTCACTTTAGCTCAAGAATCTGATTTAAAGTGTGAAAACGGAAAATATGATGCAGACTCAAATTATTATACTCACCGTCCAAGTAAACTTTAGTGACAGCCCGAGTAGTCCTACCCCAAGTTGAGCCGTTCCAACGAATTCACTGTGTTTGTCAGGATGGACTGATATATTTTCAAATATTATTTATGATAGGATGAGAATCATCGCCCCCCCCCCCCCCCCCCCAATCGAGCGGGGTTTCACTCATTAAATTAGATTCGGTAGTGGTGAGAATCTGTGATAAGAGATGGCAGCACCATCGGGTCCAAATTTCGTCTACTTCTCATTTGACAACGGAGCGTGATAAACTGATTTCACATCAATATTCACGTAGAATTCCGGGTAATTGGTTCAAACATTGTGCAATTTTTTTGCTCATTGTTCCAAAAAAATGTTAAAATCTTGAAAATTTTCAAAAAGTGGCTTGATAGGCACTTGCGTTGGACTCTAGAAAATACAAAACCGTTTTCAGAATTTTTCTAAATTGACTCTAGCTGTCGGATTCTCGTTTCCAGGATTTTGGGTACAAGGGTCATCGGGAGTTTCTGGCTGCTTGTGGGGGTAGAGAGATCTTGGCCACCTCAAACCTTCCCATTTTTCAACTGAGGGATAAGGCGTTTTGGATGAATTTCTCAAACTACTCAAATCTTATTTATTGATCTCTTGGAAACCTTGGAAGTTATGGGATTTCGAGACACCGTAAGTAGGACAATAGTCATGCATCCCACGCTCTTAGGCAGCCTATAAATATTATTTGAAGCCTATCCGGTAACACCGTATTTCGAAAAAGAAGGGTATCAAGAATGATTTTAAAGAGGGAGACGGATGGATAACTAAGTAAAAAGTGCCATGAAAACATTTTAGTGAACAATGCAAGGGAAACTGCACGTAAAAAGCAATATAATTCAGTAGGACCAATTTACCCCTAGTACTTTGGCTCGACTATTCACATGTCTCTGCCAAGTTCCATAAACCTCTGAGCTATCCTTCTACTCTGTGGAAGAACCCATTACTTTAGTTTCATCAAAAGCCGGATAAGCTCGATCGCATTAATGAAAGTTCAACTTGAGTTCAACTCCTTGTCCCCGTCCAAGAGGGTAATTCATGTTCCCTGCACTTGCCTCCAGTTCAGGTATTCATTAGGCTCTACAACAGGTGAAAACACAGTATTTCACTGATAGCTGCACTCTGGAACACCCACGGTAGGCTTCGTATCAGTGGTTCCGTAAACAGTAATGCACTATTTAATGTGTCTCCAATTTTATTCTTCGTGCTATTTGGGGCGTAGTTCCGCAAAACGTGACAAGCGAAAAAATAAAAAACGTACTTAGAATTTTCTATCCATTTTCAAGTGAAGTTTCATCCTACATCGAATAGTGGCGTCGGAAACCGACCAATTCCATTGTGAAGTAACGGGGAAGTTCGGTTTTCATCGGTAATATCCAGAGACCTTCAAAGTATGACATTTATTTTTGCCAAATATAGCACTAAATAGTATGGCAATATGACGTTTATTTGTTTAAAAATATGGCACTTTTATGGCTACTATTCCCAACCCACTTCCCCCTTTATAGATGATACAAAAATCATGTCACAATATTTAATTTATTAATTCTTTATTAAGTTCGTTAATAAATAACTATTACTTACATAACTATTAACGAACTAGGGTGTCCGCTGACCAGTAGCTTCACGTATCTGTAATACAATACAACGTCTACCTACGAGAAATTAGTTGTTTTTGGATTCTGTGGCGCCACTAACTGGCTCCGCCTTGGTGTCAAAACCTATGTAGCTATACTTGACGTATATCCAGAGCCCTCCAGTTCTTCACAAATTGATATATTGCGAAGAACAAACAAATAGCGCATGGAATATTGCACGGGCAATATGAGGATTAGGTATAGGGATTTAGGGCCTGAGGTCATAAACGGATACTTGGGACCCGTATAACGGCAACAGTCGGCCGTTTACCTGAAATCTTAATCACTTGAAACCCTGAATATGACAAAAACATGGCCGAAATATCATTTTACAGCCTAATATGCCATTTTCCAGAGAAATCAACAAAATGTGGCATTTCAGTATGGCATCATGGCAATAATAGCATTCGAAGGTCTCTGTTAATGTCTCGTAGAACTGAAATGTTTTTTTCGAATTCCGAAATTTCCTAATTTTGGAAATCGCGAAGAGCTTCGCATAAGTTGTGATATGTGGGGCACGACAATCATCACTCTGCCACCTATAATCCGTTGATCGCTACTTGTAACCATATATTCTGCCACCGATCCTTAGCGGAAAAATGATGCACTCTGTCACCTTGCTAGAAGGGGAAAACAACAGTTCAACAGCAATGTTCAAAAATAATAGTTCAGAACTAACAGTTCAAAAAACTATACTAAAAAAAACTATACACCTGTCACCTTGCTAAAAGGGCAAAATAAAAGCTCAAATCGTTGACTGCGAATCGCAATCACCACCCTGAAATACACCATAATGACATGTTGGTAACATACGCTTACTTCTTATAAACATTTCATAAACACACATACTACTTTATTACTATACACATGAAAAACCCCTAATAATTGATTCACAGCAAATAACGGAATCGTCTGCAGTGTAACAGAATCATTTAAAAGGTTTCTCTTCCCCCACTTTTTGGTTTATTATTCTGTGAATAATACACCTATGTATTCGGTCAGCAAAGAATTTTTATAACACCCCCTCAAAATTTTTTCTTTTCCGTTTCAAGGTGCGTAGATTCCAAAAATGCAATGTCCGTCCGCCGTCCGCCGTACGCCGTCCGCCGTATCACGTGTACAGGCTTCATTTTCGGTCTAAAAAAGTCGTTCTTTCGCACACATGCTCCATTTGGGCCCTAGTTGTGTCCCGAAACTTTTCAGCCCGATCGGAATATACCCAGGGGAGTTATGAGTGAAAATGTGTATAAAAATAAAACTTTTTGTGTTTTAGTAACATGTTAGTAACACGAGCTGTTGAGGTATCTTTTTCCAAGTTTTTGGGGACGAGAAGGCCGAATATGAAGTAGATTTTGACCAAAGAGTGGAAAATTGAGGTTCTACCAGAAGTTCAGCTGCCAAAATTGATTTTTTATGAGGCAAAAACCTGGAAAATCGTCTGAAATCACTATCAATTTGTATAATAACACTAGAAAAAGTGTCGTCAAGTGGATCAAGACGATTAAATGGCACTACCAATGATCAAAGATAATTTGAAAAAAAAATTAAAAGGAGCGTAGGTACCTACCTAATTTGTGTTTTGGGGTTGCCAAAATTGGTGGAAACAAATAGCTATTTCAATTATTTCACATGAAAGAAACAATAAATGAACAGCCAACATTTCTGTAGGTATGTCCAACAGAATAATAAACCCATGTGACAAGGACTTTGCAGCGTTTTTTACACATCAATTTAATTCGTACTATTTTCTTCCCAGTTTTTCAAATGCTCGGAGGTCCCGCATACATGTACTTCTTTCAGCGCCTCCAGGGCTTTCCACGTGCAGGATATTTTTGAGTAAAACAGAGTAATGTAATGAGCGTGGAAAGATTCCGAGCCGTTGGTAGTGTGTGGTACGCCCTAGGTCGCTATTTGCCCACAATTCGGGAGGGAAGGACAAAGAAGATTTATAATTCGAAAGTAAATATTTGGAAAATGCTTCGACTTCATTGTTATGGGACCTCATTAACTAAAGCACTGTAAATGTCTAACACCCGATGAGACGTGCCACTATAAGGTAGACAAAAAACCCATCTAAAGTACTTACCTATCGAGGAATCTTCGCTCACATACTCCCTTTCTAATCTCCCTAACGACAGTAACGACAGTATTTTCGGAAGGCATCTCAATAAAATGTCACCTCATTTGCGAGTTTTGCTTCCTCACTACCGAAGGTAAGGAAGTCTTGGATTCGTGATTGAGTAAAAAATCATTTATGTCCTCCAAAATTTCAATTTCCACTACCATTTTGCGTTTCAGACATCAAGGAACATCTTTGGTTCCATGTATGTCTGTCTGTCTGTCTGTGCTAATTCCTAGTAACGCCCATAACTACCCGAAGTACCTAATAATCGAAATGGACTGAAATTTGAAGAGTCAAATCAAGGTGGGTCAAGGGGCGGGTTGAGTCACAGATGGTCCCATACAAAAATCATTGAAAAAGTACAATAACTTTCGTCTGCGCATGCGCAAACGTGAAATACTTGAAACGCCCATTACTACCTCTGAGTTCGAACTTGGAGTGTCGAACAGGAATAATGCTATGATAGTTCCAAATGAATTTCATTGGAATCGTAGAGTAACTTTCGCCTGCGCATGCGCGAACCTGAAATGCTGAACGTTTCGTTGTAACGCTTCTAACTACGCGAAAAATATTCGTAATGAGCTGAAACTTTGAGGGTGTACGCGGGTTGGATCCCAGATGGTTCCGCATCACAACAAGCCTACCCAACTATTCTCTATACGTTCATGTTATTCGAGTGAGGACGCTATACTGCCTACTCGAATTGGCAGACGTTTTATGTTTCGTGAATCGGATCCCTTCATAGTATAACAAATGGGAGGCCACGAGTGAAGTGGCGGTACGTAACTGTTCGCCCTGACTAACTGCGAACTACTGAGCGATCTGAGTTGAAGGTGACAGAGATACTTGTTGACACATGTGACAGAATGTAGGATGTTCTAATCACCTTTGATCAGTAGGTAGGTGGCAGAGCGTATTGCGGCCGCGGGGCACCCGATGATCCGAAGGAGCGTCGGTCGTCAACTACGGAAATTTCAAGGAAATGCAGTGAGGCACCGGCCACTCAGAACCCCGGCAACATCAACATCACGCGCAATGTTCACAATCGTAACTTTGTGCTGGCAAATCATGTACATGGCCCCACAGTTTGTGAAATCCATGTATCCACCCTCCCACCACCACACAACGCCTATATCGGCCATCCTAAGCAGCATTCTGACGATGAAACCCGAAATTTCGGGATTTCATGTTCTGGAGTACCTGCATATGTGTAAGAGTGTGTATACATATCAGCAGTTTTAAGGCTAGCGTCCACTGGAGACGGGTCGCATCGGGGCGGGCCTCATCGCATATTTCAATCGCCCCCCAGGCGGATTTTTGCGGCTGTGCGTGGGGTCCCGGCCCGCCCCGATGCGACCCGTCTCCGGTGGACGATAGGCAGACGGATTTCAGATTTGACATCGAGGAGGGAATCTAATAAACAGGGGTGATTGTTTTATTTAATTAATTTTATTTTCGGTTTAATTATTTTCTTTCATTGTTTTCATGGGTGTCGTCGGTACACGCAAATAGTAGCAACAACCATGTGGTAACTTGGAATTAAATGTACAATGAATGACTTGAAATAAGGTATATATTTTGAGAGAATCCGGAGGTGTAAAAACATAGGTAAAACATAGAGCCATCGAATAGAATAGAATAGTTTGGTGGTGGTTGTAGTATTGGTTACAGTATGGATACTACAAACCACAACAACTTTGTGTTTTGATTTGAATTTTCGTCAAGTTTGCGAATCTGCCATCAGTGAGACAGTGATAAATTGCTGTTGACGCCCGACCATTCTCTAATAATTATTAGGTAAGGTACCTATTTGTAATTATACCTATATTTTCATTAGCGAGCATTTTGTAGGTAGTAGAATGGAATGAAATGATAGTGTGCTTTTGCATGGCAATCGGTTGTAGAAATGCACGGTGTTTCCGCTTTTTAGATAAAACGCTCACGGTATGGACGAGGAACTACTCATTTCTTACTCATTTAATTTAATTTTCATAACTCATTTAATAGAAGTTCTTCGTCAGAAGAATCCATGGTGGAACGACACAACAAACAAACAAAACACGGAACAGCAGAATGAGCACAAAACCGATTCAAAATCCCGCCTTTTTTCTCGTTCCCGCTCAATTTTTCCGATGCGATGCGCCCCGCCCCGTCGCCACCAGTGGACGCACTATCTATTTTGCGATGAGTCCCGCCCCGATGCGGCCCGTCTCCAGTGGACGCTAGCCTTTAGAAATGCCCTAATCTACAGATATATAAAAAATGCCAGTAATTCACGACGACTATACGAGCCAATTTTCTAAATAACACAGTGTAAGCCTTGATCTGAATGAATCCAGCCGATACGTACAATGCGATCAATCCGGAGGGAGGATCGTTATTAGCATTATGACAAAATTTGACCGTTTTTGTAGCCAAGGACGAATACCTACCTTCCAGAATGACACAGAAATAAATTCAACATCTACAATGAGAATATGGTACGCTCAAAATAGATTATAATCAATTTTCGACCCATCGCAGTAGCTCATTTCCTTCGAAAATTTCATAACCTGGAAATCGTTCAAGTTCAACAGGTTTAATTTTGCAGCTGATGTCTCTTGACCTCTTCAGCATACAACAATTCAATACATAAAATGAGGTGCTGCTACTCCCTCGTAAGCGGCGTCCTGCCTTTTCCATTATCCTTTTCTACCTTTTTGGACATACAGAATGGGAAGATTGGGGAATCTGAGATTGAATGAACATCGTGCATGTCATTCCCACCATATTCCCATATTCCCCCAGTACATCCCGCATATGAGACCATCTGTTGGACGATCTTTAGGATGATGCGAGAGCTGTTACATGTGTTTACATGGAAGAATGGTAGCTTATAATGAAACGATATTTTGAGATTAGGTTGTATGTCGGTCCCTGAATAGTTCAATTTGAGCGTTATCCACGTTCTTCCATACCCTTCCAGGTTCCCTTTGAATGCCCTGCGTCCTACCTATAAGACTGTGGTATAGATGATCGTAGGTGATGAAATACGGAGTGTAACTGTGGTTTACCCACGGTCCTGCATCACTTTCGCATGCGCCGACCCACATTCCATGAGAAATCCATGATTAGCACAAATCAAAAATATAGGTTTTAGATGGGAACTGGCCAATAGGCGGTATTGATATGTGCAACTGATCAAGGAATCTACTAGCTGTATCCATGGTTAAATCAATGGAATATCAGTTCAAATAGAGTTTAAAAAAAGTAAATAGCCTTTGAAGCCTGCAGCTTTGGGTCCAACCGCCGTGCTGCGTCACATACGTGAAGGGCTACCTAGAGTGGGACGGGCGGCGTTGAGATTCGAACAGAGGACCCCTGCCACCGGCTGATGGGTCCGATCACTCGGTAAAGGGATTTTACAGTACATACGATAATGAAGATGAAATGTGGATCTGAAGAGCATACAGACACTGCAAAACATCAGCACTTTTGGTGGCGTGTAACATAGGTGGTGTCCCAAGTCGCGAGTTATTGATGTCAAGAAGTCTCAAGCGAAGTGCGCGCTACCCTCACCTCCATCATTCGTCTCGTTGAGGTGCGAACTGCTGATCTTTGAAAGATGTTTCAAGTGGTCTGCAGCACTTGAATTTCCCGTTCGATTCCCGGCCCGCGACACAACGACGGCTTATTGCATCCTGCGAGACACTTCCTCTCGGCTGGAGGATCTCAGAACCGCCGTGTGAAAAATGAAAAGTGACGAAGGAAAAGGGTGTAAGCAGATTGACAAGCTCCCAACAATCGATAGGGTCTAACATAGAGAAGAATCGCTTTATTCAACATCCAGAGAGGCGAAGATACGAGCACGCGACACAATCATCTGATTGCGGATCATCTGAATATCTACCTACATCCAGAGTGCCATCCACTAAAAAACGTTCACAAGGTTCTATATAGCTGAAAATGTGCAGTTTGAGCCATTCATAATAATAATTCGCATCTTTCTAAGCTCGACAGTGAACTTCGAGTAGAAAACTGGGTATTTGAAGGTGCGGAATCTATTGGTTTATTATTTTCAATATTGAACCTTTGGAATCGACCATGGAAAAAAATGCTAACCCCCCCCCCCCCCCCCATCAAATGTAGAATACGAATATCGAATACAAATATTTCCGTCCGTCCGCCGTCCGTGGCTTTTTCCTTAGTTCCCATGAACTAAAATTCACGAAATTTTGTATATGGGTCCCGTTTGGGCTCTATTTGGTCCTCGAAGCTCGGCTTTACTGTCACTTAACTCTAAGGGGTGAAAAATAGGGGTTGAAATATCCATAGCATCCCTACTTAGGAAAATTGTATTTTTAGGTGTTGGTTTTCTCGCATTTTTAAATAGTTTGATTTTTCTGAATTTTTAAACCATCCGGAGCGTTCTACGACGTTGGCATGAAATTTGAATTTGCCCTAAAGAGCAGCGTGTACATGCAGGCATCAACCCGGATTGACAGCGCACATCACTCGCCTCTTCCCGTGTGGCCCCGTAGCTCAGTGGGCTAGGCGTCGGAATCCCATGCCGAAGGTCGCAGGTTCGGATCCCAGCCGAGACCAACAAATATGTTCACTCCACATCAACTGTTTACCTTCAGAACTACATCTGAGTTTTTTAAAACAGCTTTTTATAAAACTGTAATTCCCGGGCCTGCTCCAGTACTCGATTTAGGGCTTTCCTGGGGAAGCTCGAGAGTAGGTATTGACCGCAGAAAACTGTGATCTACTCAGAAGGGGTATCTATTCAGGTAAATAATAAACCGTTGTGTAATAATCTGCAGCGTTTTTTAAGGTCATTTTGAAAAATTCTAAACCGCCTTCAAGTGAGTTAGGAAGAGATGATTATCGCATCAGACCATGCATTTTTCAATAAATCAAGCCAGGATCCGATGTGGAAAGTGTATGAAACACAATATGGAAATGGATAATAAATTATCATGTAATTCTTCAAATGGAGCGAGAAAAGTTCTTTGCTA
The DNA here is from genome assembly GCA_954871275.1 of Leptopterna dolabrata. Classification (NCBI taxonomy): domain Eukaryota; kingdom Metazoa; phylum Arthropoda; class Insecta; order Hemiptera; family Miridae; genus Leptopterna; species Leptopterna dolabrata. The sequence goes on along the minus strand of OX940974.1, from coordinate 112,224,147 downwards.
AAACCCATCCCATTTAAGCGCACTTTCTACGGACTACTAATCGTGAAGCAGTATACTTTTTTCTTACTCTAAATGCTTAAATTGATAGGTATTTTATGAGCTGCGGTAGCAATCCATAGCTTTTTTTTAATATTCCCAAGAAACGTTTTCTAGGTACAAAAATAATCAGTATACGAGTATTGTATATCCTTCAACATGACATAGGTATTAACATGAAACTTGTAATAGGGAACCTGCACGTTTATTATTATTCTTTCCGATGGAAAGATGTGGTACCTTTGCACTTTTTCGAAAGAAGTTCCATAATAACGGAATCCGATCAGCGTAAAACGTCCGAAAACGGGTCTTAAAGGAATCTCTATTGATAAAATAGTAATTCGGTTTGTCTGTTGGTTAGAATCACGAAATTCAATGTTTGTTTTCCGTTCTCTGCCATTTGAAGATGATCGGCACCATTATATCCGCCTGTCTGTACGAGTCTGTTGGCTCATAACGGTTTAATAGTTCAACCGGATGGAATGGGGGTTTGGGAATAAGGGAAACCTGACTTAGACTCTGCAACCATCGCGATTTCGAAACTCAAATGAATACCATCGGAATCTGATCCATTAAATATATAGAGGAGAGGGGAAGGTGGTACATAGGGGAGTACTCCTACCTGGCCTACTGGAACTGCAAGACCTCTTTCCGCACCGCTTCCTTATTGTTCTAATCTTCGCATCGCTTTGATTTATAATGAACAAGTAAATATCTTCGGGTACCAGGTGGGTTGAGATTGACCTATTTATTACGCTGCTTTAGAATACCCACCTAAGTGGAAGATTACGTTTGAATCTGGGATCACCAGAATCCGTATATATTGGACCGATAGGAGTGTTGAGGGAGAGGGAGTGGTGGGAAACAGTCTGATTAACAGTAAAATACCTACCTAGTATTTTGACTAGAACGAAACTTATATTTCTAGGGCAGTTCAGGTTTGAATCTGAGATCATCAGAAAGAGGTTTATTATGAGGGCGTGGGGTAAACCTGGGCTTGTGATGTATCGTTTTCCATGTTTTTTAGGCTGATGAGACAGCAGAATAAGAAGTCGATTTTGACCAAGCGCAAGGAATTGAAGTTGTAACGAAGGTTTGAATGGAACTTGTGGAAGGTCCGAGGGGTATTGAGTTAGAATTTAGCAGAGTTGTGCAAACCAGATGGGTTCTACGGAGCGCGGGTAAACAGAGCCTACCTAGCGGTTGCCAACTGGTACACATGGTTGGCATGGTCTTGATGGCCCGATTTGAATGTGACCACGGGGGATACAGGTTCCATGAATATCGTAGACATTCCAATTTGGACCACTTTCGATTATACGCATTTTAATACTGGTGTGGTAGGTAGGCACGATTTATAGTGTGAGGCCGTGAACCAAAAACCACACTACGTCGCTAGGTATGTCTGGTTGGTTCTCATGAAATAATAGGTACTTTTTGAATATTCCTGTCCCATGAAGAAGTTTTTGTTGTTATCAAGATATTTATCCGAATTAATACCATCAATCCTGTACAACGCACTGGTAATTCAGCTAGTTAACACAGTAAAAAAGTCGGTTCTATTCAACTGTTTTGGTGATGTTTTCTAAAGTCAAAGGGTCCCAGATACATTACGAAAAAACTTATTTAACTATCTATTAGATTATACGTGATACCCCTAGATATAAACCAGAAGGATCAACTGTATCCTAGAATGACCAAGAAACCATGTAAAGTTGAGGATGTCATGGTTACAAATAATAAATTCCCTGGGTTCAGACCGTTGCAAAACCACGACGGGTCGTAACAACATAACTATGTTCACCAATTTTGGTTTATTATTTGCAATAATGAACCTTTGGAATCGAGCATGAAAAAAAAATGTTTTAACCCCCCCCCCCCCCCCCCCCTCAAAACTTGATGGTTTCTGTTTCAAGGTATGCAGAATCCGAAAATGCAATGAAAACATGAATGTCCGTCTGCCGTACGCCGTACTTCGCACTTTTCTTAGTTGCCATGAACCAAAATTGACGAAATTCGGTTTATATGCCCCATTTGGGATCTAGTTGGTCCTCGAAGCTCGGCATTACTGTCAGTCATCCCTAAGGGTTGAAAAATAGGGGTTGGAATCTCCAGGACGCCGTTATCTCGAATTTTTTTTAAATTTTTAAGTAGTTCTCGAAGTTGGGAGTTTTTGAGACCACCCGGAGTATTGTACGTCCAGCCGTTCGTTGACAGTAAGACCCTGAATTTTGCACCGACAGGATCCTTCAACAGGAGGGTGAATGAAATTGTATACATTCAGCCCAGATATCATCGCTAGGGATGCGGCAACAATCGGGAATTGGCCCGAGATAAAATCATTGCTAGGGATCATCTGATTATATTCACGGAGTATGAAGTCGAGTTGGTTGTTCTGTGATATTATTTCATTTGAAAAATAATGGCTCTTTTGGATTCTGTTGATAGGTAGTGAAACTTTAACAAACGTTGAAGTATTATTGATGAGTAAATTATTACACAACGGTTCATTATACCATCTACGTAGAAGCGGCTGTGTTCATAGGTACTTTTGCAACTTGAACAATCGTTGAAGCATCATTGATTGGCAAATTATTACACAACGGCAAATTATTACTTAAAGGTAAATTATTATTCAACGGTTCATTATACTATCTGCGTAGAAGGGGCACCTATACAGGTAATTATTACACAAAGGTTTATTATTTGCCTTATGCTTCATGAATAACTGCAAAACAATTTATGATTGAATTACTGAATCCCGCGCATTTGTAGGAAACATTAATTCCGGAGCCGGCTCCAGTACTCGATTTAGGGCTCTCCTAGGGGAGCAAGAGGGTAGGTATTGACCACAGAAAACCTTATCTACGCAGAAGGGGCATCTATACAGGTAAATACCCTGTACTTTTGTTTAATAATTTGCAGCGTTTTTATATGTTATTCCGAAGGCCGACAGGAGCTTGTTGTCAACTGATGGATTCGCTTGCCCCATCATTTCATGATGCCTCACGCCACCGCTTCTGACCTGACTCAAGCGTCTGCCATTTATAGCATTTTAATGAGACGGTGTGAGCCCCAACAGAAATACATCAAAGGTGGAGGCAGTCGAAAAACTGACCAAACAATGAACTTGTCCAGGAGGCCGACCCATATTCGAAGGGTGAGGTCTCACTTGGGTATCAAAGAGCATGTTTAGAGGATCATTGACCGGTGGCGGGACGGCGATATTTCATGAGCTCGCCTTTAGCACGCTAACAGCACTACAGGCTCAGCGAATTAAGTTCCCTGAGAGTGATGGACGCGACCACACGCTCCGCCCCCTACGACCCATCCAACACCGCCTAACGGATTTATAGTATACAACCTACGGCTCGACTATTATCCATAACACAACACACTGAGCTGCTGTAGAAGCAACCAGATGGTGCAACCTGTCAGTTTCATTTCACACAGGAAATCATCGTCTTCTTCACTCAACCTTCTTCGTGTTTACCCAATGTTTGTATCGTGCATGTTCCAAGATCCCACGTCATTTTAGTCGTCTCCCATCTCCAAACTCCACTCGTTTTGTCGACCCCTGTAGGTCCTCCATCCTCCAACTTGCATACAACTTTGTTAAGGGTGAGTTATTAATAAAATTAATGATATTTAGTTATAATAATAATAACTATTAGTAATAATACTAATTAAAGGGATTCATCGGGTTCGAAGGAAAACCAGCTGAAATATCTGAGATATAGATCTTAAAGAAAAGAGGGTATGAGGCGTCTGAAGGCCTAAGTGGGGGAAGACTTTCTAAGCAGCCTGCACAGAGACAGAAACATAATCGAGACGTTGGCTAAGCTGTCTCGAAACCGCACACATAGCTTCCAATAATAACATAATCGAACGCCTCTCTCTTGGAATCAACCGCAAAAGTAGAGTGGAAATTCCATCCAAAATCAGATAAAAAGAATAAGCCGGGATTTGATACGGGACTGTTTGTATCCCTCTCCACAAGCACAGCTCCACAAACTACGGTGAGGCGGAAGAGGGTATACGTGAGGTCATCAGTCAGGTGATATTTGAACCCTTCAGTGAATTTGTTTTCTGGTCCTCGTTTAGCTTCAATGTGCGGCAATGTTCGAGTCAGCGACGCGTGGGAGGACCACACATATTGTTGATACGCACTCAAGTGCGAGTCATTTCACTCAATCAAGGTTATATGTACCTACATCAAAAGATGGCAGTAAAAAAATCTCATTCAACACTTCGAACACAAAGATTCTTCTACAGCAACAATGAGAGCACCAATTGTTGTATTGATTACAAAAGGAGGCTCCATCAATCTTGCCCGCTCCTCGTCTCGAGGGGCAATTTCAACTTTTAATGCGATCGGCGAGCACTGGCAGTTTATTGGTGAGGGAAGGAGGGACGCGTGTGAGATGTGGCCTTGGTTGCTGGTGTGTAGCTGGTACTGCGGGGTGTTCACAATTATTTCCACCAGTCATCCGGGAAGCGATCGCGAGGTGTAATTGTAACAAATGACAACCCATGTGCATGTTTCAACGGAGATTAATGTTGGGCCACACCCCCCGCTCACGGAGTTTGCTCAGTCGGATCACAGCTATTCCTACTTCAATAATTAAAGTCGGTCATTCATCAGTCGAAATATCAATTTACTTCCCTCTGGCACTTTCCAGCTTGCGCTCTGGAGCCGCCCACCAGTTCGAAGATGAATGAACCGAACCGTCGTACTCGGGCAGTTGTGCCGCTCGGTTTTTCACACTCCACAGAAATTATTCATCTAAAATAATGTCTATCGAGTGAATGGCCAGGATATTTCCTGCCCGATCATCCCTCAATATCCGCCCGAGTAGAGCCGTGTAACAGCTGTACCACCGATTCCAGATGTCGCCATTTACGTTTCCCCTTCACATTCCAGTTTTTGACTTCAAACTCATAAATAACCTTCAATGCTCGCGATTTCCAAAGGTTTTTGCATGCAAAGTTGACTCCTAAATCGAAAACTTAGCTTCAAATAATGTTTTTCTCGCCGAATTTTCCGACACAGTTTGCAATCGGGCTTCATCTCCGCAGGATGCCCTTTTTCTGGATGCAATGAGCAATTATCGTGAATTCTGTTTGCATTCGTTTCTCAATACTTTATGATGGGAGATAGACAATAATAGGGCTGAATCGGGAAAGTATGCCTCCTTCATATTTTGAGAGACTTTCAAATTTTGAGATTTCAAAAAAGAAGAGGGGTAATGGGGCTCTGCTGTTGCCTGCGACGTTGTAAAGATACGGGTCTTGATTGACTGGCCGATGGCAGCAGATGGGAAATCCTGTCGACGTGTTATATCCGTTTACGCATTTTCTCCATCCACTCAGCAACTTTTCCCTCAGCTTTTCTACTTTTTCAAATGCTTAGAGGAAGATGATTACAAAATCAATAACAAAAGTGATCTTTGTGGTTACATGATAATTGTACATTGTGAAGATTTTGTTGATTATCCTAATCAACAACAAAAATCAAAATCTTCAATAATTATTGAAGATTTTGAAACTGTCTTCCTCAGTCTGATCTACTGAGCATGCGTAACAAAAAAGTGGATCGCACGATTAGGCTTTGCGAAGACACATCTCTGACAAATCAAGTGCTATAACGTCAGAAGTATTCCCCGCTCAGAAATCCGTTTCACAGAACAATGAATGGATTTTTGGCAGCAGCACAAGGACTCCGACAGCGACAACGTCGAAGCAAACACCAAATCGCGATCGGCACATTTGTTTACGCTACTGACAATATCATGTATTTCTACACGGAGTGGGATAAATCCCTAACAAAGATTTTTTCCTAAAATTTAAGACAAGTTTCAGTCGGCGAAAATTGTCGTTAGAAACTGCTAAAACGAAAAAAAAAAATAAAAAAAAATAGTAGTTGGTAGGGAATCTAGACAGAAAAACTCTACCTATTTAAACAATATTGAGTTGTTTTTGTGGTGTGGATACCTATCAGAACAAACGGCACCTTGCATTGGTCGAACTTACTCACTCGTGGACGAATGAAAAAGCTTAATGATTAATGTATTCTATATAGAATTGAATGTATTCGATTTATTATTATATTATTTGTATACAAATAAATCTGTATATAATAGAAATAACGTATTAATGTATTCTATATAGAACCATCTCAACCCAACTTTGGCGTAAATAATCTGAAAAATATGCAGTAGGTACTTGAAAAGTGAAGGGGAAGGCAAAACAGCAATCACACTGTTGTGCCTTGCAAAGGTATTTACAAAGAAAAATGGGGATTTCAGGATTCAAAAATGACTTTCTTCTTCGGAGGTCACGAAGAAAGTTTCGGTCTCGATACCTACACGAGAAACGATACCTACCTGATTCCAAGTTTTTCTTCCTAGTGGAATTCTAGCAGAAATAGCTGGGGGAATAAATTAGGACAAGCTACCTCGAATATTAGTTATGATTATGAAAACCCGTAGAACATGAACAGCCTCCATCGGAAGCGGAAATAGCGGAAAACAACCCGGAGGGCGGAAATAGCGTGGTTGTTCAACCTCTAGGGTCATGTCTAGGAATAAACGAGCAGAAAAAGCGAACTAAAACTGTTCTAGCGATTGAAGTTACATTTCACCGTCATAAGCGGTAGAATCCATTTAGAAGGGTTGTATGTTTTGAGTGTTAACTAGAACATCTGTTACTGTTCACCAAATTAGTCCAATAAATAATAATAACTGTTCAGCTGACTCGGTGGAAATCGTATTTGAAGAGGAACAGTTTGGGGAGTCGTGGGAAACAAGGGTATGGCTCGAGGCAAGGTGAAGGCAGAGTGCTGACAAGACAACCACCTTCCGTTTGGCTTTGTTAACTTGATTATTAGTGGAGAGCCGAGGTAGAGGTTTCTACGGCCCAAGTTTCTCGGCGTCCCCCTTACCGTAAATATTAATATTCGCTAAATGAACTTTAAAGGAAGCTCCGCCATCGCCCTTCACACCCTCTCCCGGGGGCTACACTCGCAACTCCTGAAGAAGGATCGCATAATGCAGCACAAGACGAAGAGGAAGAGCTGGGGGAGATCACAAAAGCCTTTGTGGCCACATGCTGGACGACCTTGCCGGAGGAAAACGATTCAACAATACAAAGATTTGCGACGAACAGTTAGTTCTATTAGGGCATACAACCCTGCGACATTTCCAATCCAACTCGTCCCAGTGCTGTATTTGAACACAATTCTTTCAATTATTTGGAATATAATTAATACAAGGTTCCACTCACATCGAAATTACAAATTTTCAATTCAGTATCTCGATCGGAGGTTTGTTATGGGGCTCAGGTCCTCGGGTGCGAATACCTGTAGGGCAGAAAAAAATTCAAATTCGTTTCCTATGAAAACTGTTCTGGCTCCCCGAACGGACTCCACATTACTTTTTGTAGTTAAAAACGGGAGTTGATGTAATTTACTTGCACACACTCAAGCTACATATGAACTATATTGCGAAATTCTAAAAATGCTTAACTACCGATTCCCTGCCGTCGTGGCGCAACTGCATTGCAGAAACGTATCTTGGGTAGGTAGCTTCCTACAAGGCCCAGAGGAAAAGTTTGGCACCGCGTTGAACTTCCAAGCTGGCCATTTGGACCAAGCAGCAAAATCTCAGTTACTGGACAGACCTTCTACAGATTTGAGTGGCTACAGCGAGTGGAAACTACTGAAAACTATTTTTCATATAAGTCATATAAACCAGGAAGTTACATGTACTAACATGAGAAGCAGACACAGCACCCTGAATTCAGGAGAACTGCGATGCGTTATCAAACTGCGTGGGGAGCTACTAAATTTGAATTGTAAACCCTGTATAAGTAGGTCCTGTGAACTTTGCTCGCTTTGCAACTTGAAAGTTAAACAGGATATCATCCATTCCGTTATGTCCGGTACTGAGAGAATTTAAAGTTAGGGATATGAGGATTCCAGAGTTGGATGTGACCGCATTGCGGCGCATTCTTGATGACCGAAACTCATGACCGAATACGTGCAAATTTATGAACGGGTGGAGGGGGGGGGGGGGGGTACGGAAAGCTACTGATCGTAGAATTTAATTTTTGAAAAGTTCCCTCCTCACTTTTCATTCATGCTTATTACATAACTATATGATTAGAGTCAATGCCGAATGCAGATGGCTGAGGTCATGCCTCTTGTGCTTTTTCATTTCTTGATAATTCATTGTACCTCTAGAAACCATTCATTGTACCTGGTATTGTATAATATTGTTGGATTGGCCAAGAACTACATCAGAGAATTCTCAATATAACATTCTGTACCTATGTTCAGGTAACAGGTGCTTACCTCCTAATGAAAGGGAACGAGGAAGAGGAAATCTGATTCACATTGTTCAAAACGAGCTGTGATTCACCACTAATGGAGGAAAATGAGAGGATGCTAGGGTGTGAAAATGCGCTAGATATCGTTTGATTGCTGGACCACGTAATGCTGGATTGGATGCCTTAGTTTCTAAGAAAAATCAGAACGAGATAACAGCAATACAATTCTTAAGGCACAGTATATTACATATAGGAACCTTGTAAATGTAGAGGGAGTAATTCGCGAAGCCAACCGAAAATTCTTCAGAAAGCAGTGGGGTATTCCTGTCACTGAGGAAAAAACAAAAAACAAAGTTTATTGCTTGGGGTTTAATGAAAATCGGGTCTGTTCGTCGAGAAAATGTTAACATAAAATTAGAGAAGCAAATAGAAATTGGGAGTTTGAAAAAAAGGCGCGCGTGACGTAGAGATAATTCTCTGCCTCCTCAAGCTTCAGAAAAACGCACAGAGTATGGATGAACTAAAACGGCAAAAACAAGATCAAGACGGAAATAATATAATAGCTCAAGTTTCCTCTAACGTAACGACCACTTTTGAACGATGAAATAACGTTAGACAGAATGAGCGGAGAACTTGATTGTCGACATCCCTATGGATACTATACCTCATCACTTTTACGTAAGTACGCATACACACACAGCCGAGCTGTGGCGTGGCCGTAGGACCCGCGCTTCTTCAACATCCGACATATTTACTTCCCATTCCCTTCCTTATATTACACAATTATCACCTTCTCCCGCACTCTACGTCCTTTTCACAGTTACCTACTTGAACTAAAATATTCCGAAAAGCATATCATCTTTAGACTCACTGGAATACCCCACTAGAAGACGCAGAAGGTAATCCGACAAAAACGCGGGATGTTACCAACTAAGCTATTTCAGGGGAAAATAACAAAGCAGTAGAGTGCCCTCTTGTTGAGGATTCTCGTGCCAAGAATATTTCTGGAGTAAATACAATAAAAATGGCCTGCAGCTTACTGAATACATTTTTCTCACTAATCGGATTGAAGTTAACATCGAAAATGCTGAACAAAGTAAATGGGTACTTCAAAACTTGGACGAACAGATTCAATTAATAAATACCAAGTTTGTACTTCCAGAATCAGATCAGTGCCTGAATCAGACTTCGAAAGCAAAGTGAGGTAACTCTGCCCCTGGCTTCGATGGCATACAACTCAATATAATAAAACAACACTTCACATATTTAAAACATCCGCTGCTACATGTCTTTAATTTCAGTATCTCACACTTAATCTTTCCTGAACGTTTCAAAACCACGAAAGTTATTCCTCTCTACAAGGATGCTAGTAAACGTGCAACTATCGTTCTATATCCATCTTGAGCTCACTATCAAAAATACAAGAGACATATGTCAAAGACCACTTTTATAGATTCTTAGAAAGCAACAAATCTCAAAGCAATCAGATCTTGAATTCTAGACAATTCGGCTCCAGAAAAAATACAGGGGTAGAAGAAGCACTATACACACCAACTATGTAATCCATGTATCATTGTGGCTTTATTCGATTTAAGTGGAAACAAGAAGGCTTTTACGAGAGAGCACTGAGTTTTTTTTTTCACTTAAAAGTGTATCCGCTTAAAGTCTGAAGAATAAATACCCTTAGTGGCCCTTACTCACTTTGATTTCTGGATGAACGTCACGCACATCAAAGGGCTTTGATATTCTTCCGAAATAAATACTAAATCGACTTGGACGGTAACGTACGTTGACATTTACACAACGGTACAAATCGAGTCAATTGACTGAGTGTTTTAGCGAATTTTCGAAGAAAAGGAAGCTATTTTTTTAGTGTTGCTCCTTGTTCGTTCACTAAAACCATCTCGTTTTATCGATATAATCACAAACGCATGTTACTTAAGTTGTAGGTACGTCATGTTTGCCAGTGAATGGAACAATTTGAGTGGTTAGATCAAGAATTCCACCATAATGTACCTTACGTTTTTATTTGTGTTCAATGAACACGATTTCACATGGTCTTTATGGACATGTCATTGATAACTTAGATTTGGATGTGATGAAATTCACTACACATTGCTTCAACTTAACGTTTGCATCTTCCTCACATTCTAGTGTACTTATCTTTCGAGTTCTTGGTGGAAAATCAACAGAGAATGTTACTATATTATATTTTTCTTCAGCGCGAAAAGAAACGGATGGTTCCATTGGTTGAAAAAACGATAAATGCAGAACAATGATGAAGGCGAATCATAGTTAAATCGTATATCTAATCTGCGCGAAGTGCCCCGTAAGAATAATGAACGTTTCGTCGACCTCGATTCCCATTTTCCATCACTGTGAGCTGAAAACAAAATTGCTGTCATTTAACCAACATATCGGTTCAAAATATGATTCAGCGCACCAAGCCAAGAGCTATAAAATGTAAGGAGGGTGTTCTCGATTGATCGGAATACATCCCAACACAGGCTATTCCATGAAATCCAGGAAAATAACACGTTTTGTCTTCAGTGAAGCATTCGTGTTGAGTGAAATTAGAAGTGCTGGGGAGTCCAGTTTGGTCGTAAAACGAGTGAAATGAACGAGTGAAATTTTTGGGTTGTGGAAAAAGCTCTGTTCCTTTCATTCAAAAAATCCAATAATTATTATCAGCAAATAAATTGATTGCTTCTAAAATACGTCTGAAGCTGAAACATGTTGAGTTCAATTTGCTCACACCACGTTCTCTCTCATGTGCATTCTCGGGCATCAAGCGTCAAAGAGTGGACTATATGGAGCGATTCATCAGAAGAATTAAATTAATTCGTAGAAGTTAGTAGAACAGAAATTCGTACGACAGAAGGTAATTTTTCAAACGATACATCGACGATCTTATCTCTTGTCATCTATGCGCCTTCCCCTACAGCTCGGCATCTCACGAGAACCGCTGATGACTGCCACCAAAAATATAGCAATCTTCGCTTTATTACATACATTTTCTCTGGAGTTCAGGGGCGAAACAACCAGATTCTGCTCGGTCAGTTTCACACCAACAACGGAGCCTTAGCTGTTATTAGATGTGAGCGTAATATATAACCTGACGCACGGGAAAGAGTAATATTCCCGAGCTATATTTCATGCAAAATAGCATGCAACCGGGCTCATGTCAATTCTGTTAGAGTTTTTATTGGATGGTGCAGGTGGCATCGTTAGCGGCTGCCTCAACATTGCGGTGGGTTTAGGCACCGGCGCGGCGGAACGGGGAGAGGAGATGATAAACCATCACTCATTCTCCGAATTGTTTTCCACATTTGTGCTGCAACACTGATTACTTGCTGCCGTTGGAGTGACTTGAAAGAACCATAATATCAACCGCAACCACCGCCCAAGGTCTGGACGAGGGGCGAGGGGATTCGAACCGTCCAACCTCAGTTCCCAAACACCAAGTGACAGGGCGTGAACGCGCTCGGACAAAATGACTCACCCGTATAGCGCAATGCTTCAGTTCATCCGAGGACTGATTTGAATAAACCTATTCAATTATTTTTATTTTTTCCGTGGTTTGCAAAATTCACGTACAACTGGACATACGCAGCATTCGCTCATCAGTCACTGGTCATACGACATAGTGAAAATAAAAACTGCGTGCATGAAGAAGGCTACCGACATTACCGACGATAAGACCGAACGGAGAGGGCATTGGGCGAATCCAACGGTATCTACAGATATCTGTTGACTACAGTCTTCAGACTATACAAGGCGAGTGAGTAACAAACGTTCAAATTTACAGGACCTGTAGGAAGCAATTAAATGTAAAGACTAAAATGGAGACGTTCGCAGAGGAATCACGTGCAGACTGAATAGAGACAGATCCGAGACATTCGGTTTGACTTGGTACAGGGAAAGAGAGACGGAACGTACAAATTGGCACAGGTACGTGTGAACATACAGGTGGAATGGCGGTAGAGCATGTGATGGAGTCCAACCGTACAGATCGAGTGGCTAGTGAGAAAGAAAGAACATAGACGAAATCTACGAAATCTACGAAATGACTGGGACTAGAGCCAGCAAGTAAACGTGCAGGCAGACTTAGAACTAGACTGACTGGGTGCAGGCACAAGGAGGACAGACGAAATTTAAAAATTCATTCCAGGGCTAGAACGGGCTTTTGAACGAGCAGAACGCCTTGGAAATTGGCTCAGTGTTGAATTGATTAACGGTCGCCGCCACTACTGAAGAAAGAAAAAAAATCAAACGAACCCAATAGTAGTTGATAAAGTTCCAATCACTTGGCCAAACTATCTGAACGTTGGTTAGGGATAACTTTCGAACGTATACGCCCCTCAGTTTTATTAATCCGAATTGAATGAAGACCACGCGTCGTGGGGATATGCGGGCCTTTGTAAAGGGCCCCCAGTGAATCCCAACTCTATGAGTTCGACCTTCCTCGATGTTGTTGTGCTATAAATAGAGAATCAAAACAGCATGCCAAATGAAGTAGTATACGAGATCTAGTAGCATACAAATACTACACAACGAATTTCGTCTGGAACAATGGAACTGCTGATCAAGTAGTCAGCACGTATATTTCCCCGCCATTTAGAGACTCTTTAAACGTCAACACTCCAGAATTTGCTTGAATCGGTGAGGTGAGATAATGACAGATACTGGAAATTTGAGACTGAGCCTGGTTGATAAGTTGATCATAACTGTATATCCAACATTTTATTACCTTATATTTGGCAATGATATCTACAAAGAAAACAACACACATACACACAACGTAACACTTGGTGACATGAGACAGGATATGAGATAGGCTCTTGGAGATGGAATAGGAAGACTTTCTGAAATGCTCTCCGTTCTTCCTTGAGGGAGGGGTGGGGATAGAAAGCTATTCGAAAATTTGTTAGGATGAATACAATATGCTGAGGTCCCCTCACGTAGATGCCATCTTACGAAAAGTTTAGTCTCAACTGGGCGGCAAGTTGCAGACCAACCAATTCAAAGAACTGCGGAAAGGGGGTTTCCACTAGAATTATGCTCATCTGCATCGGGAATAGGAAAATTCGCGCTGATTCTAAAACGCTTATGAACTGCAAAAAACTAAAGAAGAAAAAAAATCGAAAAACTCCGAAATTTCACTTTTTTGACCATTGAAATCGACGAAACAGGTTTCTAGGCGAAAGTAATGTTATAGAGAATCGAATTCCGTATTGAATAAGACGAGTTCCAGCCTCCAGTTATACAGCCATTTATTTTGGTGTTTAAGATTTTTGAAATGTTCTTGGATATTTATGTGAAACACCTAGCGAAAGACGCAAAATACTCTGAAACGATAACGAATTGAAAAAACGGGTACATGAGGAAAATCGTGTGAAGTTTGAACCGTACGATTACTGACAGATACTTTTCAATGTGGCCATGGCATGGGCAATGGCATCACGAAACTCATGAGATGTGGTTACATGGGCGAGATACCCGAAGTGTGACGGCAGATATTCCTATCACGGAGGTATCCACTTATTTGTGTGGGGGTCGAGTGATTGAGCGACGTGTAGCCCCGACGTTGGGGTTTAAATATAGAAATAAAAGGAAAACGTTGTTGCCATTATTGACGGAGCTCGGATGGAAAGAGGCGATCATACAGTGCTGAGAGCGAGCTGTGCGCAGCGCATCGATATGAAGGGAACGAACCCCAGTTCATCGACATGCCTGTATGAACACCGGTTACACTGGACACTCTGTGAAACATAATATGAGGTTTAACGTGAAGGGCATTTTTATATCCACAGGAAATACATGCAAAATTCACGTTAACCCGTTTATGTTTTTCAGAAAAAAGTGCATCAAATTCAAGTTTTCAAGGGTACAAACTGCTGAAAATCGATAGAAATAGCCAGAAACAACCAACAATTTCTATAAATTCACCTTGTGTGGTACAGAACAGTAAATCAAGACTGAAGAAAGGTGTTTCAGTTGATAGTGAAAAATACTACTACTATGAACAGCGGGTCAAATTGGAGTACAACGGTGACTTGAGACATGGAAAGCCTGTTGCAGTAGACAACAAATTCATTACAAAAAACGCTGCAAATCCCTGCACAACGGTTTATTATTTTGTACAGAATACCCTTCTGTTACAGATCACAGCTCTTTGTATGGATAACCCGTCTATATAATATAATATATGTACTATTCTACACATATTATGCAGATCGCAGACCCTCCGTAGGTTAGTACCTAACCCCGTACTCGTTACTAGGTACCTACCTAAATCACGAGTTAAATGCTGCTAAAATAATTCTGTCGATGACAAGCAGTAACTAAACTGGCAAACAGAAACGCAAATAATGAAGTTCTGAAGGAGAGTTGTTGATGTGGAGTGAAATAGATGCCCCTTCTGCGTAGATCACTGTTTTCTGTGGTCAATACCTACCCTCGCGGTCAAGTAAAATGAATCGTTGTGTAATAACTTGCCATCAATAATGCTTCAACGGTTGTTCAAGTTGAAAAAGTACCGGTCAACAAAATCCAGCCCCTTCTTGGTAGATGAATCGTTGTGTAATAATTTACCGTTATGTAATAACTTGCCGTTGTGTAATAATTCATGATTGTGTAATAATTTACCCATCAATAATACTTCAACGTTTGTTCAAGTTTCACAAGTACCTACCAACAAAATCCAATAGACCATCACTTATCGAATGAAATAATATCGCAGAACAACCAACTCGACTTCATACAGCCATCCTTGATTATAATCAGGGGCTCCCTAGTGATGATATCCGGGCCGGATTTATACCGTTTGATTCACGATCGTGTTGACGAAGCTTTTTGGTGCACACGAACGGCTGGGACGTACAATGCTCCGGGTGGTCTCAAAAAATTGTTTAGCTCAAGACAAACTTAATAACGTTAAAAAAACCATACCCTTCTTTCGAAATTTTTCGAGCTACGGCGTTCTGAAAATTTCAACCCCTATTTTGAACCCCTTAGGGATGACTGACAGTAACGCCAAGCTTCGAGGACCAACTAGACCCCGAACGGAACCTATAACCCGAATTTCATCAATTTTTTTTTTTTTTTTTTTCATGGTTACTAAGAACTTGTGCTCAGTACGGCGTACGGCGGACAGACAGAAATTTTTTCATTGTATTTTCGGACTCTACATACCTTGAAACGTAAACCATCAAATTTTGAGGGGGGGATAGAATTTTTTTTTTCATGTTCGATTCCAATGGTTCATTATTGAAAATAATAAACCAAAAAATAAGTAAAAACGGAGTTTTTGGGGGATCAAATATTGGTGAAAATCAAAAACTAACACAAGCAGAAATTGAATTTTATTGTTTCAACCTTTTTTTTCATTTTTCAGACATTGTCGTCACCACACAGTTTATGTAACACCTATTTTCATTTCCAATCGTGACTGATATATTAATTTCAAATTCCTCTCAGATTCTGAATGATTCAATTATAATAACATTCCCTCAGCTTATTTCTGGCCTCTTGAACATGATATATGCTAACAGACAGAATTACAATGAAATTAATTAATCAATTACAAAGTAATCAAACATTAAACTGTTTCTTGGGTTTAAATGGGGAAAAACGAGGATATGAGCCTCGTGGACATTAGTGCGATACTGGCGGCGGTATATGTGGTGTGCGGCGACGATTTGAACTTCATCTTCATGTCTAATTCAGCAACTGTTTTAACTACCTACCTCAATCTACCTAATTATTCAATAACCTCCACCGTTGTCTACTAGACAAATTTAAATACGGGCAAATACCTAAAAACGCTGGATTATTCAAATGATTGTCGCTTGAATCGAATGACTAGATGACTAGGTACATTGCCCTATTTTTCTCGTTTGCACGAAAATTCGATTTCAAACAATTTTCAAGTTGGGAAGCTAAACTGTTGATCATTTGTTTGCGAAAAAAAATTTGGAATCTGAAATAGTCTTTGCTTGTCATCAGTCAGCATTGCATAGGTTTTTGTTGATGTTTCAGCCATTTACGGTGATCCGATTTTTTGTTTGTTTTTGGTGTGTGAAAGTTCTTATTTACAAAAGCTGTCCATATACGAACTATTACTTCATTTCGTAATTACAAATATTTTGACGAAATTAGGAAATTTTCATTTCGTAGCCGAGTTATACTAAATAACCATAATATGCATGGTACAAAAACGTTTGTGTAAACAAGCCTAGGTTCTGGAGTCATCAAAAACGAATTGGTATCGGAAGATGTTTAAAAAAGTAGGTATCAAAAGATGTTCAAAAAATGCTGAACTCATGGCCACATTTCATTCCGTTAGAAAATTCGCTTAGAATTAAAGTGTTCCTGAAAGTAAACTTAGTCTGGCACTAAAGTCATGCGGAGTTGATTATTTCCGTTGAAGCAGTTTCAGTGTTCCAAGTAACTAACTGCTAGAAGACTACCACGGAAGCCCACTGCAAATGAGAATTAACAGCCGTTAATTCCATCACAACATCGTACTTGTCCGTTGATAACAAAAGTAGTTGGCATAGGAGAGGAGGAAACAGAAGAGGATAGTTGTAGGAGAGGGACGAACGGTGGAGGGGGAAGCTAAGTTCAAGAGGGGAAGGAGAAAAACGAAGCAGGCCGATCATGAAATAGGCAGGAAAATGCAACACTTGTTAAAGTGCAGTGAACGAAGTTTCCTCTCAAGAAATGTTTGAGAATGAGGGGAGGCAGAGAGTGCGGTGAGATGGGAGGTTGTTGGAACGACGGTGAGGGGGAAGCCGTATTCTGGAGGCAGTAAACAGAACTTTGCTTATATAGAACGAAGAGAAAGAAGAGTTGGAAGAGATTAGAAGGGAATGAGAGGGAGCGGAGGAGAAACAGGGAGAGCGGGCCGAGTTGGGAGAAATGTTCAGAGAGCGACGGCTTGGCGGAGGAGTTGTGTTGGTGGTGGGGGGGATTGCCATCGCACAGCCGCATAAACTTTGTGGAAACTTCTCATTTCAGCGCTGCTGTGACGGAAGATTTCAGCTGGGGAAAGGTGAGAAGAGGACGGCCGTCCGCACAGGGGTCGACTCGTACTCAAAGCGTCTGCGACTCGGAACTCGATGCGACTCTCCGGCCCCGTGGGATTCCACACGCTGGTAAATCATAGGTCGTCGAGTCGACGAGGAATCAGATTGGTTCAAGCGGCGCAAATGAGCCAACGGCAAGTAATCTGCGGTGGGATGCACATGTCTCTTTATTGATTAAACGCCTAATAAAGTTTAACTACGTTTATTATAATTTGCGCGAATGTGTTAACACAAAATTTTTGATTATGTTATACAAATCTTTGGTACAAAGCATTATTTATTTTGGAATTCTTGCCTGGGGAGGAGCAGTACCTTCTGTTTTAAAACCCCTGAAAGCAGCACAGAAGGCTATCTTGAAAATCATTGCCTTCAAAGCCAAGCGTTTTTCTACTGCCGAGCTGTTCAGGACAGTCCCTGTTTTTTCTATTGCTCAATTGTACATTAAAGCTGCACTCCCATCTTATCATAAACATCCGGAAGAGTTCACCTATGCCCAACCTAGTGAACGATACGCTTTCCGACAGGCCACTAGGAGTCTCATACACATCCCGCATACGCGCTTGAAGAGCACTAGTTGCCGTGTCTGCTTTGGTTTACCTTTTGGTTTATTATTCTGTGAATAATACACCTATGTATTCGCTCAGCAAAAAATTTTTATAACACCCCCTCAAAATTTTTTCTTTTCCGTTTCAAGGTGCGTAGATTCCAAAAACGCTGCAAAGTCCTTGTCACATGGGTTTATTATTCTATTGGAGTTCTAGAGATTTTTGTTGGCTGTTAAATGTATTGTTTCTTTCATGTGGAATGATTGAAATAGCTATTTCTGATGATTTCCACCAATTTTGGCCCCCAAAACATGAAATAGGTACGCTTTTTTTTTTTTTTTTTTTTAGATCATCTTTGACATTGGTAGTGGCATTTAATGGTCTTGATTCACCTGTTTACACTTTGTCCAATGTTATTGTACACATTGATGGTGATTTCAGACAGTTTTCCAGGTTTTTGACTCATAAAAAACCAATTTTGGGAGCTGAACCTTTGGTAAAACCTCAATTTCCGCGTCTTTGGTCAAAATCGACTTCATATTCGGTCTTCTCGTCCTCAAAAACATGGAAAAAGATACCTCAAAAGCTCATGTTACTAACATGTTGTTAAAACGCAAAAAGTACCTATTTTTATACACATTTTCACTCATAACACCCCTGGGTATATTCCGATCGGGCTGAAAAGTTTCGGGACACAACTAGGGCCCAAATGGAGCATGTGTGCGAAAGAATGACTTTTTTAGACCGAAAATGAAGCCTGTACACGTGATACGGCGTACGGCGGACGGCGGACGGACATTGCATTTTTGGAATCTACGCACCTTGAAACGGAAAAGAAAACATTTTGAGGGGGTGTTATAAAAATTTTTTGCCAACCAAAATGCAATGTCCGTCCGCCGTCCGCCGTACGCCGTACGCCGTATCACGTGTACAGGCTTCATTTTCGGTCTAAAAAAATCGTTCTTTCGCACACATGCTCCATTTGGGCCCTAGTTGTGTCCCGAAACTTTTCAGCCCGATCGGAAAATATCCAGCGGAGTTATGAGTGAAAATGTGTATAAAAATAGGTACTTTTTGTGTTTTAGTAACTTAGTAGTAAAATGAGCTTTTGAGGTATCTTATTCCATGATTTTGGGGACGAGAAGACCGAATATTAAGTCGATTTTGACCAAGGAGTGGAAAATTGAGGTTGTACCAGATGTTCAGCTCCCAAAATTGATTTTTCGTGAGTCAAAAACCTGGGAAATCGTCTGAAATCACAAGCAGTATGTACAATAACACTAGAAAAAGTGTCAACACGTGGATCAAGACGATTAAATGGCACTATAAATGATCAAAGATAGTAAAAAAAAAAAAAAGGCGTACCTAATTTGTGTTTTAGGGGCCAAAATTAATGGAAACCATCAGAAATAGCTATTTCGATTATTACGCATAAAAGAAACAATAAATGAACAGCCAGCATTTCTGTAGACCAATAAAATAATAGAATAATAAACCCATGTGACAAGGACTTTGCAGCGTTTATATTAAGAATTTTGCCTCAACCCGTGTCCGACGCAATTTTGTCTACCCGTGGTGTATTTAAGAAGCACGTCTTCACTTGGTAAATACCCAAAGGATACGTAGAATTTGAAAACTTATTTTCCAGCATACATGCTGCGTAGGTATTGTGCATTGAGTGGTGGTGGTGAGGTCTCTCTGTCTACATTATCGGGAGCTTAATTTCGGATATCTCTTTCCTTGGTCTACCTGAACTCTCCCACTCAGCGCGGAACCTAGTTCCTTGTAGTGGGGTAGTTCCACTATTAAATTAATTATAGGATCACTGTTTCTTTTGTTTTTGTATGTTTTTTGTTTTTCTCTTGCTCCACCAGAACGGTATTATATTTATGCAATGGTATTTCGAGGAATTAAACTTATTTTCATTTCATTTCGTTTCAAATCCCGTGAGTAGATGGGCGAAAATGCGATTTTTTCTTGGCGCGCAGGGGGCGAGGGATGAATAAATTGGTATCCAAGAACGTACTTGTACACGCACAGTTATGAAGATTGTACCAGGGTGGTTTGAGAGCAATGAGGAATAGGTCTGACCCACGGGTATGAAATTGGCTGATTTCTCCCTCGAATCATAAATAAACAATGAATTTAACTAGTTTCCAAAATGACCTACTGACCTGCAAAGCACACTAAAGTTTTTCCTCCACGCCGCCGCATTTCGGGTGTTGCACGAAACATGACTTTTACTTCATCCTGATACAACGCTGATAGCATTTGATGATAAGCTTGAACCAACATAGTGGACAAATGAATACTCCTGCCTCAACCGAATCAGGGATTACAACTTCCAAGCATCCACCAGTGGCCGCTAGTGACGTCATCAGACTATAACTCTGGTATTAACCCAAAATTGTTAACCCAATATGTGCTTTCAAAAGAAAGCAGTTGGTAAAATAATTATGAGTCAAAATGATTGAATAGAACCTGGAGAATCCCCGAACATATCACAAAAATTGGTCCAGCAGTTCTGGAATTTCGCCTGTGATAACAAATTTCCGGTTGGCGCAAGCGCAATGCCTAGTACTCATCCAATTAAGACGAAATTCGTAGGCAGTCGTCTTGAAGCCATCCCCCAACCACGCCCACGATTTGAGCGAAATCGGTCCATTGGGAACTGAGAAATCGTCGCTTCATGATATTCACGTTTGCGCATGCGCAGTGATTATTACTGTTCCAACCGTGTCGAAATTCATAGGAAATCTTCGTGGAGCCAGCCCTCAACAAACCTCACAATTTGACCGAAATGGGTCCATTAGTAACTGAAAACCGTTGTTTCATGAGATTCAAGTTTGCGCATGCGCACATGCTACCATTCGGCCGATGACGATGAAATTCGAAGGGGTACGATTCCTGAAAATTTCATCAAAATCGGACCATAATTTCGTAGTTTTGCCCGCGAAAAGGAACTGACCACAGACAGACCGACAGACAGACACGGAACCAAAATTGTTGAGAAAGCTTTCAAATGCAAAAAGCAAGTAGAAATTTTGATTTCGTAGAAGTTTTTATTTATTTT
This sequence comes from Leptopterna dolabrata, assembly GCA_954871275.1. Classification (NCBI taxonomy): domain Eukaryota; kingdom Metazoa; phylum Arthropoda; class Insecta; order Hemiptera; family Miridae; genus Leptopterna; species Leptopterna dolabrata. The sequence continues at coordinate 112,203,076 of OX940974.1, read as the reverse complement.
TTGCTTCCTCACTACCGGAAGGCAGGGAAGCCTTCGATTCGTGAGTGTCCGGTTCGTTAATGTCCTCCAAAACGAAAATTTCCATTAACATTTTGCGTTTCAGACATCAAGGAACATTTTTGGTTCCGTCTCTGTCTGTCTGTGCTCATAACTACCCGAAATGATGGTCGAAATGAGCTGGCACTTGGAGGGTAGGTGCGGGTTCGGTCACACATTTTCCCATACCAAAATCATTGAAAAAGCACCGTAACTTTCGTCTGCGCATGCGCAAAAGTTAAATACTTGAAACGCTCATAACTACCTTGAATATCGTTGAAATGAGTTCAAACTTGGAGGGTCGATCAGGAATAGTACTTTTTAGTTTCTTAGGAATTTCTTCGGAATCGTACTGTAACTTTCGTCAGCGCATGCGCGAACATGAAATGTTGACGAATCTCTTGTAACGCTTCTAAATACGCGAAAAATAGTCGTCGAGAGCTGGAATTTTGAGGGTATACGCGGGTTTGATATGGCCGATGGTCCTTATCAAAATCATGGATGGATATTCCACCTGTCCACTGAATGAACCTACCCAACTATTTTATACGTTCATGTGATTCAAGTCCTACTGGCATTGAAAGACGTTTTAATTAACTTCTGGCACGAGTAGGTATATGTAGTGAGGAAGAAAAAATGTGAAGGAATACTAGGGTACTCCTGGTTAGCGAATACCTGCTGGCTTTGAGACTTCGGTTTATTTTTTTATTTCATTTTTTAAGGAATCCAGTCAATTTTATTTGTGTTTTTGAAAAGAAAAATTTGATGAGTACAAGATCCCACAAGGAACATCTAATAATCGGCCTTCCTGCGCACCGAGCATATTAACGTGGTTCTTAGAAGCACATGAATGGATTTACCGGTGGCCTGATCAGTGGAGCTTCTTCCTTTGAACTCCCGTGGGATCGATTTATCCCCGGGCTTTTCAGCTGTGCGGCGGCAAACTCCTAAAGAACGTACATAAATAAGTAATACCGTCAGAGAGAAGGTTTACACGGTGACCCTGTGAACATCTGGTGTTGGTGCCGTCTTCCTCCTTCCCTGTAAAAATCTTTTGATCCTACCTAAGACTTACACGCCTACGCCTACACCTACAATCTCATGCCTTCACCATATTTCATCCGGATGGTTACTCCAGCTATAGCGCCTTTGTTAGGGTCTCTTGAATATTCTTCGAGATTGTGCGTCGCGTAGTTTCGTTAGAACGTTGATTTTTCCCAACATCCAATATGTCTTCTAATACGTCATACCAACTTGTTGTTCGGAATGAATAGACCATTGATCCCGACTTGAATAATTTCGTTGAATAATAATAATCCTACGGCGTCTTAGGAGGATGCTCTTTCCAGAGTCTACACTGAATAATACGAGTATTACTCGTATTTATTGATACGATACTAATTAATACAGCATTACTCGTATTTATTACCGACTTCGGTGGGTACTGCGGGATAAAGTGATACTACATAATACTCCTCATACTTACACAGTCGACTGAGAAGAAGCAATACAGGGTAGTCAAGATCCTATAGGAACTGTCACGCTGATAACCAATATACCATATTTTATGGATCCTTCAAATGGGCTTCATGGAGTTTGGGGACTCATGTTTTAAGCGAAAGTTCCAGCCATGCAGCTTGACGGTATGGGCGAATTCCTAACGCTGGGACGCTGTGGGGTTTTTGACAACGTTTAGCTTTTATGGCCCCCTAAACTCGAATTTCGACTATTTCTTTTTCTATTACCAAATTTGGTAAACTAATTTCAATTCTTGGAGATATAGCCATTGTTACCCACTTATGACGCACGAAAACTTAAATTTGAGCCCCTATACGTTTTCGAAAACCGCTCATCTTCAAACCTTTCGTGTACATCATTACAAACATTTCCGGAAAACCTGGGATTTTTACATACTGGCATGTAATATTGGCTTGGTATTCAGTGGACCAATCTGAAAATTTCACAAAAATCGGGCTATAGGATCTTGAGAAATTGAGTAGCTCAGATTTGATGTGTGCGCATGCGCAGCGGCTATACCAATCATCCGATCGCGATGAAATTCATAGAGGAATCACAACTACTCACAGAATTCGGGCAAAATCCGACTCCGTTTCCTGTACGACGGCAATCGTTGTGACCCGTTGATTCGTGAGAAATTAGTACCTAGGATTTCGCGTTTGCGCTTCCGCAGTGGCCATAACAACGATCTAATCATTCGGAAATTCATAGGGGACCACTCGCACCGTCCCTGAAAATTTGTGCGAAATCGGATTCGAATCGAGGAAGTAATGATCTGCGGACACAAAGGACCGACAGACACTGAACCAAATTTGTTCAGAAAGTTCTAAAAAGTAGAACGAGAGTGGAAATTTCGATTTTTGTGAAGAAGAAAAAAGTTTCTCTCAGAAAAGCTTTGGCTACCTTGGCAGTGGTGGAAGCAATAAAATGAAAATCGTGGGTTCCCCTCACAACGAAGGTACCTACCTAACTGCTCCCTGTTCGGTGCGATCCTCAAGTTCACACGCGTCCTTGAACCCAGTTCCTCGGTCCGATGAGCACTTCAACTCGTGAAATTCGTTAAAATGTAGGTATCTACTTGTGAACGTATCAGTTGGAGTCAGCGGGCCGTAGGGTTAGTTTTCCCTTTTAATGAGAATCGAGGGGCCCCAGGAGCGGTGATATCGCGGTTCATCGTAACTTGTCCGCCAGAGCGTGAGCCCTAAGCTGATTATAGCGCTCCTATTAAATGAGTGATCCCCCTTTCCATTGTTGCTTGCCCCAGTCCTTTTCCTTAAGCCCCGTCAAACCCAAGCCGCTCCTTGTTGTTGTTGTATTTTTTTTTTGTTATCTTCATTTTTTTTCTCCAAACCGGTGTGATGGTGAGGTGGGGGAGTGAGGGGGTTATGCGCATGCGTGGCTTCCGGGCAGCGCGCAGATTACGTCGGTTCCCTTTCGAGGTCTTTCAGTTTCAATTTCCTCGACAATGAGTCGGGAGCGGGGGCCAGTCACGTGGCCAGATAAGCTGATAAAAACGGCGCAATATGTTCCCTAAAGCTTAGCCACAGCCGGTTCAAAGGGAGGCAGGGGACTCCAAGAAGAAAAAAAAAAAATGTTAATTTCCTGTCTGATGCATTGTGATGTTACAGCAGCGTCAGTGAGCACGAAGGGGGGTGGGGGTCAGCTAGTGACGTTCCGATACTTTCGATATTAGTATCTGATACCAAAGATTCGATATTATCGTGACATCGATACAAATATGTAGAACCGAAACGATGGCGATGCGTCAGAAAACTCGCCAATGAGCCTTCTTTTGGTTTATTATTCTGAGAATATGTCGATGTGTCAGAAAAACTCGCCAATGAGCCATCTTTTGGTTTATTATTCTGTGAAGACGTCGATGTGTCAGACAAACTCGCCAATGCGCCTTCTTTTGGTTTATCATTCTGTGAATAACACACCTTTGTAGTCGCTAAGCAAAAAATGTTTCGAACACCACCTCAAAATTTCTTTCTTTCACGTTTCTAGGTGCGTAGATTCCAAAAATGCAATGCCTGTCCGCCGTATCATCAATATCGACTTCATTTTTGGTCTAAAAAATTCGTTGTTTCGCACCATTTGGGCCCTAGTTGTCCTAGTAGGGCCCTAGTTCACCCAATTGGGCCGTGTGAAAATAGGGTTTTTTGGTTTTCTAATAACTACAGCTTGTAAGGTGTATCGTTTTCCAAGTTTATTAGGGCAAGGAGACCGAATATGAAGTCGATTCTGACCAACAAGCGAAGAATTGAGGTTCTAACAAAGTTTCATCCTTACAATTCAGTCTAAAAACGTCGGTCTTTCGCACACAAGCTCCATTTGGGTCCTACTTGCGCTCCGGAGCTCGGCAGCCCGATCGGAATGCATCCAGAGGTGTTGTGGGTGAAAAACGGGTGCAAAAGTAGGGGTTTTTGGTGTTTTAGTGAACATCAGCTTGTGAGGTATAGTTTTCCATGTTTTTTAGGGCGTGAAGACAGAATAGGTAGTTGATTTTGACCAGTGAGTGACGAACTGAGGTTGTAACGAAGGGTCGGCTCCCAAAATTCATTTTTTATGAGTCAAAAACCTGGAAAATTGCCTGAAATCACCTTAAATTCGTACAGCAACACTAGAAGTGGTATTAACATGTGAATCAAGACAATTAAATTGCATTATCAATGATCAAACATAATTGACCAAAAAAAGTAGCCTAATTCGTGTTGTTGAGGGGCCAAAATTAGTGGAACCATCAAAAACAGCGATTTCAATTATTGCACAGAACAGAAACAATAAATGAACCGCCAACATTTCTGTAGGAATGTCCAATAGAATAGCAAACCCATGAGAAACGCACTTCGCAGCGTTTTTTTCAATAGGTTAACAGTTTATTGGTATTTAGTAGTATTTTAATTTGTTGGTACAAACTAGGAGCTTACCTGTCAAAAAACATAAATAAAAATTGATGTTACAATTCTGAAGGTCGGTCATATTTTATTGAAACCTCAGGAATTGTGGGAACATTAGAGCCTCTGCTTTTTGTAGCAACTATTTCAGGGTACTTTCATTCCAGACGATATATGACCATGGCTACGAGCCGAACCATTCGGAACTTCGCCAAAATTTTGAATATCAAACGAAATTATGAGTTCGGAAATGAGCAAAATTCAAAAATTATAATTGGCTCAAACTTGAGTGAGTGCGGGTCAAAATAGCTGAAAATCAGTGAAATATTGGGAGGGCGTAGCTACCGAGACGAAGGCTATGCTCAGCTCTCGTGAATTCACCACCGTACGTGTAATAGCAAAGTTAAGCAAAGCATATTAGTACGTCCGATGCTGGAATATGCCTCTCGAATGTGGTCCCCAAGCTACACCGTTCACAAATATAATTCTAGAGAAAGTGCAGAAGAAGTTCTTACGGTACGCAGCCTTCGTGAGGAATCCCCTCGCGGGAGGTGTCACTGTCCTCCTTGGAACAGCGGCGCTGCATCTCGGATTTCGTGCCTCCTCTCTAAATCCTTTTGGTTTATTATTCTGTGAATAATACACCTATGTAATCGCTCAGCAAAAAATTTTTATAACCCCCCCTCAAAATTTTTTCTTTTCCGTTTCAAGGTGTGTAGGTTCAAAAAATGCAATGTCCGTCCGCCGTCCGCCGTATCACGTGTACAGGCTTCATTTTCGATCTAAAAAAGTCGTTTTCGCACACATGCTCCATTTGGGCCCTAGTTGTGTCCCGAAACTTTTCAGCCCGATCGGAATATACCCAGGGGTGTTATGAGTGAAAATGTGTGTGAAAATAGGTACTTTTTGCGTTTTAGCAACATTTTGGTAACATGAGCTTTTGAGGTATCGTTTTCCATGTTTTTGGGGACGAGAAGATCGAATATGAAGTCTATTTTGGCCAAGGAGTGGAAAATTGAGGTTGTACCAGATGTTCAGCTCCCAAAATTGATTTTTTATGAGTCAAATACCTGCGAAATCACCATCAATTTGTAGAATAACACTAGAAAAAGTGTCAACACGTGGATCAAGACGATTAAATGATGGCACAACCAATGATCAAAGATAATTTGGAAAAAAAAAGATCGTACCTACCTAATTTGTGTTTTGGGGGCCAAAATTGGTGGAAACCATCAGAAATAGCTATTTCAATTATTTCACATGAAACAAACAATAAATGGACAGCCAACATTTCTGTAGAATAATAAACCCCATGTGACAAGGACTTTGCAGCGTTTTTCTTCTTTAAATGATTGAACAACGAACTTTCACGCCCAGCATTGCTCTCCAGGATCGGTAACCAGGTTCCCAGAATCTCAGCCCCTTCGCCTCATCTCTCCCCTTGACCGGCTATTTCATGAGATGCCCAGCACTGCACCATCTACTACATTCGACAAACCTCTTCCTCGCCATGTTTCCAGAATTTGAAATCTTTAACGATGACCTCACCAGGATGAAAACCTTGTTAGCATCGACCTCCATAGTCTTCTAATTTATTTAATCCTCTGTCAGTGCATTTTATTGTGAATCCTTCTTTTTGAAATATGTAAAATGTACCACCCACCCTCATATATAGTTTAATCAATGTAAATGGGCTTGCCCGTAATAAGTAAATAAATTGGAACGGAAGAGACTATTTCATGAGTCAAAAATGTCAGTCAAAAATTATAATAAAGAAAAACAAATTCAAAAACAAAGATATACAAAGGTGACATGAGATAAGACCACTTAATTCAATAATCACAAATATTTTTCACGGAAGTGGGGGTCAAACATCGCTAAACAAAATGCTAATACCAACAAAAATAGTTATAATAACCTCGAAACATCATCACATCAAATGTCTCATACCTACTAGTAGATTGATGACTCGGGACAGAAAATACCAATTTCAATATCCAAAAAAAAAAATATATATCTATCTAAACCAATCAGGTTAGTACCTAATTGAAGAAAAGTGGCTCAAATTTGATATTTCGTTCATCAGAAATAATGTATAAGCGGTGAAAATTGCTATCATCACCAAACATTGCTATCAAAAAATAATCAAAAATATTACAAGATGCTCCTTGGAAAATTCGCTCATTGTCATGCAGCATGACTGGAACTTATAGGCAGTTTTAGGAATTTGACGCAGTTTGATCCACTAAATCTGTCCATGCCTATTAACCCTATACGAATCTGAGTCTGTTCCATGGTTCACATTCATAGGAAATGTGAGCGTTGTTTCCTCGGACCGTGTTCCAGTCGTTTTAATCTTGGAGTTGGGAATTGTACAGTACAGCCTACTAAGAACAGAAATACATAGAAGGAACTAATATAGGACCAATCAGTAGAATCTTAATAGTGGTTTAGTAAGTGTAAATAATGGGATGTGTCATTAATGTATATTACTAACGATTTCAAACAAGGAAGAAAGAATTTGAATTGGCGTCAGTGATACGGATGGTGGGAAGAGAGCCCTTTATTATGATTTAAGAGCATCGAAAGATATTCTTCATGTCGAATACTTTCTCCCGATACTGTTTCGATACTAAGTATTCGATAAAAAGCAGTAGAGTCAGCTTCGCGCTCAAGATAATCTCAAATCGGTAGGAATAAGTTATGTCACTCGGTCAAACCATCTCTAAATAAAACATTGGCTGTCCCTCGGGAGCACCCGGGAAACATCAATATTATTGTAGGGATCGTGCCTTCCGGCGAGGCCCTCCCCCAGTCAGGTCGGATACGGCGAGCCTCCCCCCTACACACACACACACAACGTTTAGTGGGATACGCTCTCCAGGGATGAGCAACTATCGCGCGGATTCTGTTGCCGAGAGTGGATATTTCTTCGCTAATAAAGTTTGCGCAACCATTTCCTAACATAACTACGTATCCCTGTTTTCGTATTGAAACTAAAATACTATGTCCAGAGAGATGCACACGAAAGAGACAAATAGCTGTTACAACCACCAACCCATCCTTTCCCCTGAGGGAACTCTCAACTCGAGCATGGATCAAAGTAAACATAAAATATGGATTTACAAGTGTAATAGCATGTATTTTTTAAGACTTCCTATATGGCTAGGTACTTTCGTGAAGAAATAGTTTTGATTTTTATTTATAAGTTTATTTAAAATAGGAGTGTATATTCTGTTGTATGATTTGCTGCTTTTGAAAGTGTCAACAAGCGCGTTCAAATATTGTTGAATTACTTATATGTAGGATAGTGGGTATTATGACAAGTTAAGTTAATTTTTAATGTAGACGGTTCGAATTGGCTCTCCGCCCCAAGCCATATGCTTGCTTTAGTGGGGGGGAGACTATTTGAAACAAGCATTTATGTAATTCCTATGTAAATGTCATCATATAACAAATTAAAAAAATTTAAAAAAACTAGATCTTTTCAACCTGCTGCTGAAGTCCAAGAATTTACTCGTCACTTAAATTTTTGTGATTTATCTTAATTACATGATTCAAGTATTCACAGATTTGTCAAATCACAGACAACGTATTTAAATCACTCAAAGAAGGTTTCCTCTCTTCAAGTGTTCAAGTGTATAAGGAATTATTTAATTTGACAGAAGGAAATTGTATTAAGTTTTAATATGTTTTTGATGAGGTTAAGTTGTTAGGATATTTATAATAAATGGCTGTATGTTTTGAACAATGCTAATAAAATGTATTAAAGAAAAAAGGTTTCCTCTCTATTAAGCATACGACAAGGTCATCTGAAGTGATGAGTCATGATTATCTGTACCTACGCTTTAACTTGGCCCCGAAATACGTGAACTTCGAACACTTGAGCCCGAAAGACGCAAGAAACATACCCACCCGCCCCCTTAACCTTTTCACTTACGTGTGTACTCTTATGAACGACACTTCTGGTTGCGCAAACTCTCCAATTAGGTGAATACGTTTTTATAACAGCGAAGGCACATGTAGGGCGGTGGCCTAGCTGTATTGGATAAGTTGGTGGAATTCAGATCCAAGAACTCGGATACTACCGAGGACCATATACGCAGAATACGGAGTTATTGGTGAGGGGTTCGGATCAAGTGGAGTGGGGGGTTCGCTCAACATTTTTTAATGCAATAACTATTATAATAATTAATCATTATTGTTATCGCTCAATGTACCTTTTCAGTGGTTTAGTGGGGGAAATGAAAAGATCATTTGGAACATATATTTTCTGAGTTCACGGAGTTGTTGCTCGCGAGGCACTGCATTCAGCTGGATGTTACTTTCCTAAAACCGAAGACAGAACTCAAAACCAGAAGTAGAATAGTAGATGGTGACCATAAAGCAAACAGTTTCCAGTCATGCAGCATGACCATATGACTGAGTTTTCGAAGTAGTATCTACTACTAGCCATTTCGACGAATTTATATCAAGTTTTGATTCAATTTTGACCGTTGGAAAAAAATTAAAAAATAAATAGTTCTGACCATTGAAATGGTATTTTCTTCTCAAATCGCCATTCAATAATACTTTCGGTGTTATTATATACATATTTGTGGTGACCCACTTGTTATCATCGAAAATTGCACCATCGAACAATGTTTTGGCAAACATCGGATTTTTTGTAGCCAAGTGTCTGGAATGACACACGAACTCCATCGATCACCGTTACTTCGGCCGAAAACTGCTGCTCCATCAACTGGGGTGTAATGTAAATGAGTGTATATAACTGTAGGGGTATGTAAATGAGTCAAAGATGCTAAGGAGTACGTATGTCAGCTATAAGTTGCAGCAGTTTTGGTTTGTGATCAACAACAAGGAGGGTTTGAAGAGAGGGGTTTCCTCTTCGTCAAATTTAAATCACCCCATTATCATCTTTTTGAATGCCTAAATAACTCGATAATGCCAAATTTCTCGACAAAGCAAGTTCCAGTGAACTGGAACTAGTGTCAATAATTGATGCAAGTTAATCGATAATTAGTTCAACTACGTACGTTCAGAATGATGTTGCTTTATTTAAAACTGCGAATATAATCATCAACAGCCCATCAAATAATATTGCATTCACCCTACCTACCATTACAGGTATGTAGTAGACTGATACATGTAAACGGGGGATGTGCCGGGATAAGCATCTTGTACTCTTGCCCTCAAAAATGGATATACCTACGACCCTCAAAAACCATTTTTGTGCCAATTTGTAACACTAAATCCCTTCAATTTAACCCAGAAAACGGCTAGTAAGAGACAAGCACATCCGTTTCCGTCAGAACTCCTATCTCCGGTTCATCTGAATTCTTTATGAACACCTAAGCATTTTCTAAACCCAATTATCCAGCGTTTCCGAAAATCATTGTTACACCGTCTCGTCTATGCCAGTTAACGGAGTTTCTGCTGTAAATACATAATATATCAATGATAAACCTAGGAATGATACAAAATGCTCTGAAACGGAAAAAAAATCAAAATATTTCTCAACAACATTCTTCCAAGAATTCGCTAAAAGAGGAAGTCTTTATATCAGTCGTTCCTAGCACTGTCCTTATATCATTATACAATAAAGAAAAATGTCTGATATGGTATTGATGAAGTCGCTACGCTAATTAAGATTTGAGACTGATTTTCGTGTGACAGCTACACATGAATTTATAATTATCGCTGATTAATATGTCCCAAAATTAGTTTCTTGATTTTTGTATGGTAGTGGGGGCTCCAGTAGATACTGCACAGAGGGCGAATGCCTAAAAAGGATTAAGACCACTGATTTGTACTGCACAGTTAGATACTTTGAACTTCTTCAAAAATTTTAATTACTAGTGCTTCGCCAGGGCAATTACGCTTTTATTTACCGATTTATCAATTTTTCGCCCATCGTGATGCCCCTAAAGTATAGTATAGTAGTGTGCAAAATGCAATAAAGCGCTAGCACATTTCTATATATAGCGGTGCAACCCCTGAGCTAGTTCGATCTATCAGGTATTATGTATGTAAATGTTGATGTAAACGTTTGGAGTTCTCGTGGATGTTTCTTGTGTAGGCAGAGCTAACGGTTTGAATGCGACGGCACAGAGGGATAGAGAATTCGCTCAACGTAAAGAGTAGAGTTTCAACTCATCTCCACCGAGTTTCATCGCGCTGAATGGCAACGAATCTCGCAACTGTGGAACAGAGACCAGGGTCGCGATTCCGCCCGAGTGAATTTACTCTGGTAGAAGGGCAACCGGTGAGGTGGAGACCTAGCATTGCCCAAACAACCCTTTTACGCGATACAACCTCAAATGAAGTTAGTTGGCTAAATGTAGGGCTAATTAGGTGCTGCGAGGGCGGCCGCCCTTATCAAAGGGAATTATCAACAGTTTCCAAGTTCGATTGTTTGATTCCCAACGGTTGGTTAGGTGTTGCCGGTTTCCTGGGAGGTCGTTGCCAAGTTTGGATTTGTAGTGAGGCAGCAGTTACCACACGAGTGGATGTCTTTGATACGGCAGCTCCCCCGCTCGCCACAAACCTATCGCGAAACAGCACGTGCGGAAAGCCCCCAGCTCCCTCTCGACTATCAACGGACCTGTTCCATATATCAGCCCCCTTAATCCCTCGAAAAAGAAGTACTTTATTCAGTTCTTACCAAACCTGAGGGGGTCGGGGGGTGTCAACGGACGAATGCGTGGATTGCGGAAGACGTACAGGGGACTAAATGAGGTTCCAGATGGGAAACATTACAGTAAAGCTCGATTATCTGGACACCAAATCCACCGGACTTTGAACTGATGGACGGGCGGATTTTGCTTCTGCTTCTACCGAAGTAGCGGAAGACTTCCGATTACTTTTCCGCGCACTACCAGGCACTGTGGTCGATAATGAGTTGTAATTCGGAGGGTAAGTGTGGGTGATGCCTAGATGGCTTCATATCATTTTCATCAAAATCGGTCTGCAAGATTCGTCTGCGCAAGCGCCCCAACCACCCAATTAATGGATACGAGGCAGCTAATGGAAGACTCGTTTTGCAATCTACAGATTCTTTGGGGAGATGTCAAAAAAAAAGTTGCTGAAAAGGAAGGCTTAACGTAAATTGCTTCAAATTTGCCAAATGAGAGGCATTTACCATCCAAGTTCTCCAAACTTGTATTATTCGATTGACCAGAAGTAGCCGAATGAACTCTACCTCGCTAAAGGCATGGACAACCAACTCAAATTTCTCATGTGGCCTGGTAAAGATTTGCCAAATGGACCCAAACTTATCAACTGATTCAAATTCGTTCGGCCTTGATATCAACATAAGACGACCAGCGTTCGATTTGAAATAAAAAACGGTTTGATGTATGTTAAGGGAGGGGTGATGGGAGGGGGGAAGAAGTAATTACTTAGAGACGCAGCAGGCACCCGACCGCAGTGGCACGTCAATCCTATCTACTTCTCAAATTTCCACGGTTTTCGATTATCGAGCACTTTGCCGGAGTCGACAAAACCGGAAAATCCCGTTCGAGACTAACTCCCTCCAACTAACTGCAACTAACTGCCCTCGTAATATTTGGGTAAGAGCAGTCAAAACACTTGGGTTCCCCCGCGAGATTCGAACAGTGATAAATACACGTGTGCAGGAATGAGATCCCAACATTTCAGGGATCGATTTTACAACTAATTTGCAACAAAAAAGTTAATCCGTGGAATTTCTTTAAAACCTGTTATTTTTCGATTTTTTCACTTTCAATTATTTTTTTCATACATCATATATTTCTTTTTAAAATATCGCTTATATTTTCCTCATAACATATTTGAAGGTAAAAATAATACACCATTCGAAAGAGCATTAGATTTTCTACAAGACGCATATATATATATCATAAATATGTAATATAAGTTTTGAGCCTAAACTTAGGTTTTCTATTTTCTTTTCTTTTTTTACTACAAATTTCAACGTAACTAACGGTAACTACGTTGTTACCTGAAATGCTCAGTAGAAAATCGGTAAGGACTTGAAAAAAAATCTTAATTTCGCCAGCTTTCCAACGGAGTATAATTTTAGCGAATTTTCAAAGAAAATGAAGCTATTGCAATGGCTTCGAAATTTAAATAATATAAATTTTTGGAAATTTTCTTCATAGAAATCCGTTTCAGACCATTCTAAAACGATTCCTGAAATTTAACACTTTTTTATATGTATATATATATATATTTATTTATATATGTGTCACTCCAGACGATAACTCTCGATAGAATTGAGATAAACAGCTCAAATTTGCACAAAAAATCTATCTTGGCAATCGAAAGGCTAAGTTCGAAGATGGGCGAAATTGGCCTACTCTAAGGAGGGTTTTGGCGCATTTAAAGTGCGCAAAAATTACCCAAAAATCCCCAAAATGTTATTTTCCAACAAGTGACCCCTCATTTTAAAGGTTTTTGCACGCTGAACACGATGGTGGAATCGGATTTTAGATATCTTGATCCGTTCTCAAATTAGAGCATTTAAAGTGCGCAATAATTACCCAAAAATCCCCAAAATGTTATTTTCTAACAAGTGACCCCTCATTTTAAAGGTTTTTGCACGCTGAACACGATGGTGGAATCGGATTTTAGATATCTTGATCCGTTCTCAAATTAGAGCATTTAAAGTGCGCAAAAATTACCCAAAAATCCCCAAAATGTTATTTTCCAACAAGTGACCCCTCATTTTAAAGGTTTTTGCACGCTGAACACGATGGTGGAATCGGATTTTAGATATCTTGATCCGTTCTCAAATTAGAGCATTTAAAGTGCGCAAAAATTACCCAAAAATCCCCAAAATGTTATTTTCTAACAAGTGACCCCTCATTTTAAAGGTTTTTGCACGCTGAACACGATAGTGAAATCGGATTTTAGATATCTAAATCCGTTCTTAAATTAGAGCATTTAAAGTGCGCAAAAATTACCCAAAACTAGGATAATCTTTAAACTCTTACCCCCCCCCCCACCCCCTTAGAGTGGTCAGATTGAAATATGTGAGAAGTATTAATTGAAGACGAGAGTTCGAAGCAAAAAAGGGGGAGGCAAACGATTAGTACAACTCCTTGAATTTACCCACAGCGATCAAATAAATAAGCACTTAGTACAATTACGTAATAAACAAACGGTAGAATCAGGATGGACAAAACGTACAAATTAAAATAAATACGAAGAGAATATACATAGAAAACCAAATTTTAGACCGAAGTTTTCCTTTATTCAAAACCATAGCCATTAATTCGAATATTTCTTTGAAAATTCGCTCATTAAGTCATGCTGCATGACTGGTTTTTTTTTTTATAACTCGTACCTTCATCATGGAGGAAGAAATAGCGTCAAGTGACGCCATTTCAACACCAGGCCGATTCAAGTACAGCGGTCCCTCGTTACGCAAGGGACTGATAATATTGGAACAAAGTAGACGGAAATCACGGATGGTCAACTACAATACTGTAGTATCTCATCTTTATGACTATTGTATTAATATTCCCAGTCATGCAGCATGACCTAGTGAGTGAATTTTCAAAGTAACGCAGGTTGCAAGTTGAACTATCTTCTAACCTACCTACTCCAGTATGAAACATTTTCTACTGGTTTTAACCATCAATGTTCAAGTACTACACATTTTTAGCATTATAAACGCTGTTTTGTTATTCAAATAATTATTCATTGTATAAACTCACCACCTATTCCTATTATTGTTAATTTTACGCGTTCTTTCTGATTTAGACAATTTTTAAGTTGAAAGGGGAAAAAAATCGTTTTCTTAATCTTTTTTGCGGGAAAATATTTTTGGAATCATATTGAACTGATGCTTTTCTGTTCACAGTTACCCCTTCACTTTAACGCAATTTTTGACAATTTCACATGGCCAATTTATTAATTAGTTAGACCTTGGTTCACTCTCACATTGTGAAGAAGCCCACCAGTTCGAATTAACAACAAATCATACGCTGTACATACTCTACGCAGGCCCTACGTACATAATTAACCATGTTGTGCAGTGATTTGCGGAACATGGTTTCAGCGCAGGAACACTGGAGAGAGAATAGGAAACCATATGCGGGGGCTCGGTGTACTGAAGTGCATAAACAGCCGGGCAGTCCCCAGCGATATAAAACTCGTTCCAGCCTTCGCATTGTCGATCTCTAATGGGAACGACGGAGTCCTCTTGATTAGCAGTAGTTGCCCCCATAACCAGCCCTCTGGGTTGATCGGAAGGGTGGGGGGGGGGGGTTACAAGTATTAAAATGAAGAGTGAATACCCTCGCACTAGCGCTCCCAGTGAGGGGGCGAGGAAAACGGCAACAAAAAGCCCAAACGATCTGATAAGTGAAGAGAGCTCCGGGAGTTTGCCGTAGGAGAAAAGGGGTCGTTATCTAAATGAAATGGTAGCGCTATTGACTATTGGTCAAGAGGAGATGGGGAAGGGGATGTTGCTCCTGGTCCCTTTGTTTCAACATCTCCTCTTCCTATTCCTACAACTGGGATTCAATTAGTGAAAAGGGTAGGGTAGGCCTTGTAACCAGCCTGTAGTCCGTTCCTGAGCAGCTTTTCTTTCTTTTCTCTCATTCTTCAGCTGTTCTCTAATCATCCCGCACTCTCTACTGCTCCGTTAGAGGTAACTTCCCTTTCACATCCTCAATCCTCAGGAGACTTAGTAATCACCGTAAGATTGCACAGTCGGAAAGGGTATGCTGAAAGATTACTACCTGCCTCGTTTACTTGACTCGATTTTCAAGTAATTATACTTATTTCAACCACGAAAAAAACATGTCTTTATTTTTCAGGATTCAAGACACAAATATCTACAGTGTTTTGTGAGGATCATTCAATACATGTTTATTTATAATTCGTGGGCCCGCATTTCAGGACCCTCACGCATGCCCAGGAAAAACCATTAAAAATTAAATTTTATAGATTGTTATCAAATTCAAAAAAACAATTCGACAAACCCGAAATCCAGAAAAGGCAATATCAACACGCTTTCCTCGTACCGTGGCGCCGTTACTTTATTTTTCCTCCCAACAGCATCGAACATTTTCAGGTCATATAAGTATATATATATAGTTCATCCTCCGAGTTTCAGTTCGTTAAAAAACAAAATAAGCAGGTTTTTGCATTTTGCGACGCCATTGCCTGGTCCTTGGTACCACTACTTAACGCCATAGATGCATTAAAACCTACACAGCGACTTCTAGTGGTCCAATGAGTATGCTCCCAAAATTTCCTATCATAATACCCGAAATTATAAGCTTAATTATACAGGGATACTACTCCATGGCCTTCTCATGGCATGAAAACCTGAACAGCGATTAACGACAGTCTAGTGAGTTTACTGTAAAGATGACAAGCAGTGTTCCCTGAATTGGATAATCATCACCCAATTTGAGTTCTAGCGGAGTTTCGGTGAAAACCTGTTATTTTAGGTTGTTAAAATCGGTGAAAATAAAAATAAAATGGTGACCAATATCTCCAATATATAATTCTGAATGGCAAACAAAAGAATGAATAAAAATGGTGTGTTTTCGGAAACAAGAAGTGGGCCAAATTTGAGTGTCTGTGGGCCAAAAATTACTAAAAATGAAAAATAAATTGATAAAACTCAAATGCTTGCGTGATCCAAGCCGGAAGTTTTCTCTTCTATTTGTATGTTAAAGTAAATTTAATATAACAAAAATCATTCCAGAGAAACAAGAAGCGTGATAAATGGAGCGGGGGCCGCCGCACCAGTGTCAGAGGTATCCCTAATAACAAAAGTACCGAAATTTATTCCTATTTCAACATCAGAAACGAAGTCACGAAAATTCTTTATAGGAAGGTTTTGGCATAGGGCCAACATCAACAAAGTCTGATTGTTTTTGTTTTTGTATTTATATAATGGACGCCCCTGAACCGAGTGTCTTCATGTGCCAGAAATAAGCTGGGCTTCAGTGATGATTTTGTTTTCTTCCCTTTCTTCGACATGATAGAGACTAGAAATATTCAAACAACATGAGCTCTATGGTTACCTATATGTCTACCGCGGGAAATTGATTCATCACTGACACTGAAAATAACCACTGATATAGTAAGACGCCGAAAGTCACAGTTCCCTGGTGTGTCGCACTCATTTGCTAATGTGATGAGGGCAAAAAGAAAACATGCACATGAATGCAAAGTCGAAGTGAGCACTCAGCGAGACATTGGTATCAAATGTGTTGAAAACTTGGTCAGACATTTATGACTGTCGGAAAAGGATCATGAGGACTGACAACAGCAAAACTTGGCATAGTAGGTACTGTTAGTGGAGTTAGCGAATTGGTACGCCCAAGATAAATGAAAACGTCAGTACCTTCCTCTTGATGCTCCATCCAGGATCACCATTCCCCTAGAAAAATCAATCCGATAAAATTTAAAGCAGATATTTCACGAATGTTCGATGAAAACACGCTATTGCAATGAGTCCTACGCTAGTAGTTATACATGGATTTATTTTTAAATTAATTACCAATCATTAATTACTAGTAATTAACAAGAGAAAGAGTAGTGTGAATATGTTAAGGTTGTGATGTGAGGTTCGACAGAGAACAATTTTTGGGTTGGTTAGTGATAATGTTGGAATAGCATTTACTCAGATTTTTCGACGTCTGTCCTTTTATTAAGTGCATTAGGTTTGTTTTTCTCAACATGTATCTTCTCTTTCAAGTTTACTTTATGTGGGTTGAAGGATGAACACAAAATGTCAGCCTTATCGAACTGAATTTGGTGTCTAGCATTCCTGTAATGAGTCACAAGGGCTGTTGTGTCGAGCTTATTAGGATCACTGTCCAGCCTCTGGCCACTGTATCTGTGTTGGTATATTCGGCCTATTGAAATACTGTTGAGACTGACCATAATAATGCTTTTCCAGAAGATGGTTAGTTCTTTTTCGTCTTTCTCTTTAGGTTTTGTGAATAATCTCTCCGGAGTGCTGGAATTTCTAAATGTTTGTCTCCAATACCCTTGAGAGACCGAAATAACAGCCCTTGAGACTCATTACAGGAAATCCACCAAATTCAATTTGATAAGGCTGAAATTTTGTGTTCCGCCTTCAAACCATATAAAGTAAACTTAGAAGAGAAGTTACATGTAGAGAAAAAAAAACATAATGCACTTAATAAAAGGACAGACGTCGAAAAATCTGAGTAAATGCTATTCCAACATTATCACTAACCAAACAAAAAACTGACCTCTGCTGAACCTCACATCCCACCTTTATCATACTCATACTACCCTTTCTCTTGTTAATTAGTAGTAATTAATTACTGGTAATTGCTTTTATTATTATTATTAATAATAATTTTTCTTCTTCTAATACCACCACCATATTTCACCTCATTCGCGAAAGATTTACCCCTGAGATTCCAACAGTAACAACCTCTATTCGTTGCTAGATTAACCCCCCCTTTCGGTTCATTATTCTGTGAATAATACACCTATGTAATCGCTCAGCAAAAAACTTGTATAAAACCCCCTCAAATTTTTTTCTTTTACGTTTCAAGGTGCGTAAATTCAGAAAATGCAATGTCCGTACGCCGTATCATGCATACCGGTATCACTTTTCGGTCTAAAAAATTCGTTCTTTCGCACACATGCTCCATTTTGGCCCTAGTGGTGTCCCGAAACTTTGCAGCCCGATCGGACCATACCCTGGGCTGTTATGAGTGAAAATGGGTATACAAATAGGTATTTCTTGTTTTTAGTAACATGAGCTTTTGAGGTATCGTTTTCCATGTTTTTTTGGGACGAAAAGACCGAATATGAAGTCGATTTTGACCAAAGAGTGGAAAATCGAATTAAATTTACGTTAAATTTATGTCTAAAATCGTCGTTCTTCCGCACACAGTTTGGGTCCCCATTTGGGATTACATTTGGGTCCTGGCTGTGCTCCGAAGCTCGGAAGCCCGATCGGAATACATCCAGGGGTGTTACGGGAGAAAAATCGGTGTAAAAATAGGGGTTTTCGAGGGATTTTTGAGATTTTAGTGAACATGAGCTTGTGAGGTTTCGTTTTCCATGTTTTTTTAGGGCGAGAAGACCGAATATTAAGTTGATTTTGACCGGAGAGTGAAGAACTGAGGTTGTAACGAACGTTAAGCTCCCGAAATTAATTTTTTATGATCAAAAACCTGGGAAATTGTCTGAAACCACCATAAATTTGTATAATAACACTATAAGCAGTATCAACAGGCGAATTAAGACAATTCAATGGCACTATCAATGATCAAAGATAACCTGTAAAAAAACCGAGCCTAATTGATGTAGGGGGGAGGGGGGGAGGCAAAATTGGTGGAAACCATCAAAAATCGCCATTTCAATAATTGCACATTAAAGAAAAAATAAATGAACAGCCAGAATTTTTTTTGTACGCATGTCCAGTAGAATAATAAACCCATGTGACAAGGACTTTGCAGCGTTTTTTTACCTGTTTTCCCTCATTACCAACTCTCCTCATCATTCCTCAGTTCGGAGCCAGAACTTCCCATGTTAACAAGTTTCGATTAAAGGTCTGTGCCGGGACCGTGAGCAGAAATATGCACTAGTTCTACGCGAGAACCGAAGTGGTGGGGAGGAGTTCATGCATTTTTCTTCATGGACTGAACAGCTGGACTAGAAACCTTCCTAATAAATGACTATAACAAAATGCAAGCAACCATCATTCTTATTCACATGAGATGACCAGGTACATGCCAATTTTGGGGAG
Source organism: Leptopterna dolabrata (assembly GCA_954871275.1). Lineage (NCBI taxonomy): Eukaryota > Metazoa > Arthropoda > Insecta > Hemiptera > Miridae > Leptopterna > Leptopterna dolabrata. The sequence continues at coordinate 112,183,882 of OX940974.1, read as the reverse complement.
GCTTCAAGTCAGCGAGGTTATCTTCAAGTTTTCAGTTCGCAACCCTGTCCTCCGTTTGGAGCAAGAAGTGTATGCACTGGTTCAAGAACGCGGGGCGCTGGAACTCGGGACAGGTAAAACACTACGCGAACTTAACCTCGCTGGGACGCTTCAAAGCCCGCTAAGGCCTGCGCAGAGCGATTGCGCCGAATTAGGAACACAAGCGCGCTGGAAAAAACCGTAAGTTTCCCTCCTCCCGAGATTTAAGTATAATACATAAATAAGTGTTGCGCTGTTTGCCTCGCATTATCAAATAGTCATAATTTTCAACTAAATAGTTACCAAGTCTTCGTTTTGATTTACACGTTAACTTGTTTGCTACCGAGTCTGTGTCTTTACTCTCATGTTTATTATTATTGTAGGGCTTGAAAATAGAATTATTCTGAAATCTTGCCCAAATAACGGATTTTTATTTACCGGACCGGAACCCGAGAAATCATCACATTATCATATTTATATAGGTACCTATAAATATGTTTGAGTCATTCCAGACAATACCTGAACTTGGTTACTAGATGAACAATTTGTGTTTTGTGCAAAACGTTTGTAAAGGCTAACGAAAGGATGAGTTTGAAGATGAACAATTTCCAAAATAAAAAGTAGGGCAAATTCAAGAAAACTACTACTTTAAAATTCAAAAACAATTTCGCCAATAATTAACTAATTGATTTTTATGAACAAAACATACGTATGACTAGTAAAAAAATAGCTAAAAACCACGAACACTTGCTATCAAATCACCGAAAATGTCGTGGGGTAGTACTTTTCGCTCATATTGCCATGCTGGGACATTTGTTATGGCTTCATCGAAATTCAGCACTTACGGAAATATGGGTTTTACGTTCCATTCACCTAACTTATCGTCATGGTTTTGTCGAGCAGATTCGTACAGCACGCCAAAACCTTCAATTTCCATCAATATCACCATGCTAATTGGATTCAAGCGCAGTCTTCCTCAATCAGCACAGCACATTTGAAAATGACCAAACCGTTGAGATCCTGAGGGAGTTTTTCCTGTCGAGGACAAGTGGAATTTGGGTCGCCAGCTCTGAGCTTCGAAGTTTTTCATATTTTCTGTGATTCGCCAAAATCCGATTTTCAAGCGAGAATTTCAGGGGTCAGCACAACTCAAGAATTCTTCAAATCAGCATTTTGAAATGAAATTTAACGAGTTTTTCCACGGTAGTCACCAATGGGCAATTGCCATGGGTTACAAATTCTACCTTTGTTGGCCAAATTCTGTTCAATAACGGAAATTGACACTTACTGACCACGTGAACGGAAGTCTAAACAGAAAACGTCTGTGAAATTTGAATTTCCGAGTTCCCGCTACAAATGTCGTATCAGGTAAACCGCCGAGTAGTTCAACTCAAATCCCGCGCAGAGCGCTAGTGCATCACTAGCAAATTCATAAATAAATTTTAAAAACGCGTCCTCAAAATCAAACCAAGGGGAAGGTCACGGCAAAGGTTCTTCAAGGCTGTCACGAATGTTTGCCATTTCTAATGTTGGGTTGTTGGCAGCATTGAGAAACTTCGCCTCCGAAGCATCGCTCCGCCTCCTTGGGCCAACATCCAACCAGCTGTCAATAGACCTGATACGTCATTTCTTGCCGCATTTTTACTTTTAACCCCACTCATTGAAAAACTACCGCTTATTTTTGAAAACGGTCTTCAAAACCACCCTTTTTACCCCCCAGATTACCACCTTTTCATGAGTTATGAATATTTATTTTAAAAAAATATTGACGAAACTTCCCGATCCGTCTTTGTAATTTTACAAATGGATGTTACGGCGAGTGTTAAGTGGAAAAATATGATTCACGAAAAAAACTCTTCAAATTCCGAAAAACACGAACACGTTGCTAAGAGACACCTTCGCTCGAAAATGACCTGAAAAATCGATTCCTGGCTTCTTGCAGACTTGTCTCCGAGACATATATTTTCATGTTAACGGGATGAAAAATTCCTAATTTCACCAAAATGATTGTAATAGCAAAGAAAGGATGAGTGAGAAGCTGAGCAATTTTCAGAAACAAAATGAGATCAACTAAAAAAAAGTACCTATTGTATGGTGATTCAAACTTGATCATATGGTCTAGATATCATAACCACATGAATAGAGACTTCGCTAGCTGAAATCCAGTTGAGTTATGGAGGAGTTTTGATGTCAGGAGTTTTACGATGGGGCTCATCCCGTGACGCAAACGGCTTATAATATGGCTCTGCTTCGCCAAAGAGGAATTCATGGGGACCGGAGTTATTTCCCGGAATGAATATATGAGGGGACTCCCTTCGACATAACTCGGGGCCCGACGGGTATAGGCCCTTTAGGAGCCGGTAATTATAAACGGGCTGTCGGTAATCTATTGTTGGCCTGATAAGGTAATGGGAGCAACTATTAGGTGAAGGAGGCTCGGCCGTATCAAGATGGGTTCCTGAGGGTGGATTTATGCGGAGGCGCCGTGACGGCGGGGAGGGCGAATAGTGGTAGAGGTAGTGCGGTTCGAAAGGGGAGGGGTAGGTAGAGGTGGTAAAGGTACTGGGAGACTCTGGAGGCGTTTGTACTAATTAATACCGGCATTATGTGCGAGGGTTAAGATCGGTACCGAAAGATGTTAGTTGTTATTCATGGGATTGCCTTCTCCTTCACAAATTAAAGCCGCCCAACTCCCATCTCTGGCCCCCTTGAACTGATCCTCATACACCGACCTCCTCCAGAGACAACATTTTTTTTTCTATCCCCCACCCCGCTCATCACAACGCCCATCGTGTCCTGTTTTAAACTTAACCTTAAACTTAATTGCATTCCTAAGCCCCGTTGATGAAGGACGAGTCGTGTGATATATTCGAGCGTTCCGGAAAATTTATAGTAGTTAATGCGTTTAGTAATTTGTGCTGAATACTTAGAGGATCTAAACAACGTTTGTTTTGAGCGCTCCTAATTAAATGCCCCGAGCATACAGTAAGCCCTATTGTATTTGCTCCAGCGTTTTTCACTACAATATAATTATTTAACGCATTTCAATCAACCTCCTCAATTTTAGTGGACTGTCGGAGGAAAATTGCGACTGCAAAGGGGTTCAAAATTTCGCATACTCACAACCGGAAAATGAGACGTGTTCTCAACGTAGCGTACGTCTTGTATGGGACGGTCTGGTGGGACAAAAGTAAGACGGCAAGACGGGCAGAAAGCAAAACGAACGGAAGTCGTAAGCGCGGTTTTCACACACCCAGATCTAAAGAACGTCTTACAGTTCAGAGAAAACGGACGAGACGTACGAGATGGATGTCTACACGGTACGACTTTTCCTCCAATTTAACTTTCCCCTTCACTTCAGTCCCAACTTGGACCTCTTGGAAAACATACAAGTACCATCATTGTATTTAAGCGAATATTCAGGAAAAACTGAAATGGCACCCACTATTACCTTCGGCTACCTTGAAACAATGTTTCGCCATGTTTAGTTATTTTAACCGATTTCTGTCCCAAAAAAATTCAAATTCGATCCATTTTTGCACAAGCAAAAGGCAAGCAAGTGGAATAATGAAATGGTCAAACTTTTGATGCACGGAATAAATAAATAAATTTCGCTGAGAAAAATTATGAATTACCCTTTTTTGAAATAGACTGAAAAAAAGTAAGTAAATGGAATTTTCATGAAACTTTTAAAATGATCGATGTTACATAAGGGCCTTAAGGGCTCGTTTGCTCTCATTTCCTACAACATCTCAACGGTGTTTTCTGTTCAAGTTTTCTTCTCCCCCAACAAGTATCACCTACGGCTTCAAGACGATGATTGCCCTTGCTCGCTACACAAATTCCTCACTGTTCTGCCAGTTTGAAATTCCTCAAGTGTTTTAGTTATTATAACAATTTGAAATTCCACGTATTTTGCCAGCCCTGGTGCTAGGTAAATTTTCTGCGGAGGAAAACGTTCGAATCTTGGTTCCACGGTTTTCAATGAGGTACCTGCGAACTTTGAGAAGTATTTGATTCCAGACGAGTGACAAATTACAGTGCGACGAGAAGGGACGAAACTAAGCTTCGCTCCTTGGTTAGAGGAAATTTTGAGCTGATTTTGAATTAATCACTATTATGACTCATAAGGAACTGATTAAGAATTAACCGTGTATACCCGGAATAGTTTATTAGCAGCATTTTTCTTAAGAGAACAGACCATGTCTCGCCCATTTCTACCATACTAATTGATTTTCATATAACAGGAATGTTGAAGACAAAGTCAATTCGAACACTATCGAATCTCTACCAATTGCATTTGAGCTCGCCAGCTATGTAACAATGATTTGAACAACTTCTCTACTTCTAAACCTGCCTTTGGACTCTACTCGCGCTCAAGTTTCGCACTGAAACTTCTCACACTCTTTTCATCACGTACCTACGCGAAATGTTCTAGCGACCAAAACAAACCACCGTTCTAAGCTGGTGAATCCAGAGCCCGACTTACGACTGGCAGTGGCAAAAAGTATTACTCCCCGCATTGATATACTGGCAAGCAGAACCATCGCCTCAAAAACGACTGAATATTTTATAGGTTTCTATTTATGAAATTATCGAAATTAACCCTCCTCGTGTTTTTGCATTATTGAATAAAAATGGTCAGTGTTATAACAAAAAATAAATAGGTAAATAAATATTATCTACTGGTGCAATTCCGTATGCCCCCTCCCCACCATTCAAGCGATAATTTCTGTCACTTTTTTGCACTGAAAAGTCTCCGAATACTGTATTTCAATGCCATTTGAAATGTTGGTCTCATTCGATTATCCATTTAGTATAACGCTGAAACAACCTAATTAAACAAATGGGGAGCCCAACGGAAATATTTCCCCGGCGAAGGAGTTCCGTATGACACCCCACTTTCAAGTTCAACACAAACATCCAAGTTCAAAAGCTACGGAATTCACAGCTGAATAATCTTATCTCAGGAAGATCGGCTTCATTGAACGTTGACCTTATCAAAACTTTGGCTTTGATGTTCAGACAAACATGACATCTATTTGTGTCTGATTACACGTTACACTACCAGTATTACTCCGGCCCCCGAACCCAAGTTTATGGGACATGTTGATCTTCTTTAAAATACACTTGCTTGCCATCGTTTCTTTTAATTCTCTACTTGTCCCCTCCTCCTTTACCAAGTGTGAGTGTATTTGATGGGGGGGGGGGGGGAAGGCATACAGAACTTATTTACCAGGGAAATAGTCCCGTTTGACCCCCATACTTTTCAATCAAAATAACCTTCGTTACAACCTCAAGTCCTCACTCTTTGGTCAAAATCGACTTCATATTCGGTTTTCTCGCCTTAAAAAACATGGAAGAGATACCTCTAAATCTCAATTTACTAAAACACTAAAACACCCTATTTTTACACCCATTTTTCACCCATAACACCCCTGGATATATTCCGATAGGGCTGCATAGTTTCGGGACACAACTAGGGCCCAAATGACGGACGGCGTACAGCGGACGGCGTACGGCGGACGAACATTGCATTTTCGGAATCTAAGCACCTTGGAACATGAAAGAAAAAGTTTTGAGGGGGGGAAAATTTGCTGAGCGAATACATATGTAGGTGTATTATTCACAGATTGATAATCCAAAAGGTTAAGAACCCCTGCTGTAAAGTGTTAAAACAAAACTATTATTACTATCATTATTATTATTACTATTATCATTAGAATGAAAACTTGAGTGCCACGAAACACATGGAAACTTAACTGTTCATAAACACCAGGCAGTTCCAAAGAAGAGCAAACAATTCTGTTGACGTAATAGTAACGGAACAACTTTTGATTGAGATTGATGTTATACTTGGATATTGTGTTGCATTACAGCAGCTATGTCATTCGGGCCAAACGAAAATAGAACGGAACAACCGAAAATCCTAACACGAGACTGGACAAATCCAGTGGGGGAAAAACAAAAATAAAAATGTTGTTCAATACTGCATGTATGTTTCTCGTCACGAAGACCGCGCTTGTCATTATACAATTACAGTGTATTTAAATACATGAATAAATAAATAAATACATAACGAAATAACAATAAAATAAATAAGTACCTACATGATTTACTTGATGTGTATGTAATTATAGTTTGCTGTTTGTTTGGAAAAGGCCGTAATTCGCGTCTGTTTTTGAGGGAACATCAGTGGTAGATCGGTTTCAATTTTATTATCCGTGAAATGCTCGACACTCACTTCATGCTCCTCGACAGCTTGTCTCAAAAATTTAACAGCACGCAACACCTCCTGCTTCGTTACAGGAACCCTGGGCCCTGCTGGATCATCTTCGCCAAGATCGGGAACAGAGTCTACTGTTAGACGGTGCGATGCGAATCCAGAACAGCTTCAGCAATATCCGCGTTGTTCAAAACCTGATGTCCACGCAAATCCTTGTCAATATTCACCCAAGAACCGAATTCCACATTATTGTCGACACTGATTTCCAACTCAAGGTTTTGGGGAGTCCCCGTTTCGTTTATTGGCTACATCCCAGATTTTCGAAAGCAATTTTCGATGCAAGAACAAGAAACATTCGTCCAGGCTCGATGGGTCATGTGCATGGCGTCCAACACACTGATTTTCCTGGCGATTTCGTTCACTACGATTCTCCTCATTTCGAATCTATACAGGGTTTCAAACGCTTTTATTATTCCCTGATCGAGACGCTGGATAAATGAGGTGGTGTTAGGTGGGATGAATTTCAAACCATAACAAGCATCAAGGTACACAAGCGGAACCTCCCATGACCTTGTTCCCCGCGAAGGATTAACCGGAAGGCGAAAACTGAAAATTACCCGGCGAAAAACACACACGAAAGGTCTACTCTGTTCCGTCCAGTCGATTTTCAACGGATTACCCGGAAAATCGGAATAACCGGCAACGCATTAAGCGGCATCTACTGTATTCGGAAATGAAATATTTTGTCAGAGAAAAAGTGGGTCAAGCATGAGCTCTTGGATGTCAAAACCGCTAACAATCGCCAGAAATACGTAGCTACAAGTCACCAACTTTGAAAATTCGTTCATATAATCATGCTGCATGACTGGAATGTTCTTGCTCTTTTGCCTCCGGCCACTATTCTACACAACATCCGGCGACTGTATATCAACCCACGCGAGAGCTAATGGCGCATGTTATAAATCACCTCGCGTTTGTAATCATCACACACAACTGAATCTTTTCATCGGTGTTTGAACGAAATTATACACTAACATGGGTAGCTACGGAGCTCGAGAGATATATTCGAAATACAGTGATGGGGCAAAGAGGCCCGAAAAAGTCCGGGACGAAAGGCCGGTAATGCTGTGTTATTTATTCAGGTAATGCAGTGCGTCGAATAAGAAAACACGGCGATCCGCGAGAGGGCGGGTCACGAGGTCTGAGCCCTTCCGCAGCCTTCACGATTTGTCCCGAAGAACAAACGCACCAAAGGAGCATTAGTTTTTTCCCTCCCCCTTGACGGGCATTGAGTTTCCTCCGGAACGAAACAAATATTTGAGAGGAGGCGGCCCGGCCTGCGGGCGGTAGAGATAGGACGGCATTATCGACTTCTTCAAGAGCCTTCGGAAGACCCCCCCACCATCCTTCGCCATCTTCCTGGAGCCCCTCGACCCGGCGTTTATTCAAATTCAATGGACTTCCGCAACACATCAGGCATTGAATTTCCTGATTGGCGGATCCGAAGGTTTTTCAAAGGAAAAAATAATAAAAATAAAATAAATGAAAATAAATAAATATACTTTCCCCAGTAAAAATAGACTTCCATGTCGATTAATTCAGACAAAGCCAAAAAAGATTCCAATCAACTCTGACCATCCAAAATAAGGGCCGGTTTCACCAATACTACCTAACCGATGTTAGGACTGATCATTGTTTTATCGAGTCGGAGATTTGAGAACGTTGTTTAAGGACAAAAGGGTTTCACGAGTGTAATCAACGATTACAATGCTTTCATAAAACGTCGATTTAACTTTTAAACATCCACTCAACGGTTCATGGAGGCAGCGGCCCGCCATACTTGAACCCCTTTAAATTTCCCGAAAGAGCATTATACAAATACTTTTGAGAAAAGAAAGATGTTACCCCACGATCGATCTATTCCGCGATTTCAAAGTGCTTTGTCTGAGAAAAATTTTTGAAAAGGTTTGGCAAATTTTGGCACTTTTTCCAGTTTTGGTGCATCGTGCAGGAGATGTACAGAGCGTTAAATTTTGCGTCAAATAACTTCCCTAAACATTAAATCTGGTTCAGCGGTTTGGTCAGAATCGGCAGTAAAAAATAACCAAATTTGTTCATTTTGACTGAGACGTGTGTGATGCTATTTCACACGCCTGTAACCAAAATACCGTTATTCCAAATGAAAAAAATCATAAAAATAAAGTTGTAGACCATAGAATCTGCGCTCAGGGCCCCAAATGTTGTCAAAAATACTTAATTTAAAATGATATATTTTTAGTCAATTAAACCATTAAATTGAGTGTTTTAATAAAAATAGGGGTGCCTAAAAGAAACTGATGTTCTACAACCTTAGTTATATGACAGTTTTCATTTGGAATACAGGCGTCTGAAACTGAGCATACCACAGTTTCCAGTCGAAACGGAAAGATTCGCCCATTTTTGACTGCCGATTCTGAACAAAGCCGATGCTGAACCAAATTTGATGTTTGAGGACGTTATTCGACGTGAAGTTTAATGCTCTTTCATTTTGATTTGAGTAAACTTTTCTGTGCGATGCACCCTTCAGATATTATAAGACAAAAACTGAAAAGTTCCCAAATTTGGTGATATTTGGCCCTCAAAAGATCAGCTCTTCTAGAAACCGTCGCAAACTTATATTACCCTTGTTTGGGATGCCCAAGTGGATTAAAATAATTTCTAGCTCCGTCTGAGTTAAACGGAGGCTTTTGGACTAATCTGACCGGACTATAAGTAAATAAACAAAAAAAAAATGAATAAACAGCAAAAAAAAGTCTGCCAAGGCGTAGCATAAAGCTTCCTCGTCTCCAGAGCTTGATCCTGAATACAGCCATTCTACATCATTTGGGTGCTTGAGACCTTAAAATGATGCATTATATTTGAGTTCGTGCTCGAATCACACAATCCCATTGAGCACCATCTGAGGTATGGAAGTGTTTCAACCCGCACAAATGACAAAAGTTCCTGTCACGTGGGGGGAGGGGAGGTCATGCAGAATGACAATATGAGCGAGTTTCCAACGTTAGTAGCTTTTATTTAGATATTTTCTCGATTTTTGACAATAATTATAAGTTTTGTAAACAAAGTTAGTTCTATTTTCATACGACACTTATTTTGGGTGGGCACTGTAATTGTTTTTCTGACAATATATTATATGTATTTTCCCCCTTATAAATTCATTTCCCGCATGCCCCCACCACTTTCGTACCAGGGGGACAGAAATAAATAAATATAGAAAAAAAAGAAGTTTTGTGTTAAAAACAATCGAAAAGCAAGACGAAATGTACAAGTGATACAGCGTTTTCTTCTATGAAAAAAAGTCATTTACAAGATTTGCAATAGTAAATAAAACCCAAATGTCGTTATTCCAACAATCTAACGACATTTTTGAGGCATTTCTCGAGCAGATTATTAGACTTCGGGAGTTGGAAAATCTGTGGAAGCCATCTTTCAAACTGGTGGGAGGGGGGGCGGAGGTATTAGCTCAATTTGGCCGACAATTTAGATAAGGGAGTCCTTCTAGGACGGCAGCACAGTTAGTAGGAAGAGCAGAGGTCAATCTGAGCGTTCTAATTCTCGACTATAGGCAAAGATCAATACGTATGAAAGCTTGATTGCACAATCAGAGCATCCAGTTTTATTATAGACCGCTCACCGAAGTTTTGGAAAGTTCGGCTGAAACTTCCAATCTCCTCTCAAGATTATAGTTCCCCGACTGCCCACAACAGGTATGATAACTTAAGGAGTTAATGAAGAAACGAAAGACAAGGAGGCGAATTACTATATAAACGCCGATTGAACTGGGAGTTGATGGTGTGGATGAGAGCTGGAAGGGAGGCCGAGTTAGGGAATATTTCGAAGTTGGCTACGTCAATTGAACGTTGGCTTTAGCTGCAATTACACCAGAAACTTAATCAGAAGTTGTAAAAGGGGAGGGTTTGAGAGAGGCAGACATGAAGAGGGGTATACGGACTTTATAGTTATTTGTCTAGGGAACCATTGAGTGGATTAGCTGCGGTGGGGAGATCCCTCGAGTGCAAGGGATCCCCACTGCAACTTGCCCTCAACATAAGTAAACCCTCGAGCTCATGTATCATTGTCCAACTAACCCCAAGTTCATACTCGGCCGTTCCACAGCTCAAGGAACCCGCTGCCGAAGTTATTGCATACTTTTTCTATTGAGTTTACCTACCTCCGCTCCTGTCACACCTGCTTCCGCGAATATTTCACGTCCAACAGCCCATGAATCAGCGCTCACTCCGTTTTCCTTTACCCCACCACAGACTTCTCCTTACGGTTGGTCGTTAAAACAACCTGGCAGTTTGGAGATATCAGGAATGTGAGCCCCCTCGGTCGTTACGGTTATACTCGAACGGTTCACGTCAATAAACGCAGAAAACACTCCAAGTATATACTAACCCAGGTCAGCCACACGAGCCAACGAGGATGCATAAATGCATGCAGTATGAAGTTTTTAAAGCTGGTCGAATATCCCATGAACATTATGAATACCAGAACACGGAACGTGCAACCGTATGAACGAATACTCGAAGCAACGTACCGACATGGACCACCGAAATATTCCTTGGGTTTGCCCACAAATTTGAATACTTTTTTACCCTCAAAATTATTTTACTCAAAATCGTTTCTTCATTCTTTATTTAGACGGCTCTACAGTTCGAGGTGAACTCTGGCATCCACCTCACAATTGTTTACTATCTACTGGGTAAAATTACCTTATCCGGTTTTTTGTTAATCTAACTTCTAGTCGAACTAACTAACCTTCAGAATAAATTAAATTGTAATTTTGGGCAATTTTTTAAATTATTGACCCAAGGAAGCTCCTCTAGTATAATCTAGTAAAACATTTATTACTAGGTGGTTAATTCTGTTAAAAGTAAATTTTTAAACTTATTTCCCCCCTGAAAAACTTTCAATTTTTTCTTGCGCAGCCGCTCATAAGAATGTAATCAAAATGTTCGAGTGTTAACAAAGGAAAGTAGAAAAATGAGCTTAAAACAGACTTTTTACTTCCCTAACCAAACCCAAGGAGTATAGAAAAGTATTGCAAACACCCCATAAAACCGCACACTGCAAAATAATGTGTGATTTGCAAGGATACATGCCACTGAACTCAGTTTCGACGGTTGAAATAATCTTTTTCTGTCATAACTCATCTTTCCATACCAATATACACAAATACGCTACATCACTTGCGTCACTGTGTGGTGGTTTTAAGAGGTTATTTTTAAAGATTTGTATCTTGAAAAGTAAATCATCAATAAAATTCGACCAACGTTTTGTTGTCAAAAATTTCTCATCTTCGAACTCATTCTTTCGTTTGCCATTACAATAATTTTGGAGCATAATATGGAATTTATTTTATCCCTAAGTCAATGTCCGATGTCGCATGGACCTATGCATAACGAAATGGTACCAAACAATCCTGATCCTATCACGCACTTTTCCTGTCAACGATCAACTTTTGCCCGTTTGTAAGGGCATTTGTAAGCAGCTCGGGGGACAAAAACAGTGTCGATTAAAAGGTGAGAAGCGGATGTCGAGGGGAGTCACAATGCGTAAGTTCCTCGATCTGTGCACCAGGACAGCGGTCAAACTGTCCGTAAATAGGAGGTGTTCAGGACGAATCAACCAGCTAGTGGGTAGCAATACCAAAAAGCAACTAAAAGGAACCGCACATGGTTCAAAATCTTAGCATGTGATTCTACAATTTTATATAGCTCCACGCACTATCGGCGTTCGACTCAAACACTATTTACTATTATAATACATAGTTGAGGGTAAACATGTTCACCCCCACAAATGTGCACAACAAGGCGGGTGAAGGCCTTCGAGAAATATCGACGAGTCGTCAACAATAAAATCGGTCGTCGCCCATCTCGAGTTGAAAGGGACAATAACCTGAGGCCCGAGATGCGTCCCAGAAATGGGAATGCCGCGGCTACGGAGTTATTGCGGTCGTGAAAATCCATTGTGTGAAGGGCCCAGCATTCCCTCTCACCCGTCCAACATCACAAAACGGCACCGTAATTGTGTTTTCACCCAAAACATTTCGAATGTTTCCGTCTTCACTTGGCTTCGGCAAAACATGTGTCGAACCGACAAAAAAAAAAGTACGCGTGAATTCCAACATTCTGCGGACCTTTGTTCCGTAAACAAGTTCTGTCGAATAGGAACCACCAACAAAACATGGGAGCAAGGCTTCCTTTGTAACATAGCAAGAAACATTTGCAGTATCTGCTCATACCCCTTGTCACACCATGTTCCTCACGATCAGGAGCGAGCTATGAGCATCATGAACAACTAATAACCCGAACATTCACGAGCAACCAACCAACCTTTCATTATTAAGTAATAACCAGTCAAATATCTGTGATAATAACCAGCAAAAATCGATATTACTATGTTCTATACATTCCACTACCACCTAGTCACATCCCAACTGCAAGTAAAATGTAATGTTCATTGAGTATCATACTCATTTGCCATAGATTTTTTATCATCGTCAAGTAATTGAGCATTCTTCCTTCTATCCTAGTCATCAACTTCCAGTAGCCAAGTCAGTTTCTCTAAACTATTATTTCCACATCACGTTAGTGATCCAAAACGGAATTTCTATTTCAGAATCACATGATTAGGTGAATATCATTCCTGAAAATTTGAGCAAATATAACCGGATTCAACCAAACGTGATTAGCCAATTCTCTACAACTCGAATATTTGAGTACATACGCTACCAGTTGCGTAATAAATGTTTTTTGCTAACGCCCTGCGGTTATCACCACAGCAGGCGTTAGTTGGAAGAGGAGACTAGAACCCTGTGGTTATCACCATAGCAGGTGCTAGAGGCAAGGGCGTCCCGCGGTTATCACCACAGCTGGCACCAGGAAGAAGGAGACTAGCCCCCCAAGGTTATCACCACAGTAGGTGCTAGGAGAGAAGGGGGCGTCCCGCGGTTATCACCACAGCAGATGCCAGGAGGAGGAAGATGAATACCCCACCCCTGGTTATTACCACAGCAGGTATTCTTAGAAGGGAGCACCCCACGGTTATCACCACAGCAGGCACAGGAGAAGGGAAGGTGAGAGAGAGAGAGAGAAAGGGTGAGAGGGCGTAAGGAGGTTGAGAGAGAAGTCACAAGTCGGAGAGTGGTCATTCGAAGGAGGAGATGGGCTAGCATGGCTGCTTATAAAGGCCCGTTTCCCCCCCCCCCCCCCCCGTCACCCGTCCTCGACGGCCTTTACAACCGTTGAGGGGCGATGACGGTAGATGGAGGGGACCCTTATCTTACTTTCCCCTCGGCGTCGCTCAGCTCGTCCTTCCCTTCGTTTATTTGGTTAAATGTTTTAGGTATTACATAGGAGTGGTAAACTTATGAATTTGAGGGGTGGTACCCCACGGCACGTATAATTATGAAATCCCTTTCTGAGGCACAATCGCAGGTGGAAATTTTTCGGGTTTTATTTAGGGGTGATGGAGTTGAGGTGGTAGAGATTTTGGCATGTATTGGAATATGTACGTGATACCCACAATAGGTGGCGTACGTGATAGGTACGTGGCATCCTTGGGTAGCGGTGGTGGTGGTGGGGAGATTAATGTTTTAATTGATTCGAGTGCCTATAGGTACAACCTGAAAAAAAAAAAAAACATCAGAAGCTGTTTGATTGCAGCCAGTCAGGCCCAGATGTGAATGTGTACCTATCTCGCTGTATGCTAGAATCTGCTTTGAAGTCCATTTTGCTACTGTGGAAAGTTATGTGGTCAGTTAGTTTATTGGTAACACTTGCATATTTGAAGCCCAGGATTCGCAGAGTTCCTTTGGAAATGAAGGCTGATGGAGATCTCCGGTAAATGATCGGATCGGAACTAGTTTCGACAATAAACTGTAAGCCCTTGCAGGGAAAGGAGAAGTAGTTTTACTAAGCCCGCCCCTGCAGGGAAACAGCACAAGAGAGCCAGAAGTAGGTTAAAATAATAAAATAATAACCTGTGTAACAAAGGATATCGGTGTTTCTAGACTACGCCTGACCATAGCGCGTAAAATAGCTCTTTCAAGATACGCGTAACCATTGAGATACGATATGACTGGGTCGGAACATGATGATACCATGAATCAAGAGTGACCTAGTCGATTTAAACTCGAAAATGTAGGAAACATCGATTTTCTTTGTTCGTATACCTATTTTTATACCTTAATACCTATTTGGATTGCACTAAATTGCGTCATTTTCATGATCAATCAGGTCATCCCGTATGCCAACGAGGCAAAATATCTGGGCATAACGCTAGACACGAAGCTCGGCTGGAAAAGCGCGTGTAAAAAAGAGGAAGACAGAACTGGTCACCAAATTCACAAAAATGTATTGGTTGATTGGTAGGCACTCGCCAATCCAAAATAGATCAACCTTATACAATCTGGTCCTCAAACCAGTCTGGATCTATGGTGCTCAATTGTGGGGCTGCAACGCCCCACAATTACTACAGTCACGCTTTAATGCATACAAGTACACAGCAAAGTACGACATTCATAAGGATCTCCAAATCCCAACAATAAATGAAGTCATCATTAGTCAAGCAACAGCCCATTACGGGAGGCTTCAAGGTATAAATACCAACGAAGAGGCTATCCAGGCGTCTGAAAAGACGGAAGTGAATGAGTGTCCCACAAAAACCTGTTCAGTGAGTGTTCCAAATGTCGAAGAATCCATGCCACAGAAAATGTCGCTTAGTATATAAGTTGTATTACTTGGTGCAATAAGACAAATCATAATTAAAAAAAAAATCACGTTGCCTTAGATACATTGTTCAGGTAATGTAACTACATAATACCAGCTCTGAAAAAGGCAACATATGATCAAAGTACTCAAGCAGGATGACGGTATAATTCTAAACCAAACTAGTCCACATTTCTCTGGCAGACTGTTGAGGGGATGTTATTCCATTTAAGAATGTCAGCGATCATACAGCCCGTTATTATCCACGCAGATGGATAACCCATAACCCATAAATACACAAACAACCCATAACCTAGCAGTAGTATATAACCCATAAATGATTCTGTGATTTCACAGCTAATTGATGATACTCAAAAATCACTCCGGAAGGATGGATCTTTTTCGTCACACCACCGAGCAATCGTCAGGTAGGTTATGGTATACAATGCCTGGGCAACGTATTTATTAATGGACTGGGCAGCGTTCCATACAATGCCCAGTCCATCAGATATGTTAACGGCTGTCAGTCAAGCTAGAAATAACAATAATAATAATATTATCATAATCTATGGGTTCGAGCACCCGTCTCGGTGGGGTGAGTGGTCTTGAAGCAATAGGTGCCTATGAAATTTAGCGTTGTGAAACAACGTGCGAATGATGGAACTTCACATTATGCCAGAGAAAGGTAGGCAGACTATACAATGCAGAGATGCATTGCATACCTTATCGGTGACATATGTCTAAGATTGAACCGCCCGAAAATATACTTTACCTGTAACATAATATGTTTCCTAAACGGACAGCGGTCACATCAAATGAAAATAAACTTGAAGGCTTATGAGCAAGTCCTAAAGCCATGTGGGCCAAGCCATAAGTAACACAGAAACCAAATCATTGCGACCAAATAACTTGGAAACGTTGTGTGTAAGTTCGTAATGAAAACAACTTCCGAAACCTTGGAGTGGAAGTGGATAAAAACGAAATACGCCGCTTCGCAGTAGTCCATCATCTGAGGCTACGAAGCTATTTCAATGAAAAGGCCATTCGTCTTCTTGACGTTGATCTCGGACAAAAAGACTAATTAGCCACATGGTTTACTGTTGCATTGATCATGATAATAGGTAGAGCCAGTGACTGCCACAGACAACCTAACAACGCCGATGAAAACACCTCACGTACGCAAGTTTTGTTGTAAATTGAAGAAATAGACGAATTCATTGTAAGGAACAAAATCACTTATTGGCTTAAAAGATGCATCTATTAACTAGACTGTAATGTTGAACCCATTTTTTGCCAGACAGAATATTCATCCCGTTCCGGTTCGTTCATCCTTTACCGCCGTCCGCGATTGCCTCATCTTATTGTAGAAAAGTGGTGCACAACTGCGCTTAAAATTTTGGAGCAAATGCGTTCCCGCAAAAACTAGAAGAATTTGATCTTGTTGCTCAGTTTTAAAAAGTTTCCGCGACTTTCTAGTTTCGTCGTCTCAGCATCGACCTGGGCCTCGTGAATAAGATTGAACATTTCTTTAGGAAAACTCAACTTGACTTTTTCAACTCTCACCTTCCACTACCACGCAAACTCCCGCACCCGTGAGTTTGATATACTCTCATGAACTTGAAGTTTGCCTCTTCAGTATCCAGTAGAGTCAAAGCCTCGTATTCATGCGGGATTTCGGGAATGAACTTCGTCTTGAGACGTTCGAACATGTGTTAACTAATACGCTGTAATTATGTGTAAACAATATCGCGTCGAAATATAGAACTGTTACAACAGATTATTTTATTGACAAAGGTTCAGTGTCTCCAATCTGAGAGCGAATCACGCCAAACTCCAGAAAAATTTTTGAAAGCCAGAAGTATTTCCATTTACGCCTGAATCCACGTTGTCATTCAGTGAAAATAGCGTTATATTTTAATCTAATAATACCTATTAATTAGTGTAGGTATTTTGAGAATTGACAATCGTTAATAGTCGATTTAAGTAACTGATGGTATAACGTACCGTTAGAGACTGGCATACACTACTATGAAATCGGCGTTTGTGTAATCACCACATTTCATGAACACACGGTAGGAGTGTAAATTGTAGTGTGAAAAAGCTTATCGGTGACAGTCTTTGTTTTAGGATTATTCAAATCGAATCAACCTGAGTGTTAGTTTTTTTTTACAATTCGTTAAATAGGAAGGTGAATAAATTCTGGCGAGTGCACTTCTAACGGACTTCCAAGTTGACACATGCCCATACTGATGACGAGGTTGAGGAATGAGTATGACGAAATAATCCCAAAACCACCTACTCGATCTTCAGCTTTATTGGATGAATGATCGCAGTTTTGTTGGATTTTGACGGCGCCTTGGAAGAAAAATATACGTAAATATACATTTACCACGCTAAATACGTCTACTTCACGCGTTTTGAATAGTAAAATTGGAACACATTACACGATGACGAAATAAAACCACGAAATTCGGCAATGAACTGGGCCGGCTATTCATCAAATTTGGAACGTAGAGGACTCGGATTCCCGTATTGACATCAATGAGCGCCAAGAGATAAAGAGTATTTTCAACGCTCCAGCGCTGTCGTCATTATAGCCCCAGTAAATCCTGGATCGGGACAGGGAGCTCCCCCTTCACTGCCGACTTAACGGCAAATAAATAGCAGTTACTTCTCGGATGAAGGCTAGGCATCGATTAGACTGCACTGCTCCTCTAATCCCGCTCTTAATGCACTTGAACCCGATGCTTCCCCTCTCACAGCCTTACAGATTCACCGAGTACCGCAGAGAGTGAACACTACCACAGTTGTACCCTCTGCATGACAGATGGACGACCATTTCTCTCCACCCGGACGACGAATAGGCCAATCAAATCAAACCGTTCGTGAAAACGCCCTCCCATCAGTGGGGAAGGCCATGATTCGTTTTATTGCCGAGGGTATTATGACCTCCATCCACTGATCCAATCAGAGCCACACATCGTATGAATGAGCACTAAGATCCCTGCCTGAGTCAGGCAACGCAGAGGGATTTGTAGATAATGACCCAAATGGCTTTATAGATTTCAGCCACTGACCACCGCCGCAAATTAATTAAGAACGATTCTTAATGTCTGGACCCCCTCGGATCCACCGCTCAAGCAATATCTTTTGAAATAGTAGAATCGTAATTCTACCCATCTGACATTGTTTAGGGCCTTGGTGGTTTCTGAAGAACGGTAGCCAACTAGGTGAAATCTAGTGAACAGTTACATGCCTGCGATGATTCAACTGGGAGGAGAACAGCGGCAAACATGGTTCTCTGACTTACCCGTGATGCAATATCAGTATGCATTATAATCTTACAATTGTAGTATAATTACGCTCATAGTGCAATATACCTAGTATAATATTACAAATAATCTCCAAATTTCGTGTGCTGTTCAACTAAGGTCGTGTTGTGTAATGTGGTTTCAAGAGCAGATAAGCAGCATTTGAAGCGACAAAGATATAACTCACACCATGAACTTATTTCCAGCTACAACCCTTGATTATTCCTTTTATGCATATCTTGATGAGGAGTACCAAAATGAAGGCATCTTTCCTCGTACCCAAATGGGTGAACGAAGGTGCATTTATAAACTTTTGATTGACGCACTTTCTAAACCCTTCCCTATAATTTATTAATCAATATTTATTAGCTCGTGAGAGTGTTTGCAGATCACGACTACAATATTAACCCAAATATGACCAAATATGATGAAACCAGTAGAAATATCAAGTGTAGTCAAGAGATGGGAGTCAAAAGTACTGAAATCGGTCAAGACGATTTGGGCTCATTGGGAGGAAAGGTAAGAGAGACGTCAGTGTTGTTAGGCAATATGGGTCTGATATGAAAAAGATAGGAGGCATTTTTGAAGGAATTTCCCATTGTGCAACTGCACTCAACCGAGCAACCCAGCCGTGCCGTGCACAGCACATTGTGACGAAATTGCCTTTCAGGGACATCAGCGTCATATGCGAGGGCTCAATAATTATAGATTTGATCTAGTTTTCTCCATGTATTTGCGCTCTCGCAACCGATGATCGAGAAGCCTTACGTAAATCAGTTCATGGAAGAACAGGAGAAAAGGCATACTTCCTCTAGAAACAGAATAGTCCCTCACTTTTGGCGTTTTAGATATTAAGGATCGAATTTGGTGCCGTTTATGTAACCGTTACAAATGTAAGCCCCCTGCCATGAATATTTTGAGGATAGGTACAAGCGGTTTGGTCGTAAGATGATCGCTAACGAATTTAATTAAAGTCTAACGATTGCATCCGCCTGCAAACCCCCAAATATGGAATTCCTGCCACTTTATAACACCAGGTCTATTCAATCGATTTTGATTCAATTGTGGGAGACTGCGTTTGTCGGACCTCTGGATTGGTCCCCTATACATTTAATTTCGGAATGACTGTATTGTCTGAGCATGCACAAACAACCAACTTGTAACACCCAAACCCCCGGTTACATCCGACCATTTCATGGTTATTTTCTAGATTTGATAAAATATGTATTTTAACTGTACCTAACCTGAATTGTCTTTGCAATGATAGGACTGCGCAAGTGCACACTTGAAATCATTCCACGTTCGGTTTCACCTCTACACAGGCAAACCTGGAAATATTCATAAACATCATACTCATGAAACGAAAATTCGCCCCTTCATGTGCAAAAATTATAACGTCAATAACATAAAAACCGACCATTTAGGCCCATCAAGCTCCGTTGAAGTGGTGGACGAAATAATCGCTGATATACGTTGCCTGAACAGCCAAATTATGTCCTTAAATAGTTAGAGGGCAAATCTCTCTAGCTCAAAATACAAATACTCCGTCAACTCGATTAACGGTGTCCTCATCTACTAGGTACGGAAAAAAACCTTTGATTTTACTCCACTTGATGGTGTCAAAGTAACAGTTTTGGTGTGAAGCCTTAGTAGGGCCACACAAGGAGAAATGCATCTAATTTGTTACATAGAAGGCTCAGAGGTTCGCATTATACATCACCATGGCTTTCCAACCCATAAGTAATTCATAAGGTTTCCGGGCAGTGTGGAGAAAGGTGGTCGAGGTGGGGGGTCTAATTGAATTGTATAATTTGCATGAATTAAATGAAAGGTGAATGGCTAAGGACATGAAGGGTTGCAGAAGCGAGGGTCCCCTATATTGGTTTTTGTAGGCTGAGGCACTTTGCGAGATAAAATCACTCTCTTCCCCGGCTAGCGGGAGGGTAGAAAATACATGGAAGGATATTAAAACCTCCGATCTCTGCCTAACAGCTTTCTTCATGAGAGTCATCCACTTTAGACTCGGCACAGACAAGTTATTAGCATAGCTTGGTTTTAATCGCAATACAAGGGGCCGCAACTTCATGGACTTCCATCCCGAGAAATCATTCTCCCTCTCAGTGTTTGCTGAGAGGGTTGAGATGATCGGAACGATTCATATTTTTCTTCACTCTCAGAATTGTCATTATTCAAGAACGCCTTCTTTGGGGATTTATGTATTCTACTCTCATTCCCGAGAAGAGCGGGAAGTCAACAGCTTGGTAGTTCTCGAAAGCGACATTTATTCAGGAAAATCGTTTCCTAGGGACATTTTACAAATTTCACGGGGACTGAAAAGGCACGGAATTACAGGCATAAAACTATTCTTCAATGAAATCTTAAATTAACTGTAATATTTTCTATTTTTCGGCATTCGAATTAAAATTTTGAGTTAGAACAAGAAATCGGCATCTGAGGTGTGCATAATAATTATTATATGACACGTCTATGTTCTCACTAGTTTGAAGAACCAGTACGTACTCCCAGAACTCACGGCTGTTTCTAACGCTTCAAAATATGTATGTATGTATCATGGTTCTGTCTGACTAGGTCCCATGTCTGGCTAAAATAATGGGACCTCTCATTAACAGTAAGGTTCAAAATTCTAAATTTTTAGATGTATTCATGAAATTTCGATTCTGGAACTCGATACTTCGTAAAACCGTAATTATGGATAGTTTTAATTTGATTGATATGTTTTCGACGTGGATTGATAGGGAGGAAGGTAGAGTATCAGGTATTTCACGTATGTGCCAGAATACACAATAACAAGTTACGTCTCCAGAACATACCTGACCTTGGCAACAGGATGAAAAATCCCGGATCCCACCCAAGTAAGTACTTCATTACATAAGAAAGGACTTACGTTAGGACGAAGAACAGCAATTTTGGATAGAAAAAATTGATGAAATTTGAGTTTTTGTGAGTCAATCTAAATTTCACGAGATGGTATGCGATGGGGATGGTGAATCCAGAACAAGGAAAAAAGGTCTTTAATATTTAAACAAAAAAATGGTGAAACATTAATATATGGAAAAAAATTAGTTTTTTCTAGTTAGAAACGTCCAGCAATTGTAAAAAAATTCATGAAAATCTACGGAAGTATAGGAAATTGGTGATATTATGGTAAACGATTATTTGCATCACAAGGAGAAAAAAACATAGGATAGAAAGTGTTCAAATATGGTTGGCTTATGGTTTAAAAAACAGCGAAAAAAAACCACGACGTCAAAAAAGGTGTTTAAAACGAAAAAGTAAAACAACCGTAATTTATCCAAAGCGATGCCTCTAAATATGTGAAGATGCCGCTAAATTGCAACTAAAATGTATGGATACCAAAGAACCAAGGGATACAATATGAACGCTATGTGTGGGGTTTTTAGTTAAAATTTGGCCCCGTCTTCAACAATTTTGTTGCATCGGCTTTGAACAAATAGGTAACGCTTGTCGAGCGTAACCTTTTTTTTTCCAATGACCCTGGATTTGATCTCTTTGGTATACCCAGGGGCCTTTATACTCGAACGATATGACACAAGGTTATTTCAATCTTTAGTCCCTGTAATCTCCACACGATAATTATCAGAGGTGAAGAGCATTGTACTGGTGCCCGCCCGAGACGAGAACTAGAGACACCGCGAACTTTTATCCCAAACGGAGATATAAATATAGGACGCTGTAGCCCGCTCGGACAGCCCGGCCCCCTTAAATATTATTTAGTTTTATAGGTAGGTGCACTTTTTTTGTCTTTTTTTTTAATGAAAATTTATAATTTTATTTTTTATTTTTTTGCTTTTTATTATTTTTTTAAAAGGATTCGAAAAGGTGTTTGTGAATTTTTTATAGTTTTTAGTACGTTTTTTGAAGGAGTTTTTTCCAAATAATTGTTTAAATTTTTTTTATTAGGTAGGTATTTACCAACACCAACTTTTTTACGACAACACCAAAACTGACTCAGTACTGACTCGATACTAGCCCAGTAATATACCTGATGTTATTAAGTACTGACACGATCATTACTGGGGAATCCACAGTCGTTGGCAGGCTGTTTTCTGCCGTCAAATCGTGCAATTTCTGCCAAAGCACTAGAAATCGAAGAGTATACCTAACTGGCCTAGTACAGGCCCAGTACAACTTTTCTACATATAAAACTAGTATCAGACCACCGAAGGATGATCGTCTTTCATAGGAAAAAAGATTCATCGAAATCAGTCCAGTAGTTTCGTAATAATCGCTGGACAAACATAAAAATCTATGAATGTTATACTACTGCGCTGTCAACCCATATCAGTAACGAAATACAATATTAAGAACTCAAGTACCCATCACGCGCAATACTAAGTAAAAAGTACCCATCACGCGTTGGATATGGCGGAAAATTGACACAAAAAACGCTGCAAAGTCCTTATCACATCCGCTTATTATTCTATTGGACGTACCTACAGAAATTCTGGAAATACATTTGTTTCTTCCATGTGCAATAACTGAAATAACTATTTTTTACGGTTTCCACCAATTTTGGCCCCCCAAAAACACGAATTAGGCTACTATTTTTGACAATTTATTTTTGATCATTGATAGTGCCATTTAATTGTATTCATTCACCTGCTGGTACTAATTCTAGTGTTATTATACAAGTTTATGATGTCAGACAATTTCCCAGGTTTTTGACTCATAAAAAATTAATTTCGGGAGCTGAACCTTCGTTACAACCTCAATTCTTCATTCTTTGGACAAAATCAATTTCATATTCGGTCTTCTCGCCCTTAAAAACGTGGAAAACGATACCTCACAAGCTCATGTTCACTGAAACCTAAAAAACCATCGAAAAACCCTATTTCTACACCCATTATTCACCCATAACACCCCTGGGTGTATTCCGATCGGGCTGCCGAGCTTCGGAGCACCACTTCCAAATGTGTTTCTAAATCGGGGCCCACACCTAGTGTGGAAGAACGACGATTTTAAACCAAATTTTAACGTAAATTTAAGGCTGAAACTTCGTTAGAACATCAATTTTCCAATCTTTGGTCAAAATCGACTTCATATTCTGTATCCTCGTCCTAAAAAAACGCGGAAAACAATACCTCACAAGCTCATGTTACTAAACCACCAAAAAACCCAATTTTTACCCCCATTTTTCACCCATAACACCCTTGGGTATATTCCGATCGGGCTGCAAAGTTTCGGGACACAACTAGGGCCCAAATGGAACCTATGTGCGCAAGAACGAATTTTTAGACTCAAATTAAAGTAGATATGGATGATACGGCGTACGGCGGACGGACATTGCATTTTTGGAATCTACGCACCTTGAAACTTAAAAGAAACAATTTTGAGAGGGTGTTGTAATAACTGTTTGCTGAGCGAATACATGGGTGTATTATTCACAGAATAATAAACCGAAATACGCATACGTACGTTTTTTATTCAATACGTACCTATCATGAAATCATGTAGAAAAGTTGCGCACCTAAAAACAGTCTTAAACGAACGCAATTGAGTAAAGTCAACTCCACGTGATGAAGTTTGGGGCGTAGTGAATGTGGAAGTTAGAAAGTACCCATATCATTCAGGAATATTCTATGCTTCTGTATATCCGAAGGAAACGGTTGACATTAATCAAACTCACTGCGTGTATGTATTCACATGAAAATTTAGAGAGACCCGTGAAAGATCAACATAAATATATTGGTGTTCAGAAACACCCCCTCACAAAAGAGCAGGGGCAAAAGAATTTGGTATTAATAAGTCATTGCAACACGGCTGATGGTAGAAAGAGCCAATATATTCCCTGGAGAAGTGAAAAGTCCGATTACCGGGATACAGTTATAATGTAAAAAGCCGATGACGAGTTTGAGCGTTCAGGCGGGGTCATGTGAATAGAGCTAAAAAGCGAACCGTATCACACAGGTTGGTATTGCAATCAGTACCTAGTTGACAAAGATTCAGTGCTGATGAATAGCTCTGCTTTTGTGTGTGCGGAATGAGTCTGAATGATACAACTTTGTGATCGGTTCGGGAAACATCTGTTTACCCATATCAAACTTCGTCACTCGACGTATCACTTAACGTTTCAGTATGTGTGGAATCCAAACCTGCAATGTCTGTCTGCCGTGTCACTCATATCTTGCATAATTTATGGGCGATAACTACGCAAGAATTTGTTCCCAACCGATTCGTGCGTAGTCACCGAGAAGAACTCGTTCCCCACTAGCATGTATTCTAAAACCCCGCGAAACCCCATTTTGCATCTTGCATAATTTTGCAGCCTGTGCGCGGTCGTTCTTCAGCGCACAGGCTGTACTTAGGTTGTGCCCCCTCGCTCGGCAGCATGATCCGGCGACTCCCAGGGTTTTTGTGGGTGCAAAATTGGGTTTCGTGGGAGTTTAGAGTACATGCTAGTGGAGAACGAGTTCTTGTCGGTGACTACTCACGAATCATTTGGGAACAAATTCTTAAGTAGTTATCGAGGTTTTACGGTAGTTCGCCTCGTCTAGTTGTACTGTGTTACGGGTACTAGTCACGTCGGTTTCTATAATCCACATCATCATCATCATCCCACTCACTGAAAAACTGCTATAACGCGTACCTGGAGACCTGTGCCGAACCTGTATTTGCCTTCACTCTGAGCCTGGCGTGCAGATTCATAAAGAAGACTCTGAAGATGCCCGTAAACAGATATCATCGGCTAATTGCCATGGAGGGCGTCAGAAAACAGGTAATCTGGTTCAAGGAGCGTAGCCGACGTGAACGCTTGGAAGCAAAATATGGAACTTCTCATAGCGAATGTTGCAACAGTTGCGTAGGGGCGAAGAAGTGCGCACGACTGCGTTCAACGGGTACATCAGTGCTATCCCGTACGGGTGAGCTGTGTTGGACCCGCCGTTTCAAGGGCGACCTCCTGTGGTTAAATTTCAAAGGCTACGAGCAGGATGAAAGGCCCAATAAGATTTTGCTCGTTGTGCAATATGCGTGTAATGGAGGACTTGATGCACTTTTTGAGAGTCTGCCTCGTCCTAGCTCGGTTTAGGGTCCGCTTCCTTGGGTCGGGTACTCCGGACCAAAATCCGACTATTCACCTGCATTTACAAAATTGTAGTCCGAAATCCAAAAACGCTGCAAAGTCCTTGTCACATGGGTTTATTATTCTATTGGACATAGGTACCTACAGAAATTTTGGCTGTTCATTTATAGTTTCTTTCATGTGCAATTATTGAAACGGCTATTTTTGATGGTTTCCATCATTTTTGGCCCCTAAAACACGAATTAGGTATGCTCCATTTTTTTTCTTTTTTTTTTGTTCAATTTATCTTTGATCATTGGTACTGCCATTTAATCGTCATGATCCACGTGTTGATACTACTTCCAGTGTTATTATACAAACTGATGGTGATTTCAGACGATTTCCCAGGTTTTTGACTCATAAAAAATCAGTTTTGGGAGCTGAACATGATTTTACACTCTTTGGTCAAATTCGACTTCATATTCGGTCTTCTCGTCCCCAAAAACATGGAAAACGATACCTCAAAAGCTAATTTTACTAACATGTTACTAAAACACAAATAGTACCTATTTTTGTGCACATTTTCATTCATAACATCCCTGGGTATATTCCGATCGGGCTGAGAAGTTTTGGGACACACCTAAGGCCCAAATGGACCATATGTGCGAAAGAACGACTTTTTTAGACCAAAAATGAAGCCGGTACACGTGATACGGTATACGGCATACGGTGGACGGCGGACGGACATTGCATTTTTGGAATCTACGCACCTTGAAACATAAAAGAAAAAATTTTGAGGGGGTGTTATAAAATTTTTTTGCTTAGCGATTACATAGGTTTAGGCTTAGGGATTACACAGAATAATAAACCAAAAGATAGCAAATTTTTTTATGTAGGCATATGAGGTGTCGTTTACCTTTTTTTCTTTTGTTTTTGGTTGCCTAATCGATTACGAGCAGTTTCAGAACGTTCAGACTGCATCGAGCGATCAAAATCACACTTTTTTGGTTCAAAACAGCCAAAACGATTTTTCGACATAATTGCTCTGGGCGACATGCCACCCTGGTCTCAACAAGTGCCCAGTCAGGCCGTAATGGCCATACCATTTTGGTTTAATATTCATTGAATAATACGTGTTTTTGCTCCGCTAAAAAATTTTATAACCCCCTCAAAATTTTTCTTTTCCGTTTCAAGGTGCGTAGATTCCAAAAATACAATGTCCGTCCGCCGTCCGCCGTTTCACGTGTACCGGCTTCATTTTCGGTCTAAAAAAAATCGTTCTTTCGCACACATGCTCCATTTGGGCCTTAGTTGTGTCCCGAAACTTTTCAGCCCGATCGGAATATACCCAGGGGTGTTATGAGTGAAAATGTATATAAAAATAGGTACTTTTTGTGTTTTAGTAACACGTTAGTAACATGAGCTTTTGAGGTATCATTTTCCAGGTTTTGGGGGACGAGAAGACCGAATATGAAGTCGTTTCTGACCAAAGAGGGGAAAATTGAAGTTCTACCAAATTTTCAGCTCCCAAAATTGATTTTTTATGAGGCAAAAATGTGGAAAATCCTCTGAAATCACCATCAATTTGTACAATTACACTAGAAAAAGTGTCAAACCGTGGATCAAGACGATTTAAATGGCACTACCAATGATCAAAGATAATTTGGGGAAAAAAAGGAGCGTACCTAATTAGTGTTTTGGGGGCCAAAATTGGTGGACACCATCAGAAATAAATATTTCAATTATTTCACATGAAAGAAACTTGAAATGAACAGCAATACACTGCCAAGGTGATGGCACAGGAGCTTCCTCGTCACAATCAGAGTGACCCATTATAAAATAGAACAGACTCGGAAGCAAAATAACATAACATTACATTACATTACATAACATTACATAACGTTAAATATACATATTACATAACATTACATTACATAACATAACATTACATAACGTTAAATATACATATTACATAACATTACATTACATAACATAACATTACATAACATTACATGAAATATACATATTATACATATTATACATAACATGACTTCCATAATACATTACGTCCATTATACATAACTACCCTGACCGCTCGCTTCGCTCGCTATCCGAGATTCGCTGTACGCAGTATCGTGGAACCAACAAACGACGGAAAAATCCCATAGCCTACCGGGTATTTGTGCCCAATTTTATCAAAATCCGTCAAGCCATTCAGGAGTTGACCATGGTCGACCATATTTCCGCTATGGTCAGGGAATTAAAAATGCGCCTACGTTCAACTTGGGAGGCTACCGGATATTGGTGCCAAATTTGGTCGATATCCGTTGAGTAATTCGGGATTCGACCATGGAGGGGCCCATGGATGCGCTATGGTCGACCGCGGGAGTAGTCCGAAGGGTCGATCGTAGATAGAATTTCACGTAGATTACGAATACGCGATAAAAAATAGGGGTTACAATTTCAATTAACGAAGTTGACCATGGTCGACCATAGTTCCGCTATGGTGAGGGAATTAAAAATGCGACGTTGCACAACTTGGCAGCCTACTGGATATTCGTGCCAAATTTGGTCGATATCCGCCAAGCCATTCAGGAGTTGACCATGGTCGACCATAGTTCCGCTATGGTGAGGGAATTAAAAATGCGACGTTGCACAACTTGGGAGCCTACTGGATATTCGTGCCAAATTTGGTCGTTATCCGTTGAGCAATTCGGGATTCGACCATGGAGGGGCCCATGGATGCGCTATGGTCGACCGCGGGGGTAGTCCGAAGGGTCGATCGTAGATAGAATTTCACGTAGATTACGAATACGCGATAAAAAATAGGGGTTACCATTTCAATTAACGAAGTTGACCATGGTCGACCATAGTTCCGCTATGGTCAGGGAATTAAAAATGCGACGTTGCACAACTTGGGAGCCTACTGGATATTCGTGCCGAATTTGGTCGATATCCGTTGAGCAATTCGGGATTCGACCATGGAGGGGCCCATGGATGCGCTATGGTCGACCGCGGGGATAGTCCGAAGGGTCGACCGTAGATAGAATTTCACGTAGATTACGAATACGCGATAAAAAATAGGGGTTACCATTTCAATTAACGAAGTTGACCATGGTCGACCATAGTTCCGCTATGGTCAGGGAATTAAAAATGCGACGTTGCACAACTTGGGAGCCTACTGGATATTCGTGCCAAATTTGGTCGATATCCGTCAAGCCATTCAGGAGTTGACCATGGTCGACCATAGTTCCGCTATGGTCAGGGAATTAAAAATGCGACGTTGCACAACTTGGGAGCCTACTGGATATTCGTGCCAAATTTGGTCGATATCCGTAAAGCCATTCAGGAGTTGACCATGGTCGACCATAGTTCCGCTATGGTCAGGGAATTGAAAATGCGACGTTGCACAACTTGGGAGCCTACTGGATATTCGTGCCAAATTTGGTCGATATCCGTCGAGCCGTTTGGCCGTGCATAGAAGGACAGACAGACAGACAGAGCGCATGCGCAGGGCGAACCGCTGGCTCTATCATGTTGAAATTTATATGGGACCTCAATGGGCCCTACCCGCTTAATCCCTGAGAATTACATTGAAATTGGGTGAAATCTTTGGTTACTACGGCTGTAACAAGGAAATTGAATCTATTTCACGCCAGCGCATGCGCAGAGCGCACCGAGGGTCCGATCATGCTGAAATTCATACTGGAACTCACTAGGCCTTGTCCAAACAACCCTTGAAAATTTGAGCGAAATTGAATCAAAATTGTGAAAGTTATGCGTATTTGTTGAATTTAACGTTAGCGCATGCGCAGGGCGTACCGCTGGATCAATCATGTTGAAATTTGTATGGGACCTCAAGGGGCCTTATCCGCACCATCCCTCAAAATTTGAGCTGAATCAATTCAAAATCGTGGAAGTTATGGCTGTAACAAGGAAATGCGGACAGACTCACAGACTCACAGACTCACAGACTCACAGACCGACAGACACGGAACCAAATTTGTTCAGTAGGCTTTGAAACGCAAAATGCAAGTGGAAATTTTGATTTCTGAAGACAAAAATTTTTTGGCTCACGAAAGTGAACACAAGGCTTCCGCTGCTTCGCAGACTCGGAAGCAAAATTTCAGTAGGTATGTCCAAAAAAAATAATAAAACTATGTGACAAGGACTTTGCAGGGTTTTTTCTTTCTTTTTGTTGGTCGCTGAATTGATTACGAGTAGTTTCAGCACGTTCAGACTGCATCGAGTGATCAAAATAAATTTTTTTTGAAAATTATTCTTTGACAACTTTTCTGCATGACGTGCCACTCTGGCCTCACTCAACCAGTGCTCAGTTAGGCCGAAATGAGTGCTCTGGCAGATGATCATTAATTTAAATTCTCCATTTCCCTAACTATTTCTTTGAAAATTCGCTCCTTAAGCCATGCTTCACGACTGGAATTTTATTTAATATTAAAATATTTATAACAATATCAACCGAAGACGGATGTGCACCAGATCTAATAACAGTAAAATGTGTGTTACAGAATCCTGACACAGACCCCCCCCCCCCCCCCCATCAACAAATAACACAGCGTAACGCTACGCCGTAAACCCCCTCCACTGTAAGTTACGTAATATGTGTATGTGTAGACAGTGGATAGGTACGACTGCTTAACACGGTGGGACGCCTGTTGAGACCTGTGCAAGTTCTCCATACATGGGAAGGAATTCCCGAAAAGTTAGCTTTTTCCACAAACTTATCCCATTATAATAATTATGCAGGCTCTGTAATTTCGACGACTGGTGAAATTTGGAAGTTTCAACCCCGGTTTTCCAAACTAATGAAAACAACCAAATGATCCCACGCATGAGGAAATCCAATTTTGGGGCGGATCAGCGAAGACTGGGAAAGGATGGCAAACTGTCAAAAGAAAAGCGGGCGGTGTATTTAGTGTCACAACATGGTGTATCACAACCCGGGGGGATTAGGCATGCAAAAGAGGTCGAAGGGTCGTACGTACGGGACCATCGGTCCACACATGTTGAACGACGCGCACGGCGGTTTTATTGGTATTCCACTAATCCTGCGGTCCTTCCACTGATAACATCTCTGAATTCGTCCCCCCAGATACCTCCGACTCACCCTTCGCAGCTGACACAATCTGCCGAAATGGACTCGTAGTAAAACGGAGACGTCCAGGAGGAACCAGGCAAGTTTATTGGAAGGAACCCCTTTTGGTTTACTATTCTGTGAATAACACACCTATTTATTCGTTAGGCAAAAAATTTGTACAACACCCCCTCAAAAAAATTATTTTTTTAACGTTTCAAGCTGCGAAGATTCCAAAACGCTGCAAAGTCCTTGTCACATAAGTTCATTATTCTACTGGATAAACCTTTCAGAAATGTTGGCTGTTCATTTATTGTTTCTCAAAAACCCGAATTAGGATTTTTTTTTTGCAAATTATCTTTGATCATTGATAGTGCAATTTAATTGTTTTGGTTCACCTGTTGATACTACTTCTAGTGTTATTACACAAATTGATGATGAATTCAGACAACCTCCCAGGTTTTTGAGCCATAAAAAAAAGAATTTTGGGAGCTGAAACTTCGTTACAACCTCAACTTTTCACTCTGCTCAAAATCAGCTTCATATTCGGTCTTTTCGCCCTAACAAAACATGGAAAACTATACCTCGCAAGCTCATGTTCACTGAAACCTCAAAAAACCTCGAAAAGCCCTATTTTTACACCCATATTTCCCCCATAACACCCATGGGCTTATTCCGATCGGGCTGCCCAGCTTCGGAGCACCACTAGGATCCAAATTTTTTCCAAAATTGGGACCAAAACTGTGTGCGGAAAAACTATGAGTTAGACCAAAATTTAACATAAATTTAAGGCTGAAACTTCGTTACAACATTAATTTTCTACTCTTTGGTCAAAATCAACTACATATTCGGTCTTCTCGTCCTAAAAAACGTGGAAAACGATACCTCACAAGCTCATGTTGCTAAAAAACGAAACAACCCTATTTGTATATCCATTGTCACTCGTAACACCCTTGGGTATACTCCGATCGGGCTGCAAGTTTAGGGACACAACTAGGGCCCAAATGGAGCATGTGTGCGAAACATCGAATTTTTTATACCGAAAATAGAGTAGATAAAGATGATACAGCGTACGGCGGAGGGCGAACGGACAACGCATTTTTAGAATCGCCGCACCTTGAAACGTAAAAGAAAAAATTTTGAGGGGGTGTTAAAACTTTTTTTGGTGAGTGAACACATAGCTGTATTATTCACAGAACAATAAACCAATATGCAATGTCCGCCTTACTCCTTATCATCCATATCTACCTGAACTTTCGATCTAAAAGACTAGTTCTTTCGCACACAGGCTCCATTTGAGCCCTAATTGTGTCCCGAAACTTTGCAGCCCGATCGGAATATACCCAGGGGTGTTATGGGTGAACAATGGAGTAAAAATAGGGTTTTTGGTGTTTTAGTGACAGGAGTTTGTGAGGCACCATCGTTTTCCTTTTTATTTTATTTTAGGGTGTGTGTGTGTGTGTGCGTGTGTGTATGTGTGTGTGTGTGTGTGTGTGTGTGTGTGTGTGTGTGTGTGTGTGTGTGTGTGTGTGTGTGTGTGTGTGTGTGTGTGTGTGTGTGTGTGTGTGTGTGTGTGTGTGTGTGTGTGTGTGTGTGTGTGTGTGTGTGTGTGTGTGTGTGTGTGTGTGTGCGTGTGTGTGTGTGCGCATACCCTTAAACCGCCATATTTACCAAAAATGTTGGTGATAAGTGGCTGGTCCAGGTCATCTCAGATAAGTTTATTTAATCAAAACCTCAATGAATCCCCAGTAGTTGAGGTTAAGATGAAGCATGATCGTATAATACTGGCAGCCCAAGGTCGAGCCAAGTTATCCACGTATTGCACTAGACCAAATGCTTCAGTCGAAAAATACCGGTATTTCAATCCCCGGTTCGGAAGGACCTGTTCCATTCCATACGATGTATCTTTCTTCGTTTTCTTCCTCCTGGGTCTTTTCGATTGGGAGCTCAACCGCTTCCGATCCCTTTGAGATGGACTCTCGCGGTCGTTAAATCATTCGCTCAGGTTTTCTCGCCTTTTAGTTTTACTACCCTTTTCGACACTCCCTTGCCCCTAACCGCCCCTGTCCGTCCGCCTCAGACCCACGTCCACTCCTCGCACTCCCTCAGACCATCCACCAGTCCCTCGCTCCGACACACCGACTCAGTCTCACAAGATTGCAACTGAGGGAGTTGCTCTTCAAAAATTCAACTCGCCCGAGGCGTTTTGCGGCCGCCCTTTCTTAACCCGAGCCCCCAGAGGGCCCAGACCCGTTTTTCCCATCCTCCCGCTTCAATCGCGCGATTGGCTGGAAAAGAAAAACTTTCAGAATCTTCCAACGCTCCAAGAAAACTAACAGTTGTACACACACAGGGAATGAAAAGGTTTATATTATTTTTAGCGGATGAGGAGTACCCACGACTTCCGTTCATATTTTCGAATGGAATTAAATTCCATTCTATGGATTTTGAGACCAACCGCTCTCCCCTACGATGAATTTTCCATGGGCTTTCAACGTTTCGACAACAAGTGACGTCACACTTGGCAAGGGAGTCGCTTGGGGGCAAAAAGCTGCCCGCCAAACTTTCAACGTTCGGGGTGAAGGAACAGGTTACTATACACATAACAGAAAAAGGGGGAAGGAACAGGTTTCTATATGCACATCCAACGAAGAGTGAGGTGCGAACACCGAGCATGCTATTTTGGCGGACAAAATGGCTATCAATTCTTTTTCCGGCTGAGGAGATTTTTTGGCGGGTAGATTTTTATAATAGGGGTAGTTTGGGGCTCGGGAAGGGGGGGGGGGGTGGTATATCACATCTTTTTGCATTGATTGATGAAGTACACATTTTTTTCCAGAACCTAAAAAAAAATTATCCGTAGCTACCTAAAACTTTCCAAAATGGTGGAGGGGGGGATACAGTGCACACAATCACTTCCTTGGAGCATAATGAATTTGTGTGCAAAATTTCAGCTGTATCACTGTATCGAAGTATCATTTTCCATGTTTTGTAGGACAAGGAGAACGAATGAAGTCGATTTTGACCAAGGAGTGGAAAATTGAGGTTCTAACGAAGTTTTAGCTCCCAAAATTCATTTCATTCAAGTCAAAAACCTGGAAAATCGTGTGAAATTACCATAAATTTGTATAATAACACTAGAAGTAGTATTAAAAGGTGAATCAAGCTAATTAAATGGCAATATCAATGATCAAAGATAATTTATCGAAAATAGGAGCCTAATTCGAGTTTTTGGGGGCCAGCATTGGTGGAAACCATCAGAAACAGCTATTTTAATTATTGCACATGGAAAAAACAACAAATGAACAGCAAACTTCTGCAGGTAAGTCTTCCCGGGTGTCCTTCCGTATGTGCTCCCAATTTGACTAGCGTTGTGGAAACCTCTGAACCTCCTCTTCCGCATGCTGTCACAATGAATGCCCGTATTTCTCGAAGTAGATGAAAATTATGGTATTCAAAAAATTGGGGGCACATACGGAAGTATTGTACCAGTCAAATACTTCCGTATGTGCCCCCACGCTAACAACGAGTGGATGACTGGAAAAATGGGCCCTATCGCTGTACAAACTTGATCAGACGTAGTTCATGTTTACATTACGTAGAAACAAGTAGTCAATTCAGCCAGCAACACTTGAACAAACTTGCATATATAACAACCGACGAAAAGCCTTAAATGCCCGCTTTCTACTGCCGATAGACAATGTTTAACCTCGCGGTGTTGTTTAAAGTCTTTGAGACTGATGAGAGTGCCGTGGACTGGCTGAAAGAAAAAGGATTAATTATGAAGCTGCCGTTGTGTTCTGTGTGGTGAATTGATGTCGGTTCACTCATGTGAATTCTTATTGTGGAGACAGCTCACCCTCGCCGGAAAAGATGTGTTCGATGAGGTACTTGAATTATTAAAATTGAAAAAAAAATCTACAACCCAAACATGTAAATAATAGATAAATAACAGTAAATCCTAAGTTTCTAGAGGAATTTCTTTGCCTCCTTACCATACGGAACATAATATTACAGGGTCATTTTTCATAAAAGAGTCATCTAAATAAAAGGTAAATAAAGGGTCATGTAAATAAAAGGTAAATAAATGTTAAAATGGGAGGTAAATAAAGGGTAAAATAAGATGTAAATAATACGACGGAGCGGGATATTTGCCCGTCACCCTCTACCAAATCCATGAGCCAATCGCTTCCTATCAGAACATCCCTCGCCTCTTTCCTTCTCTCTTCCAAGTGACCATCCGCCGAAGGCTTGGTTACTTTCACTAATTAGTTCGCTATTCCGAATCGCCGAAGTCATAGATTCCTATTTTCTTCTCTTCACAGCGATCGCCATTTCCCCCTGCAACTAACGGACCAAGTGTCCAGGTTTTTTTTGTCTTTCTTCAATTTCTATTATTTTCACATTTATCCTGTTTTCCTTGTTTCAGCTAAGATATCTATTATTTTCCTTTTTTTTAAGTTCTTTTCTTTCAACAGTTGTTCTATTTCTACCAAGAAGGTATTCTTCGTCTCTTTTTTTGCCTGCCCGAGCGTTAGGTAGGGGTATTCCTTTAATTTTTCTTTTTTCATATTATATCATTTTTCCAAGCGTCATTTCTGTTAGCGAATTTACAAAGAAAATGAAGCTATTGCAATGGCTTCGAAATTTAAATAATATAAATTTTTGGAAATTTTCTTCATAGAAATCCGTTTCAGACCATTCTAAAACGATTCCTGAAATTTAACACTTTTTTATATGTATATATATATATATATGTGTCACTCCAGACGATAACTCTCGATAGAATTGAGATAAACAGCTCAAATTTGCACAAAAAATCTATCTTGGCAATCGAAAGGCTAAGTTCGAAGATGGGCGAAATTGGCCTACTCTAAGGAGGGTTTTGGCGCATTTAAAGTGCGCAAAAATTACCCAAAAATCCCCAAAATGTTATTTTCCAACAAGTGATCCCTCATTTTAAAGGTTTTTGCACGCTGAACACGATGGTGGAATCGGATTTTAGATATCTTGATCCGTTCTCAAATTAGAGCATTTAAAGTGCGCAAAAATTACCCAAAAATCCCCAAAATGTTATTTTCTAACAAGTGACCCCTCATTTTAAAGGTTTTTGCACGCTAAACACGATGGTGAAATCGGATTTTAGATATCTAAATCCGTTCTTAAATTAGAGCATTTAAAGTGCGCAAAAATTACCCAAAACTAGGATAATCTTTAAACTCTTACCCCCCCACCCCCTTAGAGTGGTCAGATTGAAAAATGTGAGAAGTATTAATTGAAGACGAGAGTTCGAAGCAAAAAAGGGGGAGGCAAACGATTAGTACAACTCCTTGAATTTCCCATTTGACATATAATTGTTATGATACCTTCATAGATAGACAAGTACCGGCCCACGTATTACTAGAAGGAAGACGAAAGAAAAAATCTATTTCAAATTATTCAATTTAGGTACTAACAGTAGGAGGAAGAAGTTTTCCTTTATTCAAAACCATAGCCATTAATTCGAATATTTCTTTGAAAATTCGCTCATTAAGTCATGCTGCATGACTGGTTTTTTTTTTTTCTCTTTTCCTTATTTTCATTTTTCTTCAACTATTTTTGAGGATATTCTTAGTGAAGGACATTTTTCAAGGTATCGTGCCCTTGCACGAGTGGTAGCAGAAAATTGAAAGTCTCAAGAACCTTTTCTTTTAAACGAATCTGCTAAGAAAAGGCATGCCTAAGACTTTACAATAAAGGGTAAAATAACAGGTAAATAAAGAGTCATGTAAATAAAAGGTAAATAAAGGTTAAAATGAGATGTGAATAAGGGGTAAAATAAGATGTAAATAAAAGGTAAATAAACGGTCATGTAAATGTCAGGGTCAAGTAAATAAAAGATAAAATAACAGTAAATCCTAAGTTTCTAGTGGATTTCTTTGTATCCTAACCATACGGAACATAATATTATAGGGTAATTTTGTTGTCCTTTTGTAAAATTACACCCCTGCCCGATTGTTTTGCGCAATCGCGAGTTTTAATGCTGCAATATTTGATAGTTCTGAAAGCATCGAACCGTTGGTACCTCAAAACCATCGGATGAGGAGGGGGGGGGGGCATGGGTAATAAAGCTGCTCAGTGAAGTGGGGGGCACATATAGAAGTTTTTGACTGGGATGAAACCGTATGTGCCCCCAATTTTTTTCGATCTCATGAATCTACGCGTCGTCGATGAAGACGGGCATTAGGTACTTGCCACATCATGCGACAGAGGAGGTTCAGAGATTTCCAAAACGCTAGCCAGATTCAATTTTTGGCGGGAAAATAACAGATCTACACGCAATCAAAAATGGGGCACATACGGGAGAACACCCCTTTCCCCGAATTTCCCGTGCTAACCACCGAGCATAAATCTGATCCAAGAAATCGATAATGGTATATTGCTCCTTCATTCTCAGTAATAATACTCTGCATCTTAATAAATAGGAAAATCTGTGAAATACCGCGGTACAATATTATAATCGTTCATAATATCGTATTATTACCCCAAATTTATTCATTTCCATTACCAAACAACCTTGGATTCGTTCGTTTTTATGAAAAAATTAATTTGCGAAATTCTCTAAAATTTGTTGTTGCTCCATCTCATATAATTCAACTGTTTCCTTACGCCATATTCCCTCACTGATGAGCAACTCACAGCGTGCTCAAATCACAATAGTACGTCGTGAATATGACCGAAAAGTCAAATACAAGACGAGAATGTTTTTATTTCTCATTTTATTTAAATAGTACGGAACCAAGTCCATTGACATTCCACATGAACTAAAATGAAGAGTAAAACTGTTCACATAGCAGCAGTATCGGGAAATAATGTTGGGAGGAAGGTAATGAATTGAGTGCAGAATATTTATACATATAAATTATTGAACAGAATAAAGGAAAATTATTTAAGAGGGTTCTAATGAAGTTCTAAGGTAGATAGGCTGTCAATATTAGTCGAATTCAGATAATACGGGGAGAAAGTGGTTCGTTGAACAGGGGATTCGATAAACTGAGCCTCCCATCAAATAGTTGATGGAGAAAGGCGATTTGAAAATATGAGATATTACAGTTCTTTTCATTGTGATACCAACAGAATTTACAAAATATTCGAAACTGGAGAAGGTTCTAAGGCTACGTAAGAAATGAAGAGTCGCGAATATTCTTCCCAAGTGTTCATTATCTGATGAACGCTTCGGTCAAGATCACTTTTCTGATGTTGTGGGTTGCAAATACTGTTCCTCAACCAAAGTATTCCACTCCCTTGAAACGTAAACCATCTCAAATTTTGAGGGGGGGTTGAACATTTATTTATTTTTTTCATGGTCGATTCCAAAGGTTGATTATTGAAAACAATAAACCACAATTAGTGCCTATCTATATATTATAAGTAAACATTTTCTGTGATTTTTTTTACGTAGTCCATCTGCCTCAATTATTAACAATCTTAGTGCTAGAGTGAAGAAAAACCAACAGAAAATTATATAAAACGGACCGGCGGCAGTTTGCCGCATGCGAGCGCAAGTGCGTCGCTAGGAGGCGCGAGCGGATGAAGGTTAAATATGGTGAAATGGTACTAGCTCAGTGTCTGTATCACGTACCTGTGTTCCAATTAAATATTGAAATGGACATCATCACTCCGTGTTGTACTAGCTCAGTGTCTGTATCACGTACCTATGTTCCAATTAAATATTGGAACACATCGAGGTACTGAACATCGGGTACCCGACGTCTATCAATAGGTACCTACCTACGATCCAAGACAACTAAAGGAAGCTACCTGTCAGAACAGGAAACTCCATTTCTTGATATTGCCATCAGTTGGATTCAGCTGGTACCTCATATGAAAACTGAGCTGAAATTTAGCCACATTCCGGATAGGTTGGATGAGGGATAGGTCACAAACACATAGAATTGGATATTATAATTCCAAAATACAAAAAATTTAATTTTCCTTGTTGAGCACTTACCTATTTGTATTGAATGAATGAATGAGTAGTAATAGGCACACCGGCAGTAGAGCGCCTGTACCCATCATGCTCAACTACGTGAAACCAATATAACATACGTGATACGTATGGAAATAATGGTACTCGAGTCTTCCACGTTGATAAATACTTGAAATGCCACTACGTGGAGGGTACGAAAGGGTCTTATGAGGGAATTCGTGAGGCAAAATCAAGTTTGGAAGCGATTATTACGACCTGCAATCACACAATGTCTAGTCTACAATCGGTTTGTATGGAAAATCCTGAATTTCTTACTTTACAATAACACCCAGCAAGGGTTGGCGACAAGACTATGGACTATATCGATGGTCAGTATACCAGTCGACACTTTTACAATATCTATAGCATATTATAGTACCACGCACTTCACCGTGTCAGTTTATTATCAACACTTTTCCGGGGTACCATAAATCCCAGTCATGACGGGAGGCAGGTATCTGATTCTTATTTTTTATATATTCCGAATTTCACCTATAACATTTTCCAAGTTGAAGCCACTTACTACGGAGGACGCAGGGAGATTCATCTACGGAATTCGCTACAGAAAGCGTTCTTTACTAACCTGGAACAGAGAAATTATATGATTATAATTCGATACGGATTGATCTGGAGTAATAACGTGTAAGTAACAACAGTGTACAATTGTTAGTCAATGTACGGGTGTAAATTTGAAATTCGTCAATTATTGACAAGATTGGCAGGCAAGAACCGAAGGTCTAATACCAAAAACTGTATCTTAATTTATATAACTTATGTGTAATTTTATTTATGTGCATTATTATTATTTATGTGCAATTTCGGTCATTCACAAATCGGGTTCACTACACACAATTCGGAATAATGTTTGTGGGTAAAAGGGGGTTCGCTCACAATACCATGCGGAAAATGTTCGACAGGCTAACTAGGTACGATATTTTGAATGTTCCTCATATGGTCATTCTGCATGACTGCCTTGGTTTACACAATAATGAGGGGAAGAAGGGGAAATACGACATTTTCGCCACAGCGGTAAACAAAACACAGATGCGCGTTCGTCATAACGTTATCGTATTCAAACAGCGGACCCACTATTTATGATAACTAGGCGTAACGTATTCCACAGGTTACACTGCATACGTATGATCCGAAATTGAAAACAACCCATTACAGAAACCATGGGATAACCAACTATGGCGAAAAAATGGCGTTTAAAACGCTAACATTATACGCAGGCTAACGTTAACGTTTAGTGCTGCAAGGGGCGGCGAAAACTCCTTGTTCCCACTCCCCACCCATCTTCACTGTGGAAGAAATAAATTTCTATTATAATCATCACTTACAGGCAATTCAACTGTTGGTTCTCCCGTTTCTGTCTGTAGCAGTTACACGATATATGTATATAAGTTGTTCAGACAATGTTTGTTAAAATACACTATTACAATGGCTGCGATATGAAAAGTCGAAATTCCAACATCAAAGATAGATGATTTCGAAGACGAGCAACCTTTGAAAACAAACTGCTAATCAACATTGAGTTTCTGAGGGTCAAAAATACCTAAAAATCTGTAAAAATTGCTAAAATCACGGACCTGAGAAAGTAAATGACTATTCCAAAAAACAAAAATATTGTCGACATAAAAGAAGCCAAACTAGAGATTTTAGACCCATCAAATGAATTGTTATACCTACTGGTGAAAAATGTGCCAACAAATTATTATTCCGGAACCTGTTCTTTGATATCCGAGCCTATTTTTTAAATTCTGATTCGGAATCAAAGTTAACAATGTGGTACACATGTTCCTGCCTTTTCGAACTAGGAGAAATAGCTCTTCCTGCAAGTAATGAGGGAGCGGTGTAATCCCGGTGCCCCCCAAATCACATTAATAACTACCTGCCAAAGGATTATCAAACCGCAGTGAACGGGGTTTCAACAAAGTATCATCGAAATGACTAAATATTTACCTTCTCAAGAAATGAGGTCGTTTGAGTCGTGAGCTAATGCCTACAGTTGACAATAAGACCGATTTTACAGTCTAATCGCTGTTTCGAGGGAACTCATGAAAAAATTACCGCGACCGAGCGAGTTCCGAACACGAGACCTGGGCGGGGAGGCGGTGGAAATGGCTGGTCGATTCGCGTTCGATCTTTTAGAAGCTTCAACCGATTCTGTGACCCACCCCTCGAGCGTTTAGCTGCACGTTAGCTCGTGAAATTGGCCACAACTCGACAACTGACTAGTTTATTAAGGACGGCCTAGAGCGCAGTGGGAGGAGAGGGTTTGTGTATAGACCTAGAAAAGTTTTTGGCCATTTAAACAAAACTTGAGGAGTTTCAACCCCACCACAGGGAGGTCAGCGGTGTTGGACTAGCTGAGGTCGATTAAATAGTAAATGACACAATGACGACACGAATTACGGAACATTCGTTGAAACGGAAACAGTCCCAATCCCACGGCATGTTACATGAGCGAATTTGTGGAGTATGGTTAGTAAACTATAACAATTTTGGTGATTTTTAGTAATTTCTTACCTATTTTATTGCAAGCTATTTTAACCCACAAAAACTCGAACGTCTTGGCTGTTGAAATAGTTGTTTTTTGTCGCGAGCAACCACTCTATAACACTCCGGTGATGAGATATCAATTTTTGGTGATTGCAGCCATTTCGTCCAATTTTTGACTATGAAATATATTGCAACAGCGACTTTTTATTGAAAATTCATAATTGAAGGTACCGATGCCAATTACCAACCGATGAGCGCTATCTTTCAATTCGCTTGCACTATAAATATCCTCTCGCTTCTCTTTTCTCTCTACTCCTCTTCGCTTCCATCACGAGCAGTTTGAACTCGGGTAGAACAGATGAAAATGTTGTCAAATGCTACAAATTACTGCGTAGTAAAATTCATGAACACTTTGCCCGTCGATTTTCGCAATTAGGTTTATAAAAAGTTCCGCTTTAGAATAAAAAACTTATTGTTCCAAAATTATGTTTATTAGTTTGAAGGTTTTTTCAATTGCCGATTTAAGAGCCTAGTGCTTCCAGTAAATTATAAATGTTTTGTGCATTCTACGTTAAAGTGTTTTTTTTTGTTTTTGTTTTTTTTCTTCACATTTTCTTTTTTTGGCTCTTGCTAGCAATTAGTTATTTATTAAACTATTATTATTATTGTTATCATTATTTGAAAATATATTTGTTGTACTGTTAATACTTGCACTACATTGTCCATATTAGGTTCTATTCTAATATGATGTCCAGGGATAGTTCGGTTATGTGGTGGTTTGAGGTATGAGTTGAGGTGAGGTGAGTCGAGGTGAGGTAAGTGAGCGTGATGGAGAGAAGGTTGCTGGATCTAGTACCTAAAAGGTTACACCTATAGCAGCCAGGGAGGTTATCACCTATAGCTGCCAGGAAGGTTACCACCACTAAAGGTACTAGAGGGATTTTGCCCAGTGGTTCCACCAATGCGGGTTCCACCAGTCTGGGATATTTTGTGAGGGAAGGTAAGGAGGCATGAGAGGAGAGAGAGAGAGAGAGATAAGTCGGCGACTTAAGGAGAGCGTAGAATGAGGTGACAGGCGCAGCCGGCGAGTTTAATAGTGCCCAATCCACTCCACTCTAGTCCGGGAGCCTAGTGGGGAGTGAGTGAGCCTGTGTGCCCGTGGTCACCTACGCCACCTCACCCGTTGCGTTTATTAGCTCGAACAATCTTAAGGTATACTACGTATGATGGTCTGGGAGGATCACGACAGGTTGGTTTTGGGTTTGGGATGTTTTTTTGACTGGACGTTGAGTGCCTGCTGTTGTGGTGTTTTCTGGTCGGGTCCCTGGCCGGAGGCGGAGGGCGACTTGCCTTAGGTGTGGCTCCTGAATTTTGTCTGATCACAATTAAAATAGTTCTCCCAGTCTGGGTGACGATTTCGGAGAGAAAGTTATATCAAGAGTTTCTCACCATTTCACATCCGGCAGTTTTGTTATTGAAGCTTAGTTTTTACCTCGTATCCTTGAAGAATACGTTTTACCATTATGACTCACGCACACCTGTTTTTCAAGCTTTGAGCTCAAGGAATTTCCAGCAAGTCCGTATAGATTCTCCAAATCCTCTATACAGATTTGGCCTCGGCTGTGTGGACTGGCAGAGGCACAATGGAGTACTTTGGCATGTGGTCTGGAGTGAAACAGGGCTGCCCCCCCCCCCCCCCCCCCAACATTGTTTTCAGTATTCCTGATTTTGTTGAGGAGCAGAGTCAGAAGTGGGGACCTTGACAAGAAGGTAGTTATGTATGCAGACGATTTGGCAATGATAGCGGATAACCCTGGCAAACTGCAAGAAAATATCAACATTCCGGAGGGCTACTGCAGCAAATGGGGACTGCGGGTGAATTTGTCCGAATTTGTCCAAGTCAAAT
Organism: Leptopterna dolabrata; assembly: GCA_954871275.1. Taxonomy (NCBI): domain Eukaryota; kingdom Metazoa; phylum Arthropoda; class Insecta; order Hemiptera; family Miridae; genus Leptopterna; species Leptopterna dolabrata. The sequence goes on along the minus strand of OX940974.1, from coordinate 112,141,021 downwards.
AATCATAATTTTCCAGAACGGAGGAAGACGGCGTGCAAAAGAGCACTGGAGTTTTGGTGGTAGGGACATTGAGATCGTGAACATCTACAGGTCTTCAGGGGTAGAGCTCACACCTCGCCACTCCTATGCCAAACATATCAATCAACAGGCTCCCTCAGCAAAGTTTGCTCTTAATAATGAATGGGGTGAATTAGTCGCAGATCCGGCTGTTCCACTGAAAGCCAAGATCGACGTATTCCATGCTGCGTGGTCCTGTGCTACCCGGTACCGTGCAGGAGATTCCAAGCATACGAAAGGGCCTAGGGGGTACAACTTATGTTCATAAGACAGCTGTTTAATTCACCGCGATTCGTTCCGAACTTCTGTGCTTGGATACCGGGTTGGACACAGTCTCAGCATGCTTGAGGCCCACTTTAGGTACTTGCTAAGAGTAGCTCGTCTCCCGGACACTCGCCTCCCAAAGATCATCGCGAAGGAAGCTATAGGGCGAGGAGTTTCATGTGCAACACATCTGGATGGACTTCCGGTGTGAGTTTGTGTTTCGAAAAGATTTGCGTTATCTGAGTTAGGCCTTGATCAAGACTCAAGCAGGGTCCCTTCTGGAGAAATTCAGAGAAAACAAACGAAACCAGTTTTGGCTGAGAGAGAGAACTCGATCTTTTAATAAAGCCATCCAGCTTGGTTATGGAAGCAGAAACAGATCTCAATTCGAATACGTGGTTTTTCAAGCTCAGTGGAGAGATGCTGCATCTCAACGGAAGACCGTACAGCACCGACCGATGCGAACAGTGCGTCTTCCAACACCTGCGCGAAGATGTGTAACTTCCTTCGTTCCTGTCCAGTCGGAATTTAGGATGACAGCGTTCAGACATCCGGTACTCTCACGGGATGAATCAGTAGCTCTACTGACTGGTGGGGGGTGGTCACAATGAGCCATACCCACGACTTATGTTCATATTACTTTATCATTTTTAAATGAAAGTAGGTTCCATTCCAAGAATTTTGAGACCAACCGCACTCTCCTACGATGCATAGTTCTTTTCGCTCTATTGTTCTGTGAACACCTCTATAATCGATCAGCAAAAAAATTTTATAACACCCCCTCAAAAATTTTTCTTTTACGTTTCAAGGTGCGTAGATTCCAAAAACGCTGCAAAGTCCTTGTCACATGGGGTTTATTATTCCACAAAAATGTTGGCTGTACATTTATTGTTTGTTTCATGTGAAATAATTGAAATAGCTATTTCTGATGGTTTCCACCAATTTTGGCCCCCAAAACACAAATTAGGTAGGTACGATCTTTTTTTTTTTCAAATTAACTTTGATCATTGGTAGTGCCATTTAATCGTCTTGATCCACGTGTTGACACTTTTTCTAGTGTTATTCTACAAATTGATGGTGATTCCAGACGATTTCGCAGGTTTTTGACTCATACAAAATCAATTTTGGGAGCTGAACATCTGGTAAAACCTCAATTTTCCACTCCTTGGCCAAAATCGACCTCATATTCGATCTTCTCGTCCCCAAAAACATGGAAAACGATACCTCAAAAGCTCATGTTACCAACATGTTGCTAAAACGCAAAAAGTACCTATTTTTACACACATTTTCACTCATAACATCCCTGGGTATATTCCGATCGGGCTGAAAAGTTTCGGGACACAACTAGGGCCCAAATGGAGCATGTGTGCGAAAGAACGACTTTTTTAGACCGAAAATGAAGCCTGTACACGTGATGACGGCGGACGGCGTACGGCGTACGGCGGACGGCGGACGGCGTACGGCGTACGGCGGACGGCGGACGGACATTGCATTTTTTGAATCTACGCACCTTGAAACGGAAAAGAAAAAAGTTTGAGGGGGTGTTATAAAAATTTTTTGCTGAGCGATTACATAGGTGTATTATTCAGAGAATAATAAACCAAAATGCAATGTCCGTCCGCCGTATCACGCTCAACTACTTCACTTTTGGTCAACAAAATTCGTTCTTTCGCACACATGCTCCATTTGGGCCCTAGTTGTGTCCCGAAACTTTGCAGCCCGATCGGAATATACCCAGGGATGTTATGAGCGAATAATGGGTATAAAAGTAGGTATTTTTTGTGTTTTAGTTAGTAACATGAGCTTTTGAGGTAGGTATCGTTTTCCATGTTTTTTTATGACGAAGACCGGATATTTTTTTTTTTTTTTTTTTAATAATCGATATATTTGCTATATCAGTAACATAACAACTGAGCTTAGCCCATCAAGTTAGTTTGCTATAATATTATTCAACTGTTTGTAGAGTTTTTAGCCCAGTGGCTGTAACTCAAGAGAACACTCAATCACTACACTTGTCACATTGTCACATCACAAGGTCGAAAGGTTTTGTTCTATCAAGCCGCCGGGTGGCGTTGCTGTTGTCTAGGAGTCGAAGAACTTCTGGATTCATGTGTTCATGAAGCCGCTGTTCGTATTTAATCGCATGTTGCTTTGCCACTTCGCTGACGGAATCCATCTTGAGGTCTCGATGGAGGTCATCATTTCTGATGTACCAAGGGGCGTTGACAATACTCCTCAGTACCTTGTTCTGAAAAGTTTGTATAATCTTGCTGTTTGTCTTTTTAGTACAGCCCCAGAGCTGGATACCATAAGTCCACACAGGTTTTAGGATTTGCTTGTAGATTAGCAATTTGTTGTGTACAGATAGTTCAGAATATCTGCCTAGCAACCAGTACATTTTTTTGAACTTCATATTTAACTGATCTTTTTTTTTAATCACATGTTCCTTCCATCTTAATTTGGCATCAAGAGTCATCCCTAAGTACTTTGCTGTATTAGCGTAGGGGATCTGTTGGCCATTCATCATGACTGGTATCGTTGTTATGTTCTTGTTCGTAAAGTTAGTATGAGTAGATTTCAGTTCATTAAGCTTAAGTCGCCATTTTTTGGTCCAGGCGCTTACATCATCAACAGAATGCTGTAATTTCCTAGTTGCTTCCTCTACTGAGTCACCAACCGCAAGTATGGCAGTATCATCAGCAAAAGTTGCGATTGTCGTGTGTTCATTGCTAGGTACATCACGTGTATACAGAAGGTATAGTAAGGGCCCAAGCACGCTTCCTTGAGGGACACCTGCCCTTATTTTTTTGAGACTGGAGTATTCTCCTTCGTGTTTCACTCTGAAATGTCTTTCGGAAAGATATGATTTCAAAATTTGAAAAAATGGCTTCGGTAAGTCTCTCTCAAGTTTGTACTCTAACCCTTGATGCCAGACTTTGTCAAAAGCTTGGGAAACATCCAGGAAGACACTTGCACAAACTTGTTTCTTTTCTAGACAATTCTCTATTACATCAGTTACACGATGCACTTGTTCTATGGTAGAGTGTTTTTCCCTGAATCCAAACTGGTGGTCGGGGATTAGCTCTTTTTCTTGAACGATTGGTTTCAATCTTTGTATCAGTAATCTCTCAAAGAGCTTAGATATTACTGGTAGTAATGATATAGGTCGGTAGGACTCTTTATTCTTGGATTCTTTCCCAGGTTTCAGTATCATGATAACCTCTGCCACTTTCCAGCAGCGGGGTACATATTTCAGTCTCAATGCCGCGTTTATCAGATACAATAGCATTCGCATGCCTTCCTCTGGTAGTTGCTTAATTGCCTTTCCTGTAATGAGATCATATCCAGGAGCTTTGTTCGTTTTGAGATTGCGAATTTGATTTTTCAGTTCACTGAGCGTTACTGGTTGTATGAAGTGTATATCCGTGGAGGAGGATACCATGGGTAAGCCTCCTTCATCACTGTTCCTGGGGAGTGGCACAAATGTGTTTTCGAGGTGTTCAGCAAAAATCTCTGCCTTTTCAGTAGGACTTTTTGCCCATTCCCCATCATCTTTTTTAATGGGAGGTACATGTTCCTTCGGCTGCTTGAGTGATTTGGTAATTTTCCAAAGGGAATATTCCGTATCTTTTTCCGGATTTAAACTATGAATTAGTCTTAAGTGCGTTTCTTGCTTCATTTCTGCTGATAAATTATCCAGGTGGTTCTTCAATCTATTCAATTTTGTTTTATCGCATGGGGCTCTGGTATGTTGCCATATTCGTCTAGCTTTCCTCTTTTCCCTAATCACTTCACGGATTTCACGGGGATAAGATACATTATTAGCTGCATATGTAGTCTCTGGTGGAGTACTAACCCAAGCTGCTCGTTGAATACATTTAAAGAAGTTCTCAGCTTCATCTTCTAATTGCTCTGTAGATTTGAGGGGCACAGACAAATTAATATTAGCAGATATGTGCTCCCTAAATATATCCCAGTTGGTACGTTGTGTAACTAGTCTGGGGGGATTTTCTTTAATTATTATCGTGTCACTAATTGTGAGAACTATTGCCGAGTGATCTGACATGAGACTTCCACAGTCTTCGACGTGAATGAAGTTGCTTGATATTCCTTTTATTACAAAGAAATCAATCAGATCTGGAATTTTTGCTGTATCTGAGGGCCAGTAGGTAGGTTTTCCAGTGGAGTAGAAATCACTACGTGTTTTTTTCGCGGCAGTGAATAGCTCTCGGCCCTTGGTTGTTGTTAAACGGGAGCCCCAGTACGTATTTTTTGCATTGAAGTCACCACCAATGACAAAGTTTGATCCCAAGCTTTTAAATAGAGATGCGAAGTCCTCTTCTTTAAGACTGTAGCGCGGTGGGCAATAGATAGCTGCTATATTGCATTTTTTGCTATTTACTAAAACTGTTATAGTGGAGACTTGCATACATTCTTCTTGAATACTTTGCTGCACATAGTGACTAATGGCATTCTTGATAAGGACAGCTGACCCTCCTCGTGGTCTTCTAGATGGGTGGTCAGCACGATAGCACTCATATCCTTTGACTTTAATGTGAGATGACTGTGTGAAGTGTGTTTCCGATAAAAGACATATATCTATTTTTTCTTGGTTCAGGAAAATATCTAGTTCTGAGACATGCCGCTCAAGTCCATTCGCATTCCATGCTGCTATTCTAAATATATTTTGTATCTTCATGGTTTTTTCAAGGACGGTTTAGGTTTAATACTCTTTTCGAGTGTGGCTACTCTTTCAATTAAGAGTCTGTTGGTATGCTTTTGTTCATTTAGCATTTCGAACATCAAGGTAAGCATTTTGTCGACAGATGAATTCGTATTATTGCCACTCACAACACTGGCGTACGACATAGTATTACTATTAGCATGAACTTTGTGTACGATGCTAGTTTGGTTTTTTTGAGTGTTATTAGATGAACTTTTTTTGTCCGAATTTCCAGGAAGGGGATTTTTTGCTCGATCTTTGATTTTTTGTAACTCCTTAGCAACTTCACACCCACGATAGTTGGCTGGATGGGCATCGCCGCAGTTTATGCATTTCGGGTTCACCTGTTGAGGGCATGACGTGGTATCGTGCTTACCTGCACATTTAACACACCTAGTTTCTTTTTGACAATAGGTTTTTGTATGATTGAATCCTTGGCAGTTTTTACACTGCGGGATGAGATTCGTCGTTTTTCGCAGAGGTTCAATCTTGACCCTCATGTCCATGATCGTTTTAATATCATAAATTCTATTGATATCCTCGGTGTTGTCAAAGTTGAGGATGAAAAGAGGAAGGCTCCTCTTTACCAGCACCGATTCTCCCTTATCATCAACTTCTCTAGTTTTCTTTATAAGGTTCACTGCATCAGTTATTTTGTAACCTTTTCCCTTGAGGTCACTCACTATATCATCAGCCTCGCACGAGTGGTGCAACCCTCTTGCAACCACTTTAACGGGTCGCGTGTTTTTATCCTCATATGTGTACCATTGGAAGTTCTTATCTTTCAGCCCAGTGGTTAGTTCCCGGTATGAACCGCTGTCTGGCGCGAAAATTTTCCAAACATTATTTGATAATGCCTTGACACTACATTGCTTTGAAGTTATTGTTTTAATCAATTGATGGATCACACTGTATTCCGCTACTCCAGTGACTGTAATCGGAGGCGGGCGTTCTTCCTTTTTAGTTTTATTACTCTGTGTAGTTTTGGATCCAGCCTTGTTTGTATCTGGCCTGCTAGAAGGACCAGCTACTTCCGGGGAAGAGGTGGCTTTACGCTTTTTGCGGCTTCTTTTCAGAATCCAATCGGTTTCCCTTGCAAGTTCTTCATCATCTGTATTATATTGAATAGGAACTTGTTGGTGAGTCTCCTTGTTATTAAGTTCATTTTTTTTCTTTATGTCTTCCAATTCCTTGGTGACAGATTTCATTCTAATTTGTGTATGGTTTACATACTCACACAAGCGTAGAATGCAATCGTATAATTCGTTGAACGATGAATTGACTTTGTCGTCTTGTTGTCGGTAGGTTTGGGTTCCCGTTCTGTGTTGCGCAAGCCATAGTTTGGTTTGAACGTAATACGAATCCCAATCCGCGGGCTCCTCCGTCCCGTCGTTCATCGTTGTTTGGTAAACATTCACGGCACACTGTAAACTGTAAACATTCACAAGAGCTCTGTCCGATAGATGGTTACCGTTCGGTGGTTCGCGAGAGACTGATGACGAAGACCGGATATGAAGTAGATTTTGACCAAAGAGTAGAAAACTGAGGTTCTAACGAAGTTTCAGCCTTAAATTTACGTTAAATTTTGGTCTAAAATCGTTGTTCTTCCGCACACAGTTTGGGTCCCCATGTGGGAACACATTTGGGTCCTAGATGTGCTCCAAAGCTCGGCAGCCGGATCGGCATACACCCAGGGGTGTTATGGGAGAAAAATGGGTGTCAATTTAGGGGTTTCGAGCGGTTTTTTAGGTTTTAGTGAACACGAGCTTGTGATGTATCATTTTCCATGTTTTTTAGGACGGTAAGACCGAATATGAAGTTGTTTTTCGACCAAAGAGTGAAGAATGAGAAGAATGAGAGATGAAGATTGAGGTAGCTCCCGAAATTCATTTTATATGAGTCAGAAGCCTGGGAAATTGTCTGAAATCACCATAAATTCGTGTAATAACACTAGAAGTAGTATTAGCAGCTGAATCAAGACAATTAAATAGCACTATCAATGCTCAAAGATAATCTGTACAAGAAATAAAAGAAGAAAAAGCGAAAAAAAGGAGCCGAGATCGTGTTTTTGGGGGGCCAAAATTTGTAGAAACCGTCAAAAAATCACTATTTCAATTATTGCGCATGAAAGAAACAATAAATGACCAGCAAAATTTCCTTAGGTATGTCCATAAAATAATAAACCCAATTGACAAGGATTTTGCAGCGTTTTCTATGAGCTTTCGCAGTTTCGGCAAGTGACGTCATTGGACACTTCCCTCTAAGGCGCAACCCCCTTGCCCAGTGTGACGTCACTTGTTAACGACAATTTTATAGCTCATAGAAAAAGAACTAATCACCGTAGGAGAGAGCAACTCGTCTCAAAATTATTAGAATGGAACCTACTTTCATTTCAAATATGATCAGAAGTCACGGGTACTCACTGGTGGCCTTTTGTAAACAAGCATGGCGATATAGTATACAGCCATATTGATAACATAGTTCAATTTGTGATTATAGTAACTGCAGTATAATTTGTAATCCAGTTCAGTTATAATGATATCATCTACGGGCCGACAGACTACCGAAAGACGGTTGTAAAAGCCCTGTTGCTACAGTTCAGTTATCAATATAAAATTAAGTTTATACAATTATTTTTCTATAATAAACGATTGTCTTCTTCTTCTTGTGTGGAATTTGAAGTATTGTTTTAAGCAGGTAGGTGCGTAAGTTATTTGTGACTAGATATCAAAACAGCGGACAACTACAATACGCCAAACTTTCCTTTCTTATACCTCACTGGAGGATTTATTGCCCTCGGCTTCAAAAAGTTTGAAGCTTATAAGATTGGCGAATCGATTGAATTGAGTAATTCATGGGAATTTCATCAAAATCTAGGAAACTGTTGAGGAAGAAAAATGTGGAAAATGTGCTAAAAGCAGCGGTTTTTATATATCGTTGTTTTAACCCAACACTGCACCTTGAATGTTCGTTAGTTTGGTGGATATAAGTCGAAACTTAAAATCGGAGTTTCCTCAAATGTCCGTGGACGCCGGGAACTACATACGTGCAGCATACAGATTTGTCTGAAACGTGAAGATGTGGTGTAATAACCCAACAACTGGGAGAGATCTGTGCGCGGTGACGAGGACTTGTGATGACGCACGACTGTGGAAACGATCTGACATGTGACTGACAACATTTCACCTCCGGCGATTGAATCCAGCGTTCGGGGATTCACTTGCCGGATCTCACTCGACGATCTCGACGGTGGCGATGACGAGCTCCGCCGACAGGGTGGACGACCTCGGCGAAACCAACGGCGATCGCGCCAAACTGCGGGTCCTCGAGACACGTCGGAAGAACGTGTCTGGGAGTAAGAATGTGATTGAATCAGAAGCAATCGATGATTTGATCGACCGAGTTGACATGTGAGTGTCGATGAATGATCGATAGGAGTAAACGGTCCGAGACGCCACTCCCCCCACAGTAGCCCACAATAAATTGATAACTGGCGGGTTTTTTTGTTTTGTTTTGGCTATTCCTACGTGAAACTTTGGGCCGTTTTCAAATACACTAAGTAGGTACATCTTATTATACCAAAATCTGATAAAACCGAATAAGTCGGTATTTCATCAAAAACTAACAGTTTTCAACATATCTGGCACGTTTGCTTGGTTATAAATTCACAAAATTCACAGTTTTATAGCGATAAACAATAAAAAATTATTGAATTTCGCGCATAATATTTGAAATAAAGAATTTATATCATTACGAAGTTGTTATCGTCAAAAAGATCCATTTGGTAATTTTAATGGCTTTAACTTCTGATCATCGGTGACTTGTGAGAACTTAAAAATTGTAAAAAACTTAATTTTGCGCCGTGTAGACCGACAATGGCAAAAGCTACGATAGAAAAAAGTTCCAGTCATGCCTCGATACCAAATGAGCGAATTTTCGAAAAACGTAGAACTAACACACGATGTTTCAGCCTCGACTCAAATGCTGGTGGTTGCAGTTCAAGACAGATTCGTGTTTATTCAGCACGGGGTTGCCAGATTTCCGAACAAATATTCAGTGTCTAGCGGAAGCCTTGTGTCTGGTTCTAACTTTCAGCGAAAGGGTCCAAAACCTCTAGTACATGCTATTTTTTTGGTTTTTGTTTGTTTCGGAAGACTGTGAATCCATCGCTAGATGTCAACAATTTTCTTACGTTTGTATGTGAATCAATGTATCACTGATGTGTGCTTCAGACGATACCTCACCTTTTACCTGATCCAAAAATTTACATTCTAAATTACTTCAAAAACTTTTTAATGGCAAATTAAATGGTTAGCTCGAAGACGAGCAGTTTTCGGGGGAAAAAACTGGTCGCCTTATTTTTTGTGTGCCGAAAATCGGTAAAAATGGCATGATTATAGAAATTGATGTAAATTCACCAAAAGTGGAATATAATGGTGAATCGAGAGACAAAAAGACTGTTTTGATAGCCAAAAGTGTTCTTTTCTTTAAGACGAATAAGAGGAAAAAAAAGAAGAAGGGAAAACAAGTATGAGGTCACAAACTTCGAAAACTTGCCCATATAATATGATCAAGCTGCATGACTCACAATTTTAACACAGGTTCACTGTGACCCACTATGCATGGAATCGAAACATTGTGATTTCATGGAACCGGTATCGATACCGACTAATCAAATCCTCATCAGTTCCGAGTGTAATCCGCGATACGTAAGGGCGAGGGGGACCCGGGAAGTACTCGCTTTGTGGACACTGGACAGGTACAACAACTCGGAGTCGAAACGACAGCAAAGTCCACAGAGTGGAAAGCAAACGGAGTCGCAAAGCTGACAACATCTTCGGCGGTAGCTCTAACCTTTCCGAAGTGAGGCCCTCTTCACATGAGGCGATTCCGAAGGGACGCGACGGATACTCACGTGTCCTCAGCTTTAGTTGTGTTCGGGTGTAATACCAGTACGCAACTTTTTACTTCACGTTCAGGAAACTGTGAAGAAACGACGAGGCACAGAGATGGTTGTCGCCTGCTACTTTCACGGGAGAAAGAAAATGACCAGATTATCGCCTCACCCATATATTTAAAAAAAATCTGAAACGCAGATTATCTGTTGCTGCAAAGAGAGCATGTATTTATGCATGTATGTATTTTTTGATCTGTTACAAATTTAATTTATGATCATTAGCGTTATTATAATTGTTTTACATTTTATTAATTTACATATATACTGGTGACGATTGCTTTAATTTTTTCCATACCTGTGGTAACTAACCAGGAGTACACTAGCTTCTTGTACTGTGTTCTCTTGTGGGCCGAGGGACATCTTAGATTTTGGGGCATATTATTATAAATCATGTGAATGATGTAAGAAAAGGACTTCTTGTTATAAGTACCAAACGAGGTATGGGCGATTTGTAGAAGTGAAGGACAAAAAGCTTACAAAAAGCTGTTTGATTGTAAGCACCTTTGCGTCCGAAAAGATCTGCAATGTAGGATGACGCCTATTCTTCGAGAGCATAACTTTCAATATTCATTTCTGCAGCGTTTCCAATCGTCTCATCACCTTAGGCAGGCAACCACCCCACACCAAAATCCCATACTGGAATACGGACTGTATCAAGGAGATGTATATTCGTTTGATTCTGGATACTTCCAATATGTTCCGCAAGTTATACATAATAACCTATAACTCGGAGAGCTGGAAGAGACTGATTCAAAGTTCGTGGCACACATACACCTTATAGAAGTTGCTTCCCCGTCTATAAAACAGAGGAACACTCAGCTGCGTGAATGTGCCATTTAACTGAACAAACTCCGCGACGCAAGAGACCCGACTGACTGGCGACCTGCCAGGAAGGTATCGTAAGACTGGTAGAAATTCTGAAATAGAAAGACTGGAAGAAAAGTATCGATTAATCGATTAATTGAATAATCGATTAATTTGGCAAATAATCGATTATTTTTTAATCGATGCCCGTATGTTTTGATTAATCGGGTAATCGATTAATTTGTAACGATTAATCGACTTTTTTTCAGTGAGATTTCAAGTTTGAAGTGTTTCATTTTCTTTTTCTTTCATTGAGACAATTCACTTGAAATGAAAGATGGATGAATCATGACATAACGCCATAGCAATGCATCACATGCACAGACTGTCTGTATCTGAAGTGATCACATGCTACAACTGACGTCTACCACGGGATTTTCCCCAGGGCAAGAAAGTCGAGATCACTTCTCCTCACGTTATCACAAACACCATGGAAGAAACACAACTTCCATACACAAACTGTTATACAAGATTATAGGAAAGAAGTAATTTTGTTTTGTGCCATTGCATTGTGTCTTGTGTCGTTTCTCTCTCGATTCTCTCGGTTGTGGCAGGTTTATTTAGTTTTGACTTTTGGCGAAGATGCCACCCAAAAGTGTGGTTTGGGAGCATTTCGAAAAAGTCGACGGTCACGCCAAGTATCGTCATTGTGGAGTGAAGATAAAAATATGTGGAACACAACCAACCTAAAAAACCACCTTGAGCACAAACATTCAAAAATAGTTCTGAAGAGGCCAGCCCAGAGGGTAACATAAGGCACTGAAAGTAAGAAACAAAAGCCATCTACCAGTTCTTCATCAATGGCCATTGCATCTTCTTCTTCAAGTGCAGTCAATCAGCCTCTGATTAGCACGTTTGTGTCCAATGTGGCTTCTCACAAAGAGGGAGGATCTTCAAGTGTTAAGATCACACAAAGCATCGTGTATATGATCTGCAAAGATATGCAGCCTCTGTCAGTAGTAGAACATGCTGGATTCCGGAAGGTTCTCAAGACAACTGCCCCACTATACACAATGCCATCTCGCAAAAGTATCCGCTCTGCTATCATTGAGAAATATGATCTTGTATCCAGTTTGTTCAAAGCCGAGTTGAAATCTGTTGAGAATTACAGTTTCACCACAGATATCTGAACAGATTCTCAAAATCGGAGCTTCATAAGCTGGACAGTACATTACCTTGATGCTGATGAGGGCTGTGCAGTCAAAGGAACTATCGGGATGTTTGATCTCAGCGAACGGCACAGTGCTGACTACATTGTGCAGCAAATGAAAAAAATTTTTGAAGAATGGGAACTTGACATTGATGAAACTCTTGTCGTCATCTCTGACAATGCCGCAAACATGACAAAGGCAGTGGAGACGATGTTTGGTAAAAATAAGCACATCCCTAGTTTCGCCCACACCCTCAATCTTCTTGCCACAAGGGCCATCACTGATGTGCCAGAATTGAATGACATTTTAAAAAAAGTAAAAGCCATCGTGGGATGGTTCCATCATTCAACTTCTGCATGTGATGAATTGAGAAAATTATCTACCAAAACAGTGGTCCAGGATGTTCCTACCAGGTGGAACTCCACCTAATCTTATGCTGACAAGATTTATAGAGCTGCGACCGTTCATAAACGAAATCGTTAACAGGAACACAACTGCTCCACCGATGCTTTCTGCAATGGAAATGGAAATCCTGCAAGAAGTATCTGAAGTTCTGGAACCATTGGCAACTGCCACCAACGATATAAGCTCTGATGAACATCTCACCAGCAGTATGGCAATTCCAGTGGCAGCCATACTTAAGGAATCAGTTGAGACGTTGGATCCAAAATACCAGATTGGGAAGGCCTTGCAATGCTCAGTTTTGGCTCAACACAAAAAACGTTTCGGCTCAATTGAGCAATGTTCGCTTCTGGCACTATCCTGTATCCTGGATCCGAGGTTCAAGAAGATGTACTTCAAGGATGAGTCCAGTCTTGCCAGGGCCATAAATACAGTTTCGAGACTAATACGGGAAAATCAGGATGTATCTCCTACTCGTGTATCTCCTACCGACACCTCTTCAGAGTCGGACTCTTCGACCTCAGGTGAATATAACGATAATAATAATCCCAATATTAATAGTAATAATTACAAAAAATAATAATGCCCCATTTTGCCATTGAGTGCCTAAATCACATAGAAAGTTGAAGTCAGCAAATTTTTCAGATCATTTGGAAGTTGGTTAGAGCGTAAATTTAGACTACACATTGAAGATACCAGCTACATTATAGATTTCATGCTTTCAGGTGCACCAGCTTCATCCTTGTTCGCGAAACACAACAAGAGTATCCAAAAATTGTGGTCCAAGATTCGTGACACAACTCGAGGCCGAGATGCTGCCGGAACCGGAATGCACGAGAAATTCAGCCTCTACTTGAGATCACCACAGGAAAGGATCCAACAAAATCCAGTTTTATATTGGAAACAGATGGCGGAGACTTTCCCTGTGGTGTCGAAAATAGCATTGAAATATGTGCCAGTGGTGGCAACCTCTGTTCCCTCAGAAAGGCTTTTTTCTGAAGCTGGCCAAATTCTGAGAGAACAGAAGAACCGGCTGACCACTGACATGGCCAACAAACTTCTATTTTTAAAAGACATTAACGATAAATATTGGAACTAGTTTTAAAAATTAATACCACGTAGGTACCTACCTAATATTTTTTACATGTAATAGTGTGCTTCTAAATGTTTAATGAATTTCTTACCTTGAGTTCGTTGTTTTCATAGTACCTACGACCTGCCTAATTTTTTCCCAACCTTTTGAAATAATCGATTAACTATCGATTAATCTATTATTAAGACCCCGATTAATCGGTGAATCGATTAATCCAGATGAAATAATCGTCGATGCCATTAATCGATTAGTCGTTGGTCGATACCCATCCCTAGGTAGAATACCCGTCCGTCTCTTGCAGGTAGCACAGGTTGTGGTTCCCCACTGTTTAACACTGGAAGTGACTCCGAAGACGTACTTCAGTATCCGTCGCGTCCCTTCGGAATCGCCTAATGCGAAGACGGCCTTACGGAAACATTGGTTGGGTCAACGCTGGTTTTTCTTCGGTTACGTCTACGCATTCGGCTTCTCCCGGCACTCGGGCTGATTGACCGGATTGGCGATTCGTAATACGAGTGGAAACGATGGACTGCGCAAACTAATAGAGTTGCGACTCGGTGAACGAGAGGCCGCTGGTAAACGAAACGTTCGGCTTTGAGCAAAGGACGCGTTGTGCTCGGTTGGTCTTGTCGGGTTTATATCAGTATTCGACGTCACTAGAGTTAGCATCTGCACCGTGCTCGCTCTAGGCCGTCGGTTACGGTAAAGTTGCCGCACAGGCATTGCATTTTCGTGCAAATACGTCAGTTACTCTGTACCTGGCAACACCGAGTAGCGCATCGGCACTTGGGTACGTCCATACAGAACTATGTTGTAGATCTTCTGGCACGTCTGGTGACTAGACGGAGTGTTGTTAATAATTATCAGGACGTTGGCAACATGTGTCGCATCTGGGTGGGTGGCCCCCGGACGAGTGCTGGCATGAGGAATGAAGGAGGGGAAAAAAATCTCCCTCGACCGTTCCGAGCCTGCACCACTCGAGCCCCGTCACATCAACGCACTTCATCAACCAGCAGCCGGTCCCGCACCGCAGGCTGTTTCCTTGAAAAAAGAAAAAAAAAATTTCCTCCAGTCGCCGTTTTCCCACAGTCGAAAACAGGTTGGCCCAGCGGGCCCTGCGCCGTCTCAATATTGACAGCTTCGAGGTGCCGGTAAAACCACTTCGGATGGAACGAAATAACCGTTTATGGATTAATCAACTGAAACGTATAAATCTCCGTTGATTCAAGGGAGGGAACTCGCAGAAATCCATCAACACGCTGCGATGGTGCCTGAGGGGCCTGAGGTTCCACATGAATATGGGTCATTCACAAAATGATGGAACGGTTTCAAAATCCTGCTCCAGTTCCGTGCCAGTCCCAATACCGGGCCGAAAAATACTACTCCAATATCCCAAACATGTTGCTCACGAAATTCATAAAAAATCGTGATACATCAACTATGAAATGATAAAAATGTTTTATTTACATTAACAAACATCGGAGAAAGCGGTGATTTTTTTAAATAAGCCACCATTTTCAATACAAAAAAGGGTTTAAAGGGCATTTGAAAATACAAAAAAGGGTTAAACCATGTGAAATACAAAAAAATAGGATTACAAAATTTGAAATACAAAACAAGGGTCATTTGAAATTCAAAAAAGGGTTAAAAAAAGTTTAAAGGGCAACAACTTGATGTAAATGCAAAAGCGTATTTTTTCTTCGAAAACTCGCTAAGAAAAAAAAGGACCAAAATCAGTTGTATAGAATGGACTCGAGACAAACAAAGACTATCAATAGTCAAAAAATATAATTTTATGAAATCGATATGGGTCTATTGTGACACCAACTCGCACACACCCTAAAAATTGCAGCCAATTTCGACCATTTTTTCGGGTGGTTACGCGAGTATCAAAGAAATTACGTTTGCGCATGCGCGTGTGTAAGTTACAGTCCAAGTCTGATGAAATTCCTAAGGGACCTCCTAGATACCAATCAGCACTCACCAAATTATAGTTTGCTTGACCTTTGTTTTCGGGTAGTTAAGGACGTTTCAAGGGTTTGCGTACATGACACGTACTCTGCTATCTGATTTTCATCGCCAGAATCTGTTCGGGATGGTCAAGAACGGGATAATTGGAACGGGACAAAATATTCGTTCGTGTAAAACAAAAAGTGTCAAATCAAACACGTGAGGTTCCGGCAGCTTCTGAGGGGCCATGCCTAAAAACTGAATAAATAGTAAACTGAAACAGTTTATTCGATCCTGTTTGCTTAAAACGAATTACTGCACCAGTATCGCTGCTGTGCTCAGTGTCGATTCAATCATGTTCGCCTTTGTTTTGTTTTCATTTATTTATCTCCGTTTTACCGCAAACTAACAAATTCGTTTAACGAGCCGTCAACTGAATGCAGGACTGCGAATAGGAGGACAGTTACCGTACGGCGAATATATTGATTATCCTGAAATATTGTTGTGAAATAGGTGTAGCGATAAAGTGTAAACAACAACAATAAATTGGGCAACGTGTTAGCTCGACCGTCAAACAAGAACTCAACTTATATTTTTACTGCATAACAACTGGATAACAGATTCCACATGTGTGATTTGTCAGCAACCGAGTGCAGGCGTCACTGCATAACAATATAATCAGGCGACTCTGAAAAATTCGAGATTCAATCGACCGTGTGAAGAGTTCCAACCAAGTACTGTGAGTTTCATTTATTGAGTACCTAGCTCGACATTTCATCAGGAAATTACTAGTTTATTTATGGGAATAATAGAAATAAAACATATAATAACAGATGAGATGAATATTGTAGAACATCAAAAGGTAATGAGGAAAGAGGCGACATTAATGCGACATGTTAGAGCTGGCCATGTTAATTGAAACACAACTTGGAATAGAATGACGGGTGGGGGTTGGGTGGGTCTTGGACTGGTGACCGAGTGTGTTAGCGGTCACCTGGTGGCTGGAATCAGGACGGCGGCTGAGGTCGTCAGTTCGAATCCCAGCGGCCCCGCCCCAACCCAGTGCGGTTAAGGCCTTAGGCGAAACGATTGGAACGAAATCTGACCCTCCTGAGTGGACTCACTCGAAAGTAAAACCTTCTACATTTGTATAATTTGTATATTTTATGTCATGTTATACATGTGAGGTACTTTGGCTTATAGCATGTTCACAAATTACAACCATATATATATATATATATATATATATATATATATATATATATATATATATATATATATATATACTTTATACACTTTGGAAATAGCTCTACGGGAGCGATATAGGTTTGACACAGATGTGCAAGAAATTTGACATATAAAAGAGGAAAATAAAACTTGGTAGTTACGTTATATTTCGGCTGTTGCCTTTGTCAAACGAAGACTTTGTCTTCGTTTGACAAAGGCAACAGCCGAAATATAACGTAACTACCAAGTTTTATTTTCCTCTTTTATATGTCAAATTTCTTGCACATCTGTGTCAAACCTATATATATATATATATATATATATAATTTTTTTTTTTTTTTAAGTCAAAGTAACGTGTACGTAAATGCAGACGATTTAGCCGGAGTTTTCTCCATGAGTGGTTCGTATCACAAAGTGACTCGAATGTTACCAAGAGTCAACTGTATCTATGTCAAGAATATGTACATGACAAAAAAAGCAGTTGAAGCTCTTGCTGTATCAATAAATAGTTTTATAATGAAAAAATGATTTAAACAAACCTTTTACTAGGTATTATTAAATTATAATTATATTATAATAATTATTTTCCCCAACGGCCTTATTTGGTGGAATAATCGGTTCCCGTGAGATATCCGAAGTTATATTCACAGTATGGCGCTCTTAGCTGCTGGGCGAACTCCTCTCCACTCAAGTGGGCGACGCAATAGCCAAGGGCGAAACGGCCAAAATGAATTCTGACTCTCATTAGACGACAGCTGATGACGTCCGCGAAGCTGGCAGGGAAGTCTGACGTAAAGCCTGGACTTTTTACTTTATAATAATTATTGAAAAACATTTTACGGAATACTGCAGTTTTATCATAAGCGGTAGAGTGGGTGAGTGTGGCCATAAATAGACGGTCATAAATATGAACATCATCGAGGGTGAATCGATTTTAGACCTTCGAAATTAGAGATTGCACAGACGTAATGGACATTTTTGTTGGTTGGAGGAGTCACGGATTTTGTGCACCATCGTTGTACGATCCGCAATATTTTGAACGCTGACACAATAATGACTAATAACTAATCGATCCAAGTGTTTCTGTGACGCCCAGGGCCCGGTAAGAGAAGATGATACATTTTCACTGGCCAACTGCGTTACGGGAATTACAGATATTCAACTTCGGTTATGCGAATATGTCCAAAATCAGAATCGTTGTTGTAACTGTAATGGCATACTCCTGGTAGGCTGTATTCCTGGTATACTGTTCTCTTCCCCGTTGTTCGGGCCAATTATTTGAATATGCTAACATGCGATTACCCACCATTTCATTTGCTAGTATTATCAATGAACTAAAGAGGATCTTCATACGGAACGGATATTGACACCTGAACTTTGAAGAATTATGAATAACGAATCGAGCTGGTTACATTGGTACCCGTGGTTCACGGTTTCGCAACCCATAGTAATGTGCTGCCGTGGACGCTCCATACCAACCGACACTGAACCCAAGACGAAAGGGACATGTACTAGTATAAAATATAGATGACTGAGAACGCGAACTGTTGAAGGGAGCGGCCTTAGGACCGCCATCGTGGGCCCATCTCGATCGGTAATCGATGAATGGCAACCGATGCCCTCGTATCGATATATTGAACCACATGTCAACTTGATTTTTTTTCTCTCTCTTGGTCCCAACAAATCGTTAATTCAACCGCATGTACTTCAATTTTCAGATACGTAAATGACTGCATGTTTATTTTTGTTCACCGATTCGATATCACAAGAAGTATGAGAGCGAGCACGGATAGACACAGGAATGTTGGATCTATGCAGAATTCAAGTAGGTATATCAAGGTCTTTGGGCAGAGACAGTCCCCTCTCAAAGCAGTCACGCCAGTATTCTAAACGTTTAAAATTATTCCAAATGCACATCGCAATACGTAAGAAAATTGTTTGAAATCCTGGGATGGTTACAGATTGCTCAAATACGGATTTGCATACAGAAATGTTTCAAACGACCAAGTACGAACATTTTGGACCCATCTCAACGGTGTATCTCCATTGAAAATTCGTTAAAAGTAAATAGTTTCGCAGATCGAGAATTGGAATTAGTAAGAAATTCTCATTCGAAATGGATAGGAAAAAAGGCATTGCCAAGAGCATCGCGATTCTAGGGCTAACGCTTCCTATTCCAGTCTCAACTGTTAGTACAATCAACCGTTGAACGAATGGCCCTCTGACACTTGTGAGTTCTGCTGTACTCTGCTGCTGCCACTGAGTGACGTTTCCAAATTATTCTGAATCGAAACTCCGCAAGGGAGCTGATTCGGGAGAAGCGACCGCTGCGGGTCGCACATGTCTAAATCCGGCTGCCCTCGAATGGTCGTCACAACCACCACCGGCTCGTCCCCGCAACGTCCCTTTTTTTCATGGACTCGAAATGAGTTTTTCAATGAACGGATCCGCGATCCGTCATGAAACCTGACAGCAGTGCGAGTTGTTCCAAGAGACTGCCCGACCCGATAAAGGCCGCTTTGTTTTACCCCAACTGCATGTATCCGTTGTGTGATTTAAACCTGCTCTTTTTTTTCCTTGTTTTTTGACCGAGAGAAATTCCTGATTGGTTTCCGCTCGTTTTTGTCTGCGGCGTGTTCCATGTTAAATTCTCGTTTCCGAGAGCGGGGCCCGGTGCGTCTGTTGCTGGATGCTGCAAATTGATCCTCAATGGTTTCACCGCCGCCACCCTTCCCCCCTGCGCACTCTGACAGATACAGCACGTGACGCCGAGTTATGAAGGACTGATCCTGTGTAATACATCTCTGAGCCAAAAATGCCGATTATTCTACATCCGAAGTAAATGGAATTCGATTAAAAAAAAACACTGCGAAGTCCTTGTCAATGGGTTTATTATTCTACTGGATATACGGACAGAAATTTTGGCTGATAATTTATTATTTCATTCATGCGCAATTATTGAAATGGCTATTTTTGATGGTTTCCACCAATTTTGGCCCCCGAAAACACGAATTTGGCTCGGTTTTTCTTTCAAGAAATTATTTTTGATCATTGATAGTACCATTTAATTATCTTGATTCACCTATTGATACTACTTTTAGTGTTACTATACAAATGTATGGTGATTTCAGACAATTCCCCATGTTTTTGACTAATAAAAAATGAATTTCGGTCTTCTCGCCCTAAAAAGCACGGAAAACGATACCTCACAAGCTCATGTTCTCGAAAACCTTAAAAAACCCATATTTTTACAACCATTTTTCCCTCATAACACCCCTGGGTGTATGCCGATCGGGCTGCCGTGCACAACTAGGACCCAAATGTGTTCCCAAATGGGGACCCAAACTGTGTGCGGAAGAACGACGATTTTAGACCAACATTTAACGTAAATTTAAGGCTGAAACTTCGTTAGAACCTCAATTTCCCATTCTTTGGTCAAAACCGACTTCATATTCGGTCTTCTCGTCCCAAAAACACGGAAAACGATGCCTCAAAAGCTCATGTTATTAACATGTTAATAAAATACAAAAAGTACCTATTTTTACACTCATTTTCACTCGTAACACCCCTGGGTATATTTCGATTTGGCTGCAAAGTCAAACACAACTAGGCCCAAGCTGCAGTTTGGATGATGCCCGGAAAATGACGTTCGCCTGATTTCAACGACTTTTCCTTTACTCAACTTTTTAAAACTATGTCCAACGATTGGAAAATCCGTAAAGATCTGATGACGTCACTGGCAGCTGCCGTTGGGTACTTGGCAGTGGTAATCCCTGACTCGGTTGAGGCAGGAGTATCCATGTATTCACGATATTGTTTGAAGCTTATTACCAAAGACCTCACTTTTGGAGCGTTGTTCAACATTGGACATAGTTATCAATTATTGATATCTAGCTTGACGACGCTCCAAAAGTGAGGTCTTCGGTAATAAGCTTGAACCAATATCGTGAATACATGGATACTCCTGCCTCAACCGAGTTAGGGATTACCACTGCCAAATATCCACCAGCAGCCGCCAGTGACGTCATCAAATCTTTATGAATTGTTAATACGAGTATAATACAACTGTGAATGTCTGGTGCAAACCTGAAAAAAAGTACGAACTCACCTGCGTTGCACTGTGTGACGGTATATGGAAATCCCGCCCACTTTCCATTGGATCCTACAGCTATTTCAGCTATTTCAATTATTTCACATGAAAGAAACAAAAATGAACAGCCAAAATTTATGTTGGTATGTCCAGTAGAATTATAAACCCATGTTTGCAGCGTTTTTGATACGCGGCTGATGAGGTCTCCCTACCGTTATGAGTGGTGAGGGGGAAACTACGATGTATGGGCGGCTAGTTTCACCTCTTCATCCATTACAACTATAATGAAATATTCAACCCAATACTTCCACATAATTAACTATTGAATTGCTCATCGCATCACGTGTCACAATGACGTGCATTCCTCCACCACAAAATATAGTATCAATAACAAATGATCGCCTATATAACATCCATCTCATTTTCTATTAGTCTTCATCAGCTGAATATTCCATTCAGTAGATTGGAGGCTAGTGATAGCCCTTGGGGGAAGTGGACACTACTCCCCAACAATTCACCTTCTAATCTCGATTATCTTTCTTTTTTTTTTCTAGTTAAGTTTTTTTTCCCCCATTTCAAGTTTTCGATACTGAGCCAGCGCCAAATTCATTTCTTTATTTCAGCCTTTTCTATATTTTCCATTTTTATTTAAGCCTGTATCTTTTTGCAGATAATGAGGTTATCTTATTTCGTTGTATTCCACTGCAAGTAGAGATTAATTTACCCTTATTTCATTCTCTCGATTTCACTCCTTTTCATTTCCGCGTATTTTAGGGTTTTTTCTCTGTTTTTCCCAACTTGAAAGCAGCAGCTGGTAGCCGGTTAAATTCGTTAGCACGGGGGTTAGGTATTTGCTACTAACAAGCCCCACCGTCACACGTGTGGAAATCCTCTCTTGTAGACAATTTTATTGAAGTTATCCGGCAATTAATCCTCAGTGAGGCACCGATTAATGGAATGTGTTTTAACTTCGATTAACCGGTCTCATAAGCTACCTATATTCCTGGTAGTCTTTGACTTACGAGGAAAGTGGCGCAAAACCCTTTGCTTTGTTAAACTGAAATGTGAGATTCTTCGGCGTCAGAACGGTCTTCGCCCTCCACTCCATTTAAAGTATGATGAATTTCCCTTTTGCAAGCCTTTAATGCGGCAAATCCAACTGCAGCGTCGCCAGGCTGAGCGCCCTTCACCTCTTCCACGAAGTCCCTTGGGAGCGATAACCCTTCTTGCTCAACTACAACCTCGCTCTGATTATTTATACTACGCTCCTCTGAACTTTGATCCACTACGTGATTACTTGTCTCGCTCCTTGAGCCCATATTGCCACTTGACGGAACAAGTATCCACCTCCACTTGTGTGATGTTACTAACATAGAGGCACGGTGGCGTCCTTAAGTTTAAACTATTTCTTATTAAAATTCCAACCCTTCAGTGTGACGATGCACCTATATTGTTGTGATAACCTCAACCCTCGCTCACTTCAAGCCCCCGGAGTTTCATTAGCTGAAATTATATCAGGAGTGGATCGCTTAAACCAAGAAGCCTTAAAAATATATAAAATGGGAGGAGTGAAGAGTTGCTCCCAGCTCAACAACACGAGTATTACAGTGAACACAATGCGGGCTGCATATAGATATCATCCGGAAATGATTCTTCGAAAAACTCCTTCGAATCGTCGGGGAGTTACATCAAAACGAGGAAACCACCCATTTCGTCAGAAAAGTAATAAGGGGTAAATGTCTACTAAGTACCTGATAATCGTTTAAAATGTACAAAACATCATAAGGGGCATTTTCGGGTTTACATTTTTGATCGGATAATCACTCAGCTTGGAAAAATCGAGAAGTGGCTGGAGGCAGAAGTATAGATGAGAAAAGCACACACACAAAGGTTTGAAAACGTACAGACCGAGCGCGTTAACGCTCTGTCACTTGGTGGTTGGGACGGCGACTTCGATCCGTCAGTTCGAATCCCAACGCCTCTCGTCTCAACCCAGGGCAAAGCAATAAGTGGCCTTGAGCGAAACGATTGGATCAAACTCCAATCCTCCTCAGAGGTCGTTCTTTAGAGAACATTAGTGTGTCAATGTGATCTCAGTGCACGCAGGACTAGGCTTCTCCCCTCCCTTGCAAGCGGTGGAAGGAGATTCACCATCCCCAGAACCCTGGTAGAGGCAGAGTTACGCATACCACTCAACACCCCCTCTCCCTCCCAACAAACAGTTACATGTATGCATACGCGTCGCAGGTTCGGCCAGCCTTCTAGCGTGCTCTACCAACTGAGGACGTTGGGGCGAGTCGATAACATACACAGAGAGCCCAAAGTGATATATTTGTACGGGAGGCCTGAGGAAGGCCCACGCGTTTAGCTCAGACGGCACTGCTTCAGGCGCAGCAAGCAGTCTTCCGTGTAGCTGCTCCTCTCTCAAGTGTAGTTCAACGTCAAATTAACGCCGAAAACCCACAGAACCACCTCTCATAAAATAACGCAGATATCTGTTATCAACCAGATGTTAATGCTCTCGTTCGGCAAATGATTTCATCCTCTGTGGGGATTTCATCGAGATCGGGCGCATGGCGATTTGCAACCTGTGTACACAAGCGGTTCGAATCCTGCCCGACTGCAGCTCTTTAAACAAATTATTAGGTAGTTTCCATCTGATGTCTTCCCAGATAACTCACGTACCGTCGAAGCGCTCTTCTGCTATTATAGTAGACGGAGATGCGAGTTTTTGAAACAAAAAAGCTATGTCAATCTTAACATATTGAGGATGTGTGCGAATCGGAAAGAACGTTGTAAAGTTTTAGTGAGTACGAATAGCGCAGTTAAATAGTAAACGTATCAGGATCCGACAATCATGATGCCCTTAATGACTGTGAAATTGAAATCGAAGAGGTGCGTAACCTATATTTTTTGTATTATTAATTAGCTCTTGAGATAGAAAACATATATATACAAACCAATTATTTACTTAAATATCATTATAATGATAAGGCCCTTCACTCCTGAAATGTGGGCGTCTTCTGGAGTCGATTTCTCGCACAACCATGAATCCATCCTGAATCAGTCCTGAATCCATGCAGACTTCAACTCCCAGTTTTATTGTTCTTATTAAAGTTTTATTGAATCGTAATATATGGCTAGGTCCTACTATGAGTAGAAGATAACTATTACACTGAATTTTGTATAACTAACTATTATTAATTTACACCATTTGTCGTGGTCTGTCGGTTTGTGAGCGCGAGGTAGATTTTGGTTTGGTCACAGGAGATATGAGGATGTGACCCTTAGGAGTCTTTTAAGATTGCTAAAACCCCACGGTTTTCCCCACAGCGAGTGGTAGTGAACCTGCCAGCACCCCACGATTTTCACCACAGCGGGTACTAGATCTTTTCGGGAAACATACCCCGTGGTTTTCACCTCAGCGAGTATGCGAGGGAAAGGTTCTAGAGAGGGTCCGCAAGGTAGAATGAGGAGCTGGGTGAGCAAGGCGCCTTATAAAGGTGCTTCCACCTCGTCGCCCGTCTACCAACGACCGTTAACAGCCGTTGAGAAACGTTGGGAGTTGATGGAGGGGAACCCTTCCCGGCTCCCACCGAGGCTTCGCTCAGCTCTTCTTTCGCCTTGCTATTTACTGGTTGAACCTTAATATATTTACATTGGAGTGGAAGGGGGGGTACCATTAAGTAATAAGTAATTAATTAAGTAATAACATTATAATAATGTGTTATTACTATGTTTTGACAATTAGGTATCTACATATTCTAGATTACACTGCAAAGAACATTAAAAATTGCAGAATATCACAGAAGTAAGTTTCTTTCTACAGTTTTCACGGGCTAGCAAACGACATGGTTCGAGTTTGGTCGTAGGTTGTGAAACGCTCTATGTTTCAAGCTGTTTTGATGTCTGTAGGTTGCGAATCACCAAAAGCCGGATCTCCACAGTTCCAAGCGTCCAGAAGTGAGCTGAAAACGAAGGTCACGCACGCTCCAAGTACAAAATCGCTCAACAAGAAGTGCAGATGAGCTGCAGATCTAGGTACAGATGGACTTCCACGATGTGTTCCAGGGCTGAATCAAGGTAGTCTAAGTGAAGGATTAGATGGAGACCATCTAGTGGCTACTGACCTTTGGTGATTGGTGCATACGAGGCAATTAGACGTTGTTTGAATATGTATATCTCATTCGGTTTCGAGCAAATAGCGTGAATGAAACATGAGTCCTGTGGTTTCAAGTGGAAGCACCTCCCAAGGGTGTGGATGTTCCTAATGCATCCTTAATGAAGCAGTAAAGGAAAAATGAGCGCCGAGAGATAATTTACCGACATAAAACGAGGAAGGCGCTGAAGGTGATATGCCATTACACCATAAACGGGGGCGGCGGAATCGATATACCGCAAGGTCCCATTGAAGGAACAAACCGCCCGTCCTGATGAAGTGGGAACTGCGGCGATTTTGTGCCAGAAGGTGCCGAGCTGAAGATTATGACTGTGAAAAGGGAGAGCTCGGAACGGCAATAAACGCTTGAGAGGGAAATCCTGAGGTGCGATCTGTGGAACCAACGCACACAACCTCCGGGTCTCAACTTGGCTGTAAAGGTTCATTCCGATCCAAAAGGGAATTATAAAGCCTGGCGCATGAATAACGTCGAATAAATGGCCGCGGTTGCTCCGTGGGGTGCAGTTACCGAGTGCCGAGCGGCCCGGGAATGTAAATCCTCGACTCTTGTCACAGCCAAACCTATCACCGCCACCTCCCCATCCGCTTCCATCTTATTCCTCGTCGCTTTTCATCCTCCTTCATCACCTTCTTCTTTACCCGAAGGGGGAAAAGGAAAACCTCTGGCGTCTTCTTCATTTTTTTGGCCGTGTGTCGCAACTTCTCTCCCCGCAATCCTCATAAGGAAATGATGTGACCCGTGCCCCTGACAGCTCTTTTCCAATCGTGTTTCTATCATTCTGTGTGTGACAGGCTGCTACAACCCGCAGTTCGGAATCTTCTTTTCAACGGCTTATCCCTAACAAGCCGCCGCCGCGCCAGTTAATGTTCCCCGGAGAGCTGCATTGAAAATGTGTTTCCTCCCCATTTTTATTTTTTACTTCTTTTTTTCATCTTCTTCGTTATCCCGAACATGTCAAGAAAGTTGTTATTGTCGAGAAAGTTTTCTCGTTTTTCCCTCCATATTCTGCTTCTGAAGTGTCTAGTTTGGATCATCGGAAGAAGCCTCTGAAGCGAATTTTCAGTGAGAACTCGCTATAGCAATGGGTAAAAAAGTTTAGTATATGGTACTTTGAAAAATTGCTTGGATTTTTTTTCCGTTCCAGAACATTTTGAATCCAACCCAAGATAATAAATATAATTAATATTTAACATAACTCCAAAAACATAATGAGTCATTCTAGACGATATCTGACCGTGGCTACGAGAAAGAAAGTCGGATTCCCCCAGAGCATTTGAAAGTAAAGGAAGATGAAAGGAGGATGGACAATTTTCTAAACCAAGAATTTGGTCAAATGTTCAACTTAGCTGGGTCAAAAACCGCGGCCCAAACGCCCAAAATAAAATCGCTCATAGGTCATGCTGCATGACTGGATATGACATCCATTTTATGGTGAATAGTGGCAATTCAGTTTTAACGATTCATGACCCGAGAATGATCCCCGCTGATGAAAATTTGAAAAATAAGAAATTACTAATTTTTGACCTCAAGGATTTATAACGCGTTCAGTCATTGGCGCAATACGGTATTTTCTCAATATTAAAAAATAAAAAATAAATAATTTTCTATCACAAGGATTTATAACGTTTTCACTCATTGCAACCTTATTGGCGCAATACTGCATTTTCCATCCCGCCCTAAGCCATATCCATAAAGTCAAAGTCAGGAAATCCGCTGAAAACAGCAACGGATGGCATTGTCTAGTAGACTGAACATTATAGGGAATCACATTGCACTGCCTCTGGAACTAGGAACCGGAGCAGTCAGCACGAAATCAATTCGGGACTCTATTAGGAAATGAATCACGAGGTTCAAATTTTCAACTTTGGCCAAAAACACAGAAAATTTCGGAAAATACTGAAAATCGAGGAAAACGCAGTTGGACAGCTCAAGTCGGTCTCAAATTGACGCAGAATTTGATTATCCTCAACTTCTCTATACAATAAGCATGACTTTTATACTCACGCGAGGCGACATCAAGGTACGACGCATAAACTACAGCAAAAGCCCTCCAAGTCATCTGTACACGAATTATCATCGTAACTTCTCACCAAAACACGCATGCGCCACTCACCTGCAACAAAAACAAATGCGTCTTAGTAAACACCATCCATTATCAACCAAGTAACAGCTACATAACACTTTTACAAGTATCGACAGAAATTTTGCAAATTTAGGGATTTCTTGGCCCAGAAGAAACGAAGAGATCCCTGAAAATTTCATCAAAATCGGACCATAAAACTTCATGTATGTAGGTACCGCGAAAAGTAACCGTTGGAATCGTCGTAAAAATCTAAAACTTTGAAAGTATCCCTTGAGCCACTGGAATTATATATAACTGGCTGTATAGTTTTTGATGCCGACGAAAACAAGGAGAGGCGCCACGGCGCCGGAAGTGGCGCCGCAAGAGTAAAAAAACCGGTAATACTGGGATTTTACGACTTTAAACTTTCAGGATACACTGTCAGGCATCGCTTTATAGGTTTTGCTATTAAGAAGAAGCCAGTTAGTGGCGCCAACAAACCCAAAAACATACGTAAGTAAGCGTTTGTCTTACTGGAGATAATTGCGAGGCTACTGGTCAGTGGACTAGAGATGCAGTGTGAAAATAGGCGGAAATTCTGCCTAAATATCACGTTCAGTAATAGCTCATTTTCGTCAAGTTTTATGGATGAATATTTATCAACCGCTGACAGGATGATCGGTAGCGATTTGAAAGTAATTCCATTCGATTCAGCTGCTGAAAAACATGAAATACTATACCAAACACAGACGGCTGGTACCAACGTGGAACCATTCTCTGGCATCACGGTGGCATCAAGAACTATACAGCAAATTCTGGGGGCTTGAGGAGTACAGGTACGCTCAAAATTTCAAGTCAAGATACGAACTAACCTAAACTGAGGCTTGGAGAGCGGCACAGACATATATACAGGGTTTCCCTGTCCCTTCTGGAGAATCGATTCTACTCTTCACTTGGAACAAAAAATGCTCAGTAGAAATTTTTTCGAAAAGTTCTTCGTTTTAAAGATATCCGACAATTTGTATTTTTCCAACTTTTCATTACCCTACCACATAAAAACGCTAATAAATTTGAAAATATTGGGACTACAACAAATCCAATTACAACGTTTGAAAGAACGTTAAATTTCCTTAAGATTCTTCTGCTTTCAATGGTCATAGTTACTTAAAATGTTGGCCAGTATCAGTCGGAACATTTGAAAATTTCAAAATTTAAAATTGTGAAAAAGACTGTACGTTCTACTGAGGTTACAAAAAAAACCTACAACTTCTAATTTCGCAAGAACTTCTTCATCTAATAGGCTTTACATTGATATACCTACTTAGATTTAAAAATAACGCTGTAGTGGAGTTAAAAAATGATATGATTAATTATACCTGGTAAAATAAAACTAACGCTCCCTTGACTGGTTGAATAAAAATAATGCCGGAATATGAAGGATGGAATTATTACTTTACGAGGTAAAAATTAATTCCCCTCCCCACCAAATTCACCTCTGCTCATGTTTTCAAACGTTCAATTAGCACTTTTTAACTCTACTACAACGTTATTTTCAAATCTACGTATATCAATGTAAAGCCTATCAGATGAAGAAGTTCTGTGAAATTTGACAAGTTGTAGGTATTTTTTGTAACAGTAGAACGTACAATATTTTTCACAATTTTAAATTTTCAATTTTTCAAATGTTCCAACTGATATTGGCCAACATTTTAAGTAACTCTGACTATTGAAAACAGGAGAATCTTACAGGAAATTTAACGGTGTAATTAGATTTGTTGCAGTCTCAATATTTTAGAATTTATTAGCGTTTTTATGTGGTAAGGTAATGAAAAGTTGAAAAAACACAAATTGTCGGATATTTTTAACTGTCAATATCTTTATGTTGAAATAGGGTCTCCAAATGAGATGCATCCATGGGCACTTCCTCTATGGAACTGAGTTCACGAAGTATCCATAGCATTTTTTCTATTCTACACTATGTGTACAACGAATCGAATATAAGATATATTGTATAGCTCAAAATTAATCTACATGTATATAACATAAACATAATATTGTTTCAAAGAACTGTTATATTCTTCGTATATTCATGTATGGATCATATGCTCTATGAGCTGTATAGTTGGCACTTCTGTTATAGGAAATGTGGTGGGGTTTGCTAACCCCACTTCTCCTCTCACTCTCGCTCTCGTATCGTTGACGCTTTTCCTTCTACGATCCGTATTTTCTCATATTGTATAAGTTCTCAAATATACTGATTATTTCGATGACTTCAGTTTCAAGTTTCCATGTTTCTTAAGGCTATAAGACAGAATATGAAGTTGATTTTAACCAGTGAGTGAAGAAATGAGCTTGTACGAAGGGTTCAGCTCCCAAAATTCATTTTTTATTAGTCAAAAACCTGGGAAATTGTTTGAAATCACCATAAATTTGTATAATAACACTAGAAGTAGTATCAACAAGTGAATCAAGACAATTAAATGGCACTTTCAATGATCAATGATAATTTTTCAAAAACAGGAGCCTAGTAATTCGTGTTTTTGGAGGCCAAAATTGGTGGAAACCATATAATATGGCTATTTCAGTTATTGCACATGAAAGAAGCTATCAATGAACAGCCAACATTTCTGCAGGTTTGTCCAGTAGAATAACAAACCCACGTGACAAGGACTTTGCAGCTTTTTTGGAATCTAAGCACCTTGAAACGTAAAATTTGAGGAGGTGTTATAAAAATTTTTGCTGAGCACAGGTGGGTTATTCACAGAATAATAAAGCAAAACTGAGAGTTCATTTCGTCGGAAATAATTTTTTTTAATATTACGTCGACTCTCAGGGCTGAGTGGTGTGTGGCGTTAGTGGTTTGTGGGGGGGTTGTGGTTGTTCTTAATGGTGGGGGGGGGATGTGAGGGGGGAGGAGCTGAGTCGGTAATTTTATAAGAAATACCAGCAATAAAAATGTGCTGTGGGTCTTAACGCCTCGGAATGGGCTGTACAAAAGAGGGTGCAGGCGTGATGAGGAGGGAGGGAGGGGGGGATATTAGAGGAGTAATGGGGGGAGGGAGGGATATTAGAGGAGGATTCGTGAGGGGACGGGGGGGGAGGGGGCGATATTAGAGGAGTTTGGGGGGGTGGAGGGGGGGGAGGAGATAAAGAGCGGTAAATTCATCCGACTTTTTCCCTTCCTTCCCGGGTAATGATATGAGCGTTGGTGAAGATCACCTAACAGGCGCCGTTACGAGGAGTCGAGTGTCGAGCGGTGGGCGCGTCCGTGCGTCGCGCTGAGTGCGTGCGTGTGCGTCGTCATGTTGATGCGCCTGTTAGTGGGAGGGGGGGGGGAGGGGTTCGAGTCATCTAATGACCCGCCATCCGTCTTATTCACTTAAATCCAACAAGAGCCCCCCCCCCCCCCCCAACACCACCACCGTTAGATCCACCACTCGTCCTTCCGCACCCTACGTTACCCATCCCCCCCCCCCCCCGCCCACCAACCACCCACACCAAATTACCCCAGGGTCACACACGCTCTGATACAAACGGGGGTGAATCTGTCTTCTTTATGAAACCACCGACCCCCCCCCCCCCCCCCCACACACCACCACCCAACACCGCTCCATTCCGCCTCCTCAGTCCTACAGCACAGTCCGCCCCTGATGACCGGTTATTAGAGGACTGGCTTCAAGCCCAGAAAACCTATTAGTCATTCCAATGATATTTTCTCCTCCTTCTTGCACTTCCGTCACTTCCTCCATCTCACAACACTCACTCACTCACACACACGCAAACGACCCACCAGTCCCAAGACGTTTACTTTTCAATCCCGCACAGACCCCCCCCAGCACCACCATCATTCCCGTTTCACCACTGAACCCCCCCCCCCCCCTCGTTCCACCATCAGGACAACCACAACTTGCTCCTTTACTCAGAAATCCTCCTCCTCCTCAACCACCTACTCAGAAAATTCCCTCCTCCTCCTCCTCCACCTACTCAGAAAACCACACGAAGCCGCCTCCTCATCGATTCCTCATTCCACTGGTTTATTACTTCCCCATTCCCGAACAAATCGAATTGAAACAGCGATCAGGTCGATTGTTTTTATTATTCCCCATCACTAGAGACGAGATTTTTATGTATTTTAAAATGCGACAAATGCAACTGAAGCATGTACTCATCTGTTTGAAATATTTGAAAAATTTATAAAATATGTTCTGAAATATGTATAACGCTGCAAATTATTACACAACGGCTTCATAGATTACTGTTTTCAGTGGTCAATACCCTCGAGCTCCCTCCAGGAAAGCCATAAATCGAGTACTGAAGCCGGCCTGGGAATTAAAGTTTCATACAAATGCGCGGGATTCAGTAATTCAATAATTAATTTTGGATTCTACTCACTTCAAACATAAACCATCAAATTTTGAGGGGGGTATTTTTTTTTCTCCAAAAATAATAACCCAAATCAAATGGAATAATAAACCTAAATGGATAAACAGTTTGAAATCAAAATAAATTTGCAAATACGTACCTAACTAATACATCTGCCGTGGTTCCCCTCAGTGTAATATACGCCATTCACATATGTGATGAATTTAGAATTTCATCACGGTGGCGTGAGGAAAGGAAAGGCGCAGGCGGCGGTAATCCACCGATCATCTACGCCCGGTTAAGGGGAGATAGAGGTGAGTGTAGGAATTTACCCAGGCGGCGGTAATTCACCGATCATCTGAGAGGGGGAGCAAGGTAGAGGAGAGAAGAGAGAGCTAGTTAGAGGAAGTGTCGAATGAGGCTAAAGCCCCAGGATCCAGGGTTTTATAGGAACTGGAGGCCTCTCCCTCCAACCCCCTGTTAGGGGTTGGTGGTGGGGCCCCAGGTTGTGTACCCTGGGTTCTGTGGCCTGTCTCCCCACTCACTTGTTTATTGACGAAAACTAAGTTTGACATTAGAATGTTGGTGAGAGCTTAAAGTTACTAGTGGAGTGTTCCCGGGAGGGACTCACGACAACATATAACTTGCAAATATAGATTTATCCAATAAACAAGGAGAGAGGCGAGCTGTGCGACGCCTCAGCTGAAGCCTGAAGCCAGAAGGGTTACCCTCCATCGAACTCCCAAGGTCTCTCAACGGCCGTTAATGACCGTTGACAGGTGGGGGACGAGGTGGAGGCACCTTTATAAGGCGCCCTTCGCATCTGCTGTGGTGATAACCGCGGGGCGTTGGCTACCCGAAAAGACTCCCAACGAGCGAGCACATCCTCCTCTCCTACAACATACCCAAACCTACCTCTAGGCAGACGACAACACGATTTACACGTACATTCATTTAAGTATAGAAATCGAAATTTAAAAAAAAAACTAGGTATATAAACATCAACCGGAAACTCAGGTACATAACCAGCATCAGTACGACTATTCGACTGTGAATTTCGCGGCATTTCTCACCAGAAAACAAAGCGTCCAAGCCAAAATGAGTTTTCAACAATGAAAAATGTAATACAAAAATAATACTGTTTAGACAGCTCCCTACAACCATAGGCAAATGAGGATGTTCTTCAAAACTTTGAAAAAGCAGTTGAAATTGAAAAATATGTGTTTCATTTAATGAAATATTTCAAAATATGTGTTTCAATCAATGAAATATTTGGTTATATGTATCAATAGCGAAATATGTGAAATTCATCTGTGTTAAAGCGGTTCAAAAAGTGTCGGTATGAATACATACAGTTGAAAATCATGGATACATAGCCTAGAAAAAACGTCTGCCAATTCGATCAGGCAGTATAACCTCCTCACTTGAATCACATGAACGCATGGAATAGTTGGATAAGCTCATTCAGTGGGTAGGTGTAGGAGTATCCATGCATGATTTTAATACGGGACCATCTGCGATCCAACTCGCGTATACCCGCAAAATTTCAGCTCTCTACGACTATTTCTCGCGTAGTTAGAAGCGTTACAAGGTTGGTCACCAATTCATGTTCGCGCATGCACTGAGGAGAGTTAAAGTACGATTCCAATAACTTCACAAGGCACTATCCAAGTATTATTCCTGATCGACCCTCCGAATTTCCACTCATTTCAACGATATTTTTATGGTAGTTACGGGCGTTTCAAGCGTTTCACGTTTGCACATGCGCGGACGGAAGTTACAGTAATTCATCAATGATTTTGGTGGGGGAACATCTGTGACCCAACCCGCACCTACCCTCCAAATTTCAGCCCATTTCAACCATTATTTCGGGTAGTTATGGGCGTTACACGGAACTGATCACTGACAGACAGGCACGGAACCAAAAATGTTCCTTGATGTCTGAAACTTAAAATGGTAGTGGACATTTTCGTTTTGGAGTACATACATTTTTTTTAGCTCAATCACGAATCCAAGGATTCCCTACGTTCGGGTACATAATATTTTTGGTTTATTTTTTTTCAATAATGAATGAATAAATGAATGTTTATTTTAAACTGTTCGATTTTTTCTAAATTTTTGAGACTCCAGAGAATTCTACGATTTTGCCATAAAATTTGCCGTAAAGAGCAGGATGTATGTGGGCATCAAGCTGAGCTGAGAGCGCACATCATTGACCTCTACGCCAAGTTAGCGCTGTAGCGCAGTGGTCTAAGCGATGGGCTGGAACGCCAAAGTTCCCGAGATCGATACCCAACTGGGACTGAATGTTTTTTCACTCCACATCAACAATTTCCCTTCAGCACTTCATTTGTGTTTCTTTTTGCAATTTTACCTACTGTTTGCGATCGAAAAAATTATTTTAGTAACATTTAACAAACCTACAGACTACAAGGACGCCACTCGGTAAATGTACGATAGAGTACGTTTACATTTTGCTTATTACTCTGCTATGGTTTGTGAATTTATTATGCTGCTCCACCGCTGAATTTCAGGTTGATCCGCGCGAAAAACCAGAAAAGGAGTTAAAATTATTAATTAAATTTACGGTCGTGAGGAAGAAGCGGCGGGGACGCGAACTTACGAGACGGGTTCGAGGCGACACCGCTCGATGGCAGTCACCAACGAGTTCCGTCGAGTACGGATGGGTATCGACAGCTAAAACATCGATGCTTCGGCATCGATTTTTTTTGAAATTGGAAATTTTTTTTATTTTTTTCATATTTTAAAAATAAAGCCTTTATTCAAAAGAAGAGAAGACGAAGATACATACAACAATAAGTTTGTAAGTATAAGTATTTGATACTATACATTAAAAGCAGTAGGAATATTGGCAGTTTCTGTTCTCCAAAATTTAGAAAATTGTCCGGAGATCAGGAGTTGTTAATTAAAAAGCCTAGTTACAAAAAGGTTTTCATCATAATACATATAACTCTCTATATATACTCCACTGACAGAGATGAACGTCTTTAATGGCTTGGATAAACACGAGTGATGACGCTTAAATTAAGGAAAGCATTCACTCAACAAACAAACAAAAAATCACCAACCACGCGAAAAAAAAAGTTGCCAAAACTGTAACAAATACCACCTCCCTGTGTCGCTTCCGAAACCCGGTTGGTCCTTGTGAGAAAAAAAAATGCGTTGCCGTAGGGGGCGTCTAGCCGCCAATGGTTTGTATTCATGACGGTACGTTTATTGTCGAATGAAATCTGGGGGACACCCCCAGACCCCCGGATTATAACAGTTTAGATCAAGGATCAAAGCAAGGAAACATGGAACATGTTTTTCGAATAGGTACATGATAACAGAGGATATGGAGATATGTAGAAAAACGTCTGCTAATTCGAGTAGGCAGTATAGCTTCCTCACTTGAATCACATGAACGTATAGACTAGTTGGGTAGGTTCGTTATGATACGGGACGATCTACGATCCAACCCCTGTGTACCCTAAAAATTTCATCTCTCTACGACTATTTTTCGCGTAGTTAGAAGCGTTATAAGGAAACGGTCAACATTTTTTCATGTTAGCGCATGCGGAGAGGGAAATTACAGTAAGATTGCAATGAAGTTCATACGGAACCATCAAAGTATTATACTGATCTACCCTCCAAATGTGAACTCATTTCAACGATAATTAAGGTAGTTATGGGCACTCCAAGTATTTCACGTTTGCGCGTGCGCAGACTAAACGATGTTCATGATTTTGAAACGGGACCATCTCCAATCCAACCCGCGTATACCCTCAGAATTTCAGCTCTCTACGACTATTTATCTCGTAGTTAGAAACGTTACAAGGAAATGGTCAACATTTCATGTTCGCGCATGCGTAGATCAAAATTAAATTACCATTCCAATGACGTTGATTTGGAACTACCGAAGTATTATTCCTGACCGCCCTCCAAGTTTGAATTGATTTCAACGATATTTAGGGTAGTTATGGATGTTCCAATTATTTCACGTTTGCGCATGCGCAGACGAAAGTTACGGTACTTTTTCAATGATTTGGGTATGGGACCATCTGTGACTCAACCCGCAGGTAGTTATGGGTGTTGCAAGGCGTGTGTTTCACAGACAGACAGACACGGAACCAAATATGTTCCTCGATGTCTGAAACGGAAAATGGTATTGGAAATTTTCATTTTGGAGGACATGAACTTTTTTTTTACTCAATCACGAATCCAAGGCTTCCCTGCCTTCAGTAGTGAGGAAGCAAAAAAACGTCGTGGGATTTCCAAGCCTCAGACCAGCGACCTAATGCAATGTCATGTAATACACGTCCTCAGCTGCTATTGGCGTTTTCCAGGTAGGTAGAACCCCCTCGGCGGTTTTCGGCGAAGTGGGGTCTGGCCATGCTGTCCTCGGAGTTGGGTGGCAGGAGTGGGGTGGAGGGAGAACTGTGCGGGCGACGGGGAGGGGAGCCGAGTTCACCTGGACTGGACGTGGACGTTTGCAGCCCGGTTTACTCCCGTAACAACATGTTCCATGTTTTAAAAAAAATCTACCTGCGAAAGGGGAAGAGATTAGTTTGTTGACTCAAAATTCTTCTTAGGCCTATAATGGACAACTAAAAGGGAGCGCAATTGACCCGCACAGCCTCCCAACGCCCACAGCAAATTGTGCACCAATGAAAGGAAGATAAAAGTGTCAGGTACGACACAGGGGTGTGGTAGGAGGGTTAAGAATGAAGGAACTTGGAATAAAAGAACTAGAACCGACAAGAATAAGAACGTAAGTGACATTAAAATTGTAAAATTAAAACTTCGCATGAAAAAAATTATCACCAATCTGTTTTGGAGGACATGTAGCTCTTTTGATTTATTATTTTCAACAATAAACCTTTGGAATCGACCATGCAAAAAACATGTATAACCCCCCTCAAAATTTGGTTTACGTTTCAAGGGACGTAGTATACGAATATCGAATACGTGAAAACATTTCCGTCCGTCAGCCGTACCCCGTCCGCGGCTTTTTCCTTAGTTCACATGAACCAAAATTCACGAAATTTGGTACATGGGTCCCGTTTGGGCTCTAGTTGGTCCTCGAAGCTCGGCGTTACTATCACTCAACTCAAAGGGGTGAAAAATAGGGGTCGAATTGTCCAGAGTACCCCTATCTCGGAAAATCGTATTTTGAGGTGTGGGTTTTCTCGCGTTTTGAAATAGTTCGATTTTTTTCTGAATCTTTGAGACCATCCAGAGTATTTTAAGATGTTGTCATGCCACATCACTGGTCTCTCGGCTAGCTGGGGCCTATAATAGCACAGTGGTCTACCTGGATGGACTGATTCGCCAAAGTTCCGGAGATCGAAACCTCACCGGGACTGAATATTTTTTTCATTCTACACCACAACTTCATTTGTGTTTCCCTTCAAAACTTCCTCTGTGTTTCTTTTCTCCATTTTAGCTACTGCTTATCATTTATAGAATTATTTTAGCAACATTTAACACGTGATTTAGGTAGGGTAAAACCTCCTATTGTTGACACTGTTCCTTATGTTGACACTTTAATTTCAAAACGCAAAAATTAGGTACTGAGGCACTGTACACACTCGAAAGTGGCGTCATTCTACAGATAAGAATGTAATTATTAAGGTTTACCAACTCCAGTGGTTATGACAACGTTGTAGAAATTGTCTGGGTGATTTGAAACCGATGACAGCTGTATCAGTCACGCCAGCGGCGGATATCCTGTGTCTCGTGCTAGTGAGCTATGTCTACAAATTTAGACTTTTCAAGTCAATTATTATGTGTAAAAATTATATTTTCGCATCGTCTGCTCTATGAATAACATAAGGAAGAATAATTACGCATCAAAACCTTTAATTTCAATAGAAAAACGTGGTTATGTTAGGTGTCAACATTAGGTTCCATGAAATATGTTTGTGTCCTAATGTTGACACACTGTCAACATTTGGGAAAACTGTTGCTTGAGTTGCTGAGGGGATATTTGGGTTGAAATAATTTCGTAGAATATCGAGATCCTTGAATTTTTTCATTTTGCGAAGTGGAACCTTAGGTTGACATCTCCTGTTACCAATGTTGACATTCGGTTCCTAAAGTTGACATATAACTTGATCTTTTTGTTGTTATACCCACCCTGCCACCTCTTCAATACTGTTAGGTACAGCTACCCTGCAACAGACTGAGGACGG
The DNA here is from genome assembly GCA_954871275.1 of Leptopterna dolabrata. Taxonomy (NCBI): domain Eukaryota; kingdom Metazoa; phylum Arthropoda; class Insecta; order Hemiptera; family Miridae; genus Leptopterna; species Leptopterna dolabrata. Next base: position 112,103,444 of record OX940974.1, on the reverse strand, counting down.
TATTTAGGCCAACTACCGAAGGAAATCGTTTCCTGTCAGTCGAAAACGTAATTTGCAAATTGCCCAAGCGCAGTCGCTACAGAAGAAATACAGGGAAATTTCAATTCCCGGTTTCGATTCCTGTTCCTCTATAAGATGACCTACCTATATTTCGAAATCTTCCCTTCTCTGTCGTGGTTTAGGTACGATTCTGAAATCCTACAGAACTCGTTCTCATGTGTTTTAATTGTACATTTATATTAATTTTGAAGCCTTTCGTGAATTGAATTTTACCTAAATGGTTTTAAAGCCTCTTTTGTCCATTTAGGTACCTTTGGTAATTAGGTAGGACCTCAGGAAAACGAAGGGTAAATAAAACGTATTGGTGTCAACATTAAGACCAGCAAGTGTCAACAATTGGAATTTCTGAGAGGAAATGTGTCAACATTAGGGACAGAAATCCACTTTTGAAAAAACTCGTTTATGATAATCAACAAAGGTATTTAGGGGAATCTAATACGAGCAAACTGTTCACAAGGAACTCACAATTCATAATAACTACCCAAAAGTTTCAATTTCTGGAACACTTGCGTTCAAGGCGGTTTGAACTGATTTGTCTCTCTAATAGTGTCAACAATAGGCGGTTTTACCCTTGGTACCTAGTAACGAGTACGGGGTTAGGTACTAAGCTACGGAGGATTTGTGATCTACATAATATACGTATACAATTACTACGTAATATACGTACATATATTATATAAAAGGGTTATCTATACAGAGAGCTGTTATCCGTAACAAAAGGGTGTTCTGAACAGAATAGTAAACCGTTGTGTATGGATTTGTAAGCAATTGTAAGCTCTGATATAAGTGGGTTGTGTCATCGCATTTAATTTGTAATTTTAAAATACTGTTGTATTATGGGGCCCTGCCCTAAAACAGTGTTAATAAAGAAAGTTTAAAGTTAAATTTGCAGCGTTTTGGTTTATTATTCTGTGAATAATACACCCATGCATTTTTAAATTGTTTTACTTTACGGGGTGTGTAGATTCCAAAAATGCAATGTCCGTCCGCCGTCCACCGTACGCCGTCCACCGTACGCCGTACGCCGTATCACGCATAACTACTTCATTTTCGGTCCACAAAATTAGTTCTTTCACAGACAGGCTCCATTTGGGCCCCAGTTGTGTCCCAAAGCTTTGCAGCCCGATCGGAATATACCCAAGGGTGTTACGGGTGAAAAATTGGGGTAAAAATGGGGCTTTTTGGTGTTTAAGTAACATGAGCTTATGAGGCTTCGTTTTCCATGTTTTTTTTAGGACGAGGAGACCGCATACAAAGTCGATTTTGACCAAAGAGTGAGGTTGTAACGAAGGTTCAGCTCCCAAGATTCTTTTTTTTTCTTTTTTTTTAGTCAAAAACCAAGGTCATTGTTTGAAATCACCGTAAACTTATATAATAACACTAGAATTACTATCGCCAGGTCAATCAAGACAATTAAATGGCACTATCAATGATCAAACATATTTTTGTCAAAAATAGGAGCCTCATTCGTGTTTTTGAGGACCAAAATTGGTGGAAACCATAGAAATAGCTATTTCAATTATTGCAGTAGAATAATAAACCTACGTGACAAGGACTTTGAAGCGTTTTTATTTACGTATCAACTAACAATTTTGGATCCAGTGCAATATTTTTAGTTTATATAAAAATTTATCGACAGAAATGGACAAATTGCTCGCCGGGGGGAAGGTGTCACAACCGGTTATCGAAGGAGTTGATGAGCAAAGGGACGCTACAGTTCAACGAAGCAGATGTCATCTGGCACTTGAGTGTATCTGCCTTCCGCGCCATGTGAATTCTGTCAAGAAATAGAAGGCAGTCGTTGGGGCGTTTTTATCACATCCCGGGCGTTGTGGGCGCTCTCTATCTCGAAGCTTCCTCTGCCATTGATTGCTCGCTTCCGGCCCCACCGGAGGGGAAAAGGCTCGTGTTCTGATCTTGACCCTCGCTGTACGGACAACAGCGCTGCGATCCAGAGTTGCAAAGCGGCGCATTTGCGCGCGTTTACACGAGCGACCGACGAACAACTTCCCAGCGACTCCCTCCATCGGTCGATGTCGAACAATCACAATTATTCATATTTCAATAGGCCGAGAACCAACTGCCGGTGAGATCAAACGAAGCCAATATTACCGTGAGGGTCTGGTGACTGGGGGGCTGCGCTAATGACCCTCGCTCTGCCCCTCAATGGCTCACAACCTTACAAAGAGGCAACTCCTATCAGCTACCGCTCACAATGAAATAGAAAAAAAAAACTCGGCTTGCGGCCCACTTATCACAATAATCACATTTCCAATGCGGCCACCGCGTTCTCAATGGTCCCAGCCTTTGATGACGTCCCTCTGTAGCACAGTTCGCTCGGATGTGAACGATTCCGTCAACTTCAACTTGAGATAAGCGAATCTGCTGTCGTGTCAGGTCGAGGAAATACGAATCCTGGGCGATCAAATGAACTCGCTTCTTATCTTTCTCTTAAAAACGACCCAAAAACGAGTCCGCAACATCACCACAATGTCAGTGGCGAATTTCTGAGGCAGGTTGCGCTACACAAGCAGGAAAACAACAGTGTCAGCTCGATACTGAGTTAAAATCCGTCACTTCAGGGACGAACAAGAGCCGGACACCTGTGTTATCGGTTCAGTAAAATTGCAACACCAAACTTCGTCACTTGAGGGGGCGATCACCGCTAACCAGAAAAAGGTTCCACCGGATTCTAAAACCTTCAAAACGTCTGTATACGAACTTTCACGGGTGAAAAGCAAAATAGGAGAAATGAGGGCTTTAGACATAACTAACAATAACCAACCAGCCAGACAAGCCCTTTTGAATAATACAGCTTGCCCCTCCCTCGACAACCCTAATTGCCGTCCAGGTAGCAGGAGTCAATTGTCCTGACTCGAGGAACACTATCTACGAGAGAACCGCCAAGATGTTCTAGAGGGAGGCGACATTGCAAAAGGCGTGGTTTGTGGGTGACTCATGCTAAGAGGCCATCCCAGACGCCTTTCAAGCTTAGATAGCATTGGAGCCTCACTTGGCGAGTTGTTTTTTCCTCTACCGTCGTTTCTAATGATTTTGTATCCAACTGAGTTCCAAAATGCCCGCCTGCGACTGTATAGCTTCATTTTGAATGCAAAAACTCCGAGCAAATCCCAAGTATAACAGAGTATTTGGGGCATCACAGTTTGAACTGCGGTTTGGGACATCTAGAGGATTAAAATACTGAACTGTAAAATGTAATCCACAAATAAATTGTATAATAAATTCTTGTACCTATAAGATGTTGCCTGTCAATCTTGGACCACCCTCCAGCTTATTTTCAGTACCTATAGGTAGTACCTATGAGCGCCACATTTTGGATGAGATACCTACACCTTTGGACTCGGGAAATTTATGTTGAAGTTAATTGGCTTTATGGGCATTGCGTAATTGTGTTAAACAACTTTAAATCCGTCCAAAATGTCGGTACACATTCCTAGTTTCGAAATCAAGTGGCCCGACGGAATACGCATTATCAGTAACCATTAAAATATACAAAATTTGCAAGGATGTGTATTTTTAAGTGGGCGGATGGAGAGCCTTCAAGCATAAGTCATCCTACCTGCTGTCTCCTCTTCCTCTGGAAAAGTCTTGGAATGCCTGAACTAGTCGCAGACATCGGCAACTCCAGACAAAGGCAGAAAATTTCAATTCCCTGTGTCATGGATGAGAGTGTGGAACTTCAGAAATCTGCCTGAATCCTTGTTTAAAACAGAATAATTAAACAATTCTATAATTTCAAACAATTTTTTCTTCAATTTTCGTTTTCAAACTTGGAAAAGTGTATCATTACAATTTTTTATTGGGATATCTCCACTCTACAGTTCGATTTTTGCGTCGAATTGTTTCTTTGGGCCATCAGTTTTGGTTATATACAGGCCAAATTCTTTGACAAACTGGTGGGAAGGGTTCGTGATCGCCCCCTCAACGTTTCAAGATGTATGGATACCCAAATCTGCAATGTATTCCAGCCGTACTCGCGCTGTGTCATCAATACCTCCCTTAATTTCTGGGTGGTAGAAAACCGTTCTTTTGTATGTGGGCCCCATTTTAGCCCGTTGTGTTGATTCGTCGTCCCCTAATGAGTGAGAAATGGGGGAGGGGGATTTTATTCCCCATCATGATTTTAGAGAACATGTGATACCTACAATTAATGTGAAACCGTTCTCAAATCACGACGATTGCAGCGTGCGAGAACAGCACTCAAAGTTCCAAAACAAAATTAAGATACATTTTATTACAGCTTTTTGGTTACGAGAGTAGGCAAAATTGCCATTCATGTTCATAGAGTATTGCGTACAGAACAGTTAGGTACACTCAAGAGTTATCTAAGAAGAAAATAATGAAAGAACGTCTTGGAATAGTTTGCAGCGTTTTTCAGAACCTGGAAATATGGGGTTCAATACCAAATGCTTTTCGAGGTGATAATCACAGACATTTGTTACTAGGACACTGGAGTTATCTCGAGTTCAGCGTGCCAGGAAACTAAAAGCGCTTTGCTTGTTCATAGCGGGGTTTTTACAAATCATACTCACAGTTTGAACAATTAATCAAATTTTTCCCGATAGAACACCCTTCTGTTACAGATCACAGCTCTCTGTATAGAACACCCTTCTGTTAGGGATCAGGGCTCTCTGTATAGATAATCCTTCTCTACATGTAAATCGCAGTCCCTCCGTAGCTTAGTATCTAACCCCGTACTCGTTCACACCTAAATCATGTGTTAAAAGTTGCTAAAATAATTCGGTCGATGACAAACAGTAGCTAAAATGGCAAAAAGAAACACAAATGAAGTTCTGAAGGGAAATTGTTGATGAGGGGTGAAAATTTTCCACCACAGTTGGGTTTCGATCTCGGGAACTTTGGCGTTCCAGTCCATCGCATAGGCCACTGTGCTACAGCGCCAACCTGGTCGAGCGTCCACGTGCGTTTTCAACCAAGCTAGATGCCTGCATACACCCTACTCTTTATGGAAAATTTTGTAGCAACATCGTAGAGCGCTCTGGATGGTCTGAAAAATTCAGAAAAAAATCAAACTAGGTATTTAAAAAGGCGAAAAAACCCACACCTCAAAATAAAATTACCCGAGATTGGGATACTCTGGACATTTCAACCCCTATTTTTCACCCCTTAGAGTTGAGTGACAGTAACGCCGACCTTCGAGGACCAACTAGACCCCAAACGGGAACCGTATACCAAATTTCGTGAATTTTGGTTCATGGGAACTACGGAAAAAGCCGCGGACGGCGGACGGTGGACGGACGGAAATATTTGTACTCGATAGTCGTATTCTACGTCCCTTGAAACGTAAACCATGAAATTTTGAGGGGTGAGGGGGGCTAAAAATTTGTTTTCCATGGTTGATTCCAAAGGTTCATCATTGAAAATAAGAAACCAAAATCTATTGATATTATTTCGTACAGCAATCACTAGGGGGATTGGAAGGAGTGTTCTGAGGTGAACTTACCCGACGTGAGCATACTAGACGACTTATACTGCTTGTCTTATGAATTCCTCGTTTTACTGGCAGCTGCTACCCAGAAAGTTATCAATGGTTTATTCAACATATCTAATCGTACTTATATCCACTCGTATGACCAATAACGCTAAAAGGGAAAAATCAGCAAAATTGTACCTATATTTTTATTAATATTGGAAACAAAATAATGTACACCAGGGAGGAAAATCTGGGTGCAACATATGTTCTTTCCTCATTCTTTCTATGTCCTTCGGCACTGCTTGCCCAAAAATTCGATGCTGCTGAATGGTCTCTGAACTACCTCCGAAATTCGACGTCAAATTCCTGATATTAAATGGGTACGGTAATATAGATACAAAGAGAAATATAGATGGCTCGCAATCTAAATTTATGACAGCGGATCCCTCCGGAAGTTATGGTAATTTCACTTCTAATACTAGCAGAAATAACCCTTTGGATTGAATACAGAAGACATGAACTTGATCTGATGAGAAACTAAGCTGTGTACACAGCCATCATCCCAGAAAATTCCGTAATCATTCTCTACTTGATCGCAATAGATGAGTAATATCGCAATAGAATATGATCGCAATCAGACGAACGTTGTAATACACTTTACAGGCAATCAAATGTTTTATTTCAATAACGAGTAAAAGAAGAAGGTTTTACCCATTGTCAGTGGAGATAGTCAGAAACGAATTCATTTTGAGGGGGTTCTGAACGGTGAATTGGCAGTTCCAGTGAAAGCCGTTGAGAATCATTTCAAAAGAAGGTGCTCCCTGGTAATGAAAATGCGATTTATTCGCTGGAATACGGTTACTTGAATTTTGAGAGGCAAACGTAATCTGTGATTTGGAAATGCGCTCTGACTGTCCCTACCTCGAGCCGCGACTGGTTTGACGTCAGCAGTTGTTACCCGCCCGATTCAACCACCCACTTTTTCATTTCGCATTTTGGTTTATTATTTTCAGTAACGAACCTTTGGAATCTACCATGACAAAAAAAAAGTTTAACCCTCCCCCCCCCCCCCCCACCACTCAAAATTTTATGGTGTACCTTTCAAGGGGCTTAGAATACGAATATCGAATAAAATAATTTCCGTCCGTCCGCCGTCCGCGGCTTTTTCCTTAGTTTCCAAGGACCGAAACTCACGAAATTTTGTATATGGATCCCGTTTGGGCTCTAGTTGGTCCTCGAAACTCGGCGTTACTGTCACTCACTCTAAGGGGTGAAAAATAGGGGTTGTCCAGAGTACCCCTATCTTGGAAAATCGTATTTTCAGGTGTGGGTTTTCTCGATTTTTTAAATAGTTTGATTTTTCTGAATTTTTGTGACCATCCGGATTATTCCACGATGTAGCCATAAAATTTGCTATGCAATTTGCCGTAAAGAGCAGGGTGTATGATGCATCAAGCTGTGTTGAGATCGCACATCACTGGTCTCCTGGTAGCTGGACGGTATAGCTTAGTGGTGGAACTGACGGACTGATATGCTCAAGTTCCCGAGATCGAAACCGCACCAGGAAAGAATATTTTTTCACTCCTCATCAACAACTTCTCTTCAGAACTTCATTTGTGTTTGGTTTTGCCATTTTAGCTAGTGTTTGTCATCGACAGAATTATTCTACCGACATTAAACACATGATTCAGGTAGGTACCTAGTAACGAGTACGGGGTCAGGTACTAAGCTACGGAGGATTTGTGATTTACATAATATACGTATAGAATAGTAGATATATTATATAGAAGGGTTATCGATACATAGAGCTGTGATCTGTAACAGAAGGGCGTTCTATACAAAATAACAAACCGCTGTGTAGGGATTTGCAGCGTTTTTTATTATAATCTTAAATCCGACCAACCCACAGCGCTCGTTTTGTCGTATCCCACTCGACCCTTAATGAGAATACCATCCAAATTACGAAACACATAACCACCGGAATAGCCCACTGCGGTATAGCAACCAAGCCAAAGATTTCCAGTGATTACCAACGATTAGTTTGTTACACTGCCGGACTCGAAAGTCACAGATCGGGAACGGAGCCCTCCCAGTTCACCGAACTACGGATCTAGCAGGGAAGGGAATCGCGGAGAGCGAAATTGATGATGTGAGTACATCGACAACCTTCCAGAGAGGCGAGAGCCGCACCCCTTTGATCAGAGACAGGCATCTGGCGGAACGTGAAGTGATATTTGTTCAAGTGATGACAGATTTGTCTATGCGACCCTCTCATCCACTCAAGCTCATCCCTCCAAACACTCCCTCTGATAGTCTGTTTCACCAGATCACTCGACGTAACTTATGTTTCACATTTATTTTGAGCTATCCATCACCTGGAAGCTGCAATATCGTGGTACTTTAATCATTTAGAATCCAGTTCCTACATAACATCGGTGATGTTCCCAAGGCGAACTTCCGACGCAGCGTTTGCAGTGAATGTGAAACGAACTAATCACTCGCGATGAAATCGTGGAAAACCATTTAAAATAAAAACTAGTTACTGAAGGTTGTATATTTTCAAATACACGAAAAACTAGCTTCCCTAGCAGTCAGTAGCTTCCCTAGTTGCTTCCTAGTTAGGGAAGCTACGACTGAGAAGAAGATAAGGATCAGTATACCGAATTATGGAAATATTTCCGATAAAACTGGCAAAATATCAACTTCTAAAGGGTTTAACGTATGATGTAATACTAAAATAACCTCAAATCTTCTCAAGTTCAGTTGAAGATAAAATATTAATGTTCAATTTAAAAATGGTGTGTATACGGTAAAGAGTGTTCTTGTGGACTTCACTATTGTGATCAAACTGGTAGGAAGTTTAGAGGAAAGATAAAGGAACACGAATAATATTTCATGGATAATAAGAGTGCTTCGGCCTTTGCAAGTCGCTTGAATGAATCCAGTCATAGCTTTAATTTTGATCTTACAGATAGACGGTTCATTGAGTATCTTCATTTTTGACCGAAAGTGGACTTGGATGTACTTGAAAAATTCTAAATTATTAAGATTGATGGGTTGGGTAAATCTTTTAATGATGTAATTCCTTTAGGTTTTTCTCAATTATTGCGTTCATTTGTGTAACAGCTTGGTTCCTTCCCTCCACCCTTTCAGCCCTACCTTCCTTTCACTTTTTGGCATGCACATCCACGGCCAATCAGAATTGACCCCCCTTCACTCTGTTCCCTTCACCATTCATCTTCACAAAATCCCAATCGACCACCTTTCACTTTTGGGACTATTTATAAGGTCACCTCTCTCCAATGTGCCTCCAGTTACTGACGATGGTTTGATTAATTACCGAAACCGGTATAATAGTGTATTTTTCGTGTATTAGTGGAATAGACAACCTTCAGTAACTCCGTTTTTATGTGAATGTGAAACTTGAAATGACTGAATTCAACCTTGGTCTTCATTTCCCCTTGAAAGCCTGACGCAAAAGAATTGGGATTTGAGCGTGACGAAAGATGGCAGTTGTTGGTGCAGAAATTGGATTAGGTCCAGGACAGATGAGTTATTTGACTCCTGTGACGTTTGAAAATACATTCTTAGACCATCGCCCGTCAACACTTGGATTTTACGAGCCTTGCGGAAACTGCTCTTGTTTTGTTAACTAGTGGTTTCATGTTTATCGTTCACACCACCGAGATAAGAATAGGACGGAGGGAATTGAATCCCGTTCTGGTTGAATGCAGCCCAATGGAGTAGGTGGTAGCTCTCCGTCAGTGGCGTAAAGCAGTGGAGACGGGAATCCAACTCCTGTCGTTCCAGTGTTGACAGAAGATAGTAACAAGATAAATAACTTGAGACTGGCAGTTCGTATTTATAGGTAAGTGGATTATCACGTTTGAAACGATTTTACGAGTTCAGTAGAACGAGTCGCTTTCATCTCAAGTTCAACACAGTAATAACTGCGGTCAAAGCAAATCCTGTTTGCCGTCTTCTAATCGATTAATAGGATAGGATTAATAGGAAGTCTGCTGTTCAGATTGTTGGAACTCGGATGCTCATGGAATGTAGAATATAATGAAGGGGTGACAAGTTGGCCAAGGAAGGGGTATAAATGGCAATTATCTGGATGTCAAAATATCTAAGGAAGACTTTTGTTCCACTATTAATAAGTATTATAGAATGAAGTGGGAAATTTCGTATAAAAGATCAAGCAAATGACAATTTTATAGAAGAATTCATCCCGTACTTCCTTCTGTACCTTGGTACAAGAATATTAAGAATAGGGGAATGGTCGTGACCTTGTCTAGACATCGACCTAACCACGGTATCTGAGTTGCCTATAAATTTAAAATTCAGATCGTAGACACACCATAATATTCCAGGCGTGTGGTTTGGAGGAAGGAAAGTTGGAGCATAAACGGTGATCCTTTGCTCTGCGTACAGCGATGGGCGCGGGCCTTTTTTTGAAGGAGTTACACGCCTCCTCGACCGTTCGTTCAATTATCATCAATTGGTTACAAATGTTTTAACCAACAGAATTGTGCATTTATATTGATTTACGCATTTATCAATGACTTGAACATTTGTGTGTAATTGAAGCAGACAGGTAGGAAACAGAGTTATTGTAATCTGAAGTAGTATTATGAACTAATTAGCCATGGCTTGGCTAATGCTTGGCTTTTTTGTACAATGCCGATTTATTTAAAAAAATTGATTTTGATGATTTTGAATAATGGTGAAAAGGAAAAGGACAAAGGCTCACTTTCGTGACGTCGTATATCAACATACTCAGCGAATCTTTCATTTTTGTGGCAGTTTACATCCACCCCTGTATAACCGGGAGAACATAATTATGGGACCTTGATTTTCCGATGCTCCTCTCCTTCATACTCAACGCGGCACTCGTTCGTAAACGTCATTAAACCCAATCCTGGTAAACAGAACTTGTAACTAAGTTAAGTCTTGGTACGTGCACCACTTTTTGCCTCAGAGTTCGCTTAGACTGATTTTGTTTAAACGATTTTTTCGCACCGATTCTAGCGGTACCACAACGATTTCTGTGGGACTGGCCGCCGACATGAGAAATAATGACAATGGGCTATGCGCATGGAAAAATCAAAAATGAAAAAAAAAAAAAAAACTTCATGCATTATGTCATTTTAGTTGCTGCAATACATGATCACCTGGTATATAACACGGCAATAAAACGTCAGAGACTTGGAAATTACCATTTGAAAACGCGTTGGTTTGAAGCCTTGCGCGTTTGGCCAAGGCCTGAATAGGAGAGCAATTCATACGTCAACACACAAGAAAGTCATGTTACGTCCTCCATGAAATCGAGCTCACGGATAGCACAACGCCGTCACCTGATCGGGAATTTGGCGAAATCGAGCATTAACAATGACTTTCGCGTGAGTGGTGAGTTCAATAAAATTCCAGCGTCCGTTTTTCGTTGTGCGTGCCTTTTTGTTTCTCTGTTTTCCTTTCCTCAATCTCAAAATGTTTTCTTTTATATTTCAAGGTGCGTAGATTCCAAAAATGCAATGCCACCACTTCGGTTTGAAAAATTAATTCTTTCGCACACAGGCTCCACTTGGGCCCCAGTTGTGTCCCGAAACTTTGCAGCCCGATCGCAATATATCCAAGGGTGTTATAGGTGAAATTTGGGTGTAAAAATATGGTTATTGGTGTTAAGTAACACGAGCTTGTGAGGTATCGTCTTCCATAGTTTTTTTTAGGACGAGGAGACCAAATATGAAGCCGATTTTGACCAACGAGCGAGGAATTGAGGTTCTAACAAAGTTTCGTTTTAAATTTACGTTAAATTTTGGTCTAAAATCGTCGTTCTTCCGCACACAGTTTGGGTCCCCATTTGGGAACACACTTGGGTCCTAGTTGTGCTCCGAAGCTCGGCAGCTCGATCGGAAAACACCCAGGGGTGTTATGGGGGGAAAATGAGTGTAGAAATACGTTTTTTCGAGGGATTTTGGGGTTCTAGTGAACACGAGCTTGTGAGGTATCGATTGTTATTTCCTTTTTTTAAATTTTGTTTTAAAAGGCGAGAAGACGGAATATGAAGTTGATTCTGACCAAAGAGTGAAGACTTGAGGTTGCAACGACGTACAGAACGAATTCTCGTTCTCGTGATTCACTGGAAGAGTACCACGGTTCAAAAATTCATTTTTTATAAGTCAAGAACCTGGGAAATTGTCTGAAATCTCCATAAACTTGTAAGTATAACAACAATAAAAGTAGTATCAACAGGTGAATCAAGACCATTAACAATCAATGATCAAAGATAACTTGTAAAGAAAAAAGAAAAAAAAAGAAAAATTAGTGTTTTTGGGGGCCAAAATTGGTGGAAACCATCAAAAACAGCTATACTAATTATTGCACAAGAAAGAAACAATAAATGAACATCCAACATTTTCTGCAGGTGTGTCCATCCAGTAGAATAATAAACCCATGTGACAAGGACTTTGCAGCGCTTTTTTCTTTTGTTTTAAATCCCGTTTTTCGCAACTTCATAGCTGTTCCCTATCAATAAGAAAATACCACTGAAAATCGTGGTTGTGTGGACGTTATCAGGGCCGTTTCAAAAAGAATTTACTTTTCTTTCCTCGTGGATTTGGTCCCTCAGGAGCGGGCGATCAACATTAGGTACCGGTTACACGTACATAAATCAATTAATTATCCATTCCTGAATTAACGAGGTCCGCGAAGCATTCGAACAATCAGAATCGTTTGACTGCATATTTGATAGTGTGGGAGCTCTGCTACGGGAATCACCCACTCACCGCAGGTTAGTCGCGTTTGTGAATCGATTCCCCGCACCCGACCGCAATCCGTTTGGAGCGCAAAGTCGGTTTGGAGAGCTCTCGGCGTTGATCCCCGGCCTCAAGCATCGAGTGGATCCCCGTTCGCCCGGGGGACCTACAATTCTCCCTCGGGCACGAAAGGTTTAATTCTCATTACGAACGATAAGTGCGAGTCGTCGACGTCTATTTCGGGACGCCGCCTGACGTCACGCACGGCAGACGCTCGTCTTTCATTCATCCAGAGCTCGCCAACCTAATTATTAGCTACGCCTGCGCATATCGTCACCTCTCGGACATCGCCAAGCTTCAGTTGTGTCCGTTTCGCCTATTTTTTCTCCCGCCATCTTCACATATAACTTTTGCAATTATTCTTCCTTCACAATCCTGAACAAGAACACTAAGTAAAGTGGCTCAGGCAACGCACCGCTTTTGGTTTACCTATTATTCTGCAAATAACACAACTGTGTATTCGCTCAGCAAAAAAATTGTATAAAACCCCCTCAAATTTTGGTTTATTATTTTCAATAATGAACCATTGGAATCGAGCATGAACAAAAAAATTCTAACCCCCCCCCCCCCCCCCTCAAAATTTGATGGTTTACGTTTCAAAGTATGTAGAATCCGAAAATGCAATAAAAATATTTCTGTCTGACCGCGTACGCCGTACTGACCACTTTTCTTAGTTACCATGAAACAAAATTGATGAAATTCGGGTTATAGGTTCCGTTTGGGGTCTAGTTGGTCCTCGAAGCTCGACGTCACTGTCAGTCATCTCTAAAGGGTTCAAAATAGGGGTTGACATTTTCAGAACGCCTATACCTTTTTCTTGGTTCTCTCTGGAACGCCTATACCTGGTGTTTGGAAATCTTTTTACGGTTTTAAACAGTTCTCGAACTTACGAGCTTTTTAAGATCACCCGGAGCATCGTACGTCCAGCCGTTCGTTCACAGTAAGGCCCCGAAGGTTTGCACCGACAGACATTTTCGACAGCAGGGTGAATGAAATTGTACACATTTAGCCCAAATCTCGTCAGCAGGGACGCGCTAACAATCGGTAATTGGCCCGAGATAAAATCATTGCTAGGGAGCACCTGATTATATCACGGAGTATGAAGTCGAGTTGGTTGTTCTGTGATATTATTTCATTTGAAAAATGATGAATCTTTTGGAGTTTGTTGATAGGTAGTGAAACTTGAACAAACGTGTAAGTATTATTGATGGGTAAATTATGATTACACAATGGTAAATTATTACACAACGGCAAATTATGATTACACAATGGTAAATTATTACACAACGGCAAATTATTACACAACGGTAAATTATTACATAACAGTAAATTATTACACAACGGTAAATTATTACACAAAGGTTCATCTATCAAGAAGGGGCTGGATTCTGTTGATCGGTACTTTTGCAACTTCACCAACCGTTGAAGTATTATTGATGGGCAAGTTATTACACAACGGTTCATTATACTTGACCGCGAGGGTAGGTTTTGACCACAGAAAACAGTGATCTACGGAGAAGGGACATCTATTTCACTCCACATCAACAACTTTCCTTCAGAACTTCATTATTTGCATTTCTTTTTGCCATTTTAGTTACTGTTTGTCACTGACAGAAATATTTTAGCAACATTTAACTCGTGATTTAGGTAGGTACCTAGTAACGAGTACGGGGTTAGGTACTAACCTACGGAGGGTCTGCGATCTACATAATATGTATAGACTAGTACATATTATTTAGATGGGTTATCTATACAGAGAGCTGTGATCTGTATTAGAAGGGTATTCTGTACAAAATAATAAACCGTTGTGCGTTTTTTTCTTTTACGTTTCAAGGTGCGAAGATTCCAAAATTGCAATTTCCGTCCGCCGTACGCCGTATCATCCATATCTACTTTACTTTCGGTCTAAAAACGCTGCAAATCCCTACAAAACGGTTCATTATTTTGTACAGAACACCCTTCTGTTACAGATCACAGCTCTGCATAGATGACCCTTCTATATGACATATGAACTATTCTATACCATCATATTATGTACATGGCAAACCCTCCGTACCTTAGTACCTAACCCCGCAATCAATACCAGGTACCTACCTAAATCATGTGTTAAAAGTTGCTAAAATAATTCTGTCGATGACAAACAGTAGGTAAAACAGCAAAAAGAACTACAAAAGAAGTTCTAAAGGGAAATTGTTGATGTGGAGTGAAAAAATACTCAGTCTCGGTAGGGCTTCGATCTCCGGAACTTTGGCATATCAGTCCTTTAGGTAAACCACTATGCTATAGATCCCGGCTAGCCGAGAGACCAGAGATGTGCGCTTTCAACCCAGTTTGGTGCCTCATACACCCTGCTCTTTACGGCAAATTGTATAGCAAATTTTATGAATTTTATGGTAACATCGTAGAATGCTCCGGAAGGTCTCAAAAATCAAAAAATCAAAAAAATCAAATTATTTCAAAACGCGAGAAAACCAACACCTCCAAAAACGATTCTCCGAGATAGGGGTACTCTGGACCTTTCAACCCCTATTTTTCACCCCCTAAGTTGAGTGACATAACGCCGAGCTTCCAGGATCAACTAGAGCCCAAACGGGACCCATGTACCAAATTTCGTGAGTTTTTGTCCTTGGAAACTAAGGAAAAAGCCTCGGACGGCGTACGGCGGACGGACGGAACTTATCTTATTCGATATTCGTATTGTACGTCCCTTGAAAAGTAAACCATCAAATTTTGAGGAGGGGTTAAAAATTTTTTTTTCGTGGTCGATTCCAAAGCTTTATCATTGAAAATAAGAAACCAAAAATCCGTACTTTCGCACACAAGCTCCATTTGGGCCGCAGTTGTGTCCCGAAACTTTGCAGCCCGATCGCAATATACCCAAGTGTGGTATGGGTGAAATTTGGGTGTAAATATATGGTTGTTGGTGTCTTAGTAGCATGAGCTTGTGAGGTATCGGTTTCCATGTTGCTAAGCACAAGGAGACCGAATATGAAGTCGATTTTGACCAAAGAGTGGAAAATTGAGGTTTACCGAAGTTTCAGCCTTCAAAATCATATCAAATTTTGGTCTAAAATAGTCGTTTTCCCGCACGCAGTTTGGGTTCCCATTTGGGAACACATTTGGGTCCTAGTTGTGCTCCGAAGCTCGGAAGCCCGATCGGAATACACCCAGGGGTGTTATGGGGGAACACTCTCATTTTCTCCAAATGATATAATATTACAAAAGGAAAGGTAATTTCAACGATGAACAATTTTGGAATAGATTCTCTAAAACCAAAAACAAGGGAAATTTGAGTATTTTTTACGCGCAAAAGAATTATCTGAATAACCAGACAGAAAACGGTAAGAAAGTTATCACGTGCGTTATCTCGAAAATCCGCTCATCAGTTTATGCTGAACGAATTGCGATGAATGTCTAAGCACAATGAAATCTTGACCAGTAAAGAGAGTTGGATAGAAGAGAGGAGGGGATGAGTTATAAGGGGTAAGTCTTCTCTCTAGCAACACGAATCCACCATGATCCACAGGTTGGTTATTATCAAATCAACGAACCCTAAAGCAACCAACAGCAATGAAAAATTCAAACAGCCAGACGAGCATTTAGTCATTTTATTTGAGAATGACAAGTTGAGTAATTTTACCACGCATCATTTATCATGGAATCCTAAACCGTGCAGCGCACGGGCAATTCGAATAATGGATGAGCTCTTTTAGAGTTGGCCAACATCGCGACTCGTGGTTTCAATTATGATGCAATTAATCGGAAGTAATTAAAGATTGTAATCACCAATGTTGGGCCGAGTCGAAGGGTTGGGGGTAGGGCTGTACTTAAAGACCTACATCTAGGAGTGGAGAGCTGTAGGGGAGAATGTGGAGCAGCGCCCGTTAGACTGAGGCGAATGCTATTCATTATTCACAACCCCCTCGTTTCTGAATAATTATTCATCACCAGAAGAGCATGTTCTAACAAGACACTCAAGTTTTTATGGGCACTTTTCCACAACGAGCGTCATATCAACGTCACGTTTTAATGTGTTTGTTAAGGAACTTGCTCCGAGAAAAAAATTAATAAAAAATAAAAATTAGGTCAAAGAGAATGAGCAGGCCACTGGGTTATAGCCAATACGCAGAGAACTTAGTGAGTAAGGAATGGGAATTTCGATTCCTTCTGACGAACGGGGCTCCGCATTTTGGGAAACTCGGGGCAGAGCGCAGCACCAGCCAAAACATTCGATCAGCTACGAATAAGGATAAATATTTTTCTATTTATTCAAATGACACGAACCACTGAGTTCCCTTCTCTTTGTTGTCGTAAAAACAGCTGCAGGGATATGAAGAAATTTTATTTTCAATGTTGTAAGTAAATACATCACACTCGGAGAAGGAGGTTCATAACCTATTAGCGTCTATTTGCGGTACAATCCTAGTACAACCAAAGAACATAGTTTTCAGAACGTCGATTTCAACTCGATCGAGCTACATTTATCCGTAGCTACCGAGGTAATAATATAAATAACCGGTTCGCGACATAATGATGAACTGAAAGAACTTTATGTTAAATCATAAATCATAGAAAAACCAGCATTGCATTGTGCACTGATTTAAAAATCGCCTTTTACTACATACGACAGGATACATTTTTCCAAAACATTTTTGATTCAGAGCAGTGAGGCCACCTAACCCGATGGCCAATGTATATCTGCTTCCAAACCAATATGTGATGCAATTCATATCTATATATGATACCTATATATCTAGATCTACGATGATATATCATACCTGAAGGTATTTTAGAAATCATCCGAGGAATAATACAGAACTTTAGTGAAAACTACCGAAGGAATGACGGACTCGAATGATATGAGGTAACCCCTTAACTGAGGAAACCACACGGGAGCTAAAAAGAAGACTAGCTCTACTCGAGGCGCTCCAAGCGACGATACTAATTTGTTCGACCAGACCCGAGGCGTGTAGTTATACGATGGTAACACGTTGAAACGAATACGATCAAAGCAATGGAGAGAAGTCAAACGTACGGTTTTCAGAGCGCTCTAGGGGGAATGTTAGTGGAATTTGTATCTGTACTCCCCAGACACTACTACTTCTACCCACACCAGTACTTCTCCAGAAAAACAGATGAGTTTTTCTTCAATTTTCAGCTTTAGTGAGTCGAGAACCCTGTTTGTCTCCTACGCCAGCGCCCCTCGATTTATTCAGGCCGACGCTGACTGCGTGTTAGCCCTGAATTACTTAGAAAATTCCCTCTTACTTTAGATCTTTCTTTCTAACCTACTGTAGTGAGCACGTGAGTACTAAGATCGTCTAGACCAATCTTCCACGCAGAAGGGTTATCGAATCAATATTTAATTATATAATTTCTCATTCGATTGCACATCCACGCAAATTACTCTGAAAATACATTATTTTTTCCAAGATTTCGTTTTTGCCGTGCATATTTCAGGCACCGATTGTACAAAATGTCAGGAAAGAGCCCTTTTATACATTGCCGAAGTCCATCTGGTATTGGATATAATGCCCTTGGATCGCATTTAATGCCCAACAACATACTTTGCCGAGAACATGAATACACTAGTTTTACTCATTATCACATTAAAAAGTTGAATACGAGTTTCGCTTATAATACGCTTGGTACGTTTAACGTTCAACTGCGAAGCTGAATGTCACCTGTTAAGTTCCACGAACCATCAGCACGCCACAAGTCGGGAAATGATCTCCACTGAAGATGAAAAGGCTTTTACGGTGAACTTCATTGAGGAGTGCAGATATACGACCCAGTTCGGCTTAACTCGACGAAGTAGTAAATTTTACTATTGTGACCAGCAGAACTCGAGGGAGAAATGCAATAATTGTGATCTGGTGAACAGCTCTGAAGAGTGTGGAAACAGTGCACCTTCAGCTGATGCTCTTCATATTAGCTGTCCACCAAAAATAAAGAGAGAACTGATGAAAAATCACCTAGTATGGAATCCTGTTTATAACATTTGTCGTGTTCGTTTTGCCTTTCTCAGGTGCTGGTTCATCTTCAAGTGTTTGACGACTGTCAAGTAAATGAATATTGTATGATGGCAATAAGGATAAGTAGTAGGTATCGCACTGAAATGCGTGAGTTCCTCTTCAACTGAACTCAAAGCGTTTGGTAGGGGCCGTGCGTTTTCAAACGCGCGTTGGTGTGATGCGTTACCGCAGGAGCTACGGAAACATGGCTTAAGCTATGCAATGGGCTGCACCTCTACGTTGCGTTGAAGCCAACGTCCGTTAGAGATTTTCAACGTCGGCATGTTGCGGCAGCAACGCTCAACGCATGCGTTCGAGAGAGGGGCAGAACACAAAGAATCCAACTGAGCGGCTACATCAGTTACTTTTCAATACGCGTTGGAGCAGGTACCTGTATATTTAGTACTGATTTCCCCACTCTGCAGTATTGCATTAACGCACGTAGTTGTAGTCACTGAGAAAAACGCTGCAAATTACTACACAACAGTTTATTATTTACCTGTACAGATGCCCCTTCTGCATAGATCACTGTTTTCTGTGGTCAATACCTATCCTGGAGCTACCCCTAGGAAAGCAGTAAATCGAGTACTGAAGCCGGTCTGGGAATTACATTTTCATAAAAAGCAGTATGTAGAATAGCTAAATTCAGGTGTACATCTGAAGGTAAATTGTTGATGTGGAGTGCAAAATCTTTTTTGATCCTGGCTAGGATTCGAACCTGCGACCTTCACCATGGCATTCCCTCCCCTAACCAACAGAGCTACGGGGTGACTCAGGTAATAGGGAAGTGACGTGCGCTCTCTAAGGTTAACGCCTGCATACACGCTGCTCTTCAGGGCAACATCGTAGAATGCTCCTGATGGTCTCAAAAATTCCGAAAAATCTAAATATTTGAAAACGCGAGAAAAATCCACACCACAAAATACAATTTTCCGAGACAGGGGTACTTTGGATATTTCGTCCCATATTTGTCACCCCTTTAGAGTTGACTGACAGTAACGCCGAGCTTCGAGGACCAACTAGAGCCTAAACGGGATCCGTATACTAAATTTCGTATTTTGGTTCATGGGAACTAAGGAAAAAACCGGGGACGGACGGAAATTTTTTTATTCGATAGTCGCATTATACGTCCATTGAAACGTACCAAAACCATGAAATTTTGAGTGGGAGGGGGGGGGGGGGGTTTCTTTTTTATTTTTATATATTTTTATCGCGGTCGATTCCAAAGGTTTATTATGAAAATAATAAGCCAAAATCACCGCGCGATGGCTCCTGCGGTACCGCACCGCACAGACGCGCGTTGGAAAACGCACGGTGTGTCCTCAGCCTCTGACGTCGGCGATTCCATCTCAACCAGCTGAACGTGACTCCAGAAAGGAGGACGTCCCGCCCAGGTGACCTCGACCCAATAACGACGTAAAACCGCGGCTGATAAAGCTGATCCGCCGCCCTCTAAGAGGCAGAGGGCTGTTGAAGAGGTTCTGTCATCCACGCACGTCACTCATCTCATTACTCGTCCTCGAGGGGGCACCCGCCAATATTATGATGGGGATCACCCACTCACTGCCACCGCCCATTTATTCTTCACGCCGCCTTCTCAATTAGTTCGCAGCGTCGTGAAGTGCGAGGGAACAACTTGAACAGGCGTGAAATATTGAGTGATCTCTCAAGAATTGCCTACCTTCTCTGCTCAACAGCACTGGGTCAGAGATTCCCAAACAGTTTGCCTAAGAGCTTTTCCACATATCTAAAAGCGACGCAGTATGCACACGGGTGATTCCAGTTGCTCTGAAATTCAGAGTTTGGACGGGAATGATTCTCAATAAGGAGAGTGTGGAACATAGAAAACGACGTGAGCTGTTCAGACGTTTGGGAGGAGTTGATAACCAGCGCAAAAAGGAAGTTCCAGTCACGCAGCATGATGACATGAGCAAATTTTCAAGTTGGCAAGTTTTAGCTATTTTTGACTACTATTATTAATTTGACTGAATAAGTATATTTTTAGAAGAAAAATATTTTCAACTACTGAAACAGTCTTTTTGTGTCTCTAGTCAACCTTCTACACTGCTTTTGATAAACTTATACCAACTTTTGGTGATTTCAGTCATTTTTCTTAAACATAGGTTTTTTTTTTTTTTTTTAAAGAAATTTTTGACACCCAAAAGCTTTAACCTACTCTTTTGAAAGAAATCTGTCTGAGCAGTGAATTCGTATTTTTCTGTCTCGAGTAACCATTCTACACCGCGTTATCCAATTTATATCAATTTCGGGAGATTTGCAGCAATTTTTGGCGATTTTTAGCGAATGCTGACCGAACGAGCTGAATTTCACCTACTAGCTTTGAGGAAAAATCCAGGCAACGCGACGAACTACATGCGCACACCTGGAACACTTGCATATTTTACTTGAAGAAGTTTTTGTACCTATTAGTGATCGTAACGGCAACAAATTTCCAATAACGAACGATCGCTGTCGATCGAAAAATTGTATTCCCTCCTCTTTCAGCCCTCCAAAATGTGTACGAAGTTTTGTTTCAAGATACGACACCTGAAGCAATGTGAACAGTATGTTTTCGGCAATCCCACGCCTGTATAACGACACATACCTCTACTCGGCAAATTGCGAGCTGTGTGCCATCAATATTTCCGTTCTTCTCAACACAAAAGAACGATAAATTAAAGCCACGTGGGAAACAACAAATAAGAACAAAACTTGCGAACTTCAAAAAATTGAATAAAAATCACGTGGAAATAAGCACTGAGCCTGATCAGTACCCACCTACACCTGCACATTAGTCTGTAACTGTACAACAACGATCACGTGAAACAGAGTTCTGGACAAGAGCGCCAGGAAGGATCTCTGATCTTCAGATCCAAATTATTGGTAGAGTAGGAATACTCGTATTTGTAAATTGTAGATGAAGTTAACGGAGAGGTCAGAACAAAGATACGTATAATTAAAAAACGCTGCAAATCCCTGCACAACGGTTTATTATTTTGTATAGAATACCCTTCTGTTACAGATCACATCTCTATGTATAGATAACCCGTCTATATAATATGATATGTACTATTCTATACATATTATGTAGATCGCAGACCCTCCGTAGGTTAGTACCTAACCCCGTACTCGTTACTAGGTACCTACCTAAATCACGAGTTAAATGTTGCTAAAATAATTCTGCCGATGACAAACAGTACCTGACAAAAAGAAACACACATAATGAAGTTCTGAAAAGAAATTGTTGATGAGGAGTGAAAAAAGTTGCAAAAGTACCTACCAACAAACTCCAGCCCCTTCTACGTAGATGGTATAATGAACCGTTGTGTAATAATTTACCGTTGAGTAATGATTTACCGTAGTAATAATTTACCCATCAAAAATACTTCAACGTTTGTTCAAGTTTCACTACCTACCAACAAACTCCAAAAGAGCCGTCATTTTTCAAATGAAATGATATCACAGAACAACCAACTCGACTTCATACTCCGCCAATGTTATCAGGTGATCCCTACCAATGATTTTATCTCCGCCAAATTTCCTATTGTGGACCAACTAGACGCCGAACGGAACCTATAACCCGAATTTCATCAATTTTTTTTCATGGTACATAACTAAGAAAAGTGGCCCGTACGGCGTACGGCGTACGGCGGACAGACAGAAATATGTTTATTGCAGTTTTGGATTCTACATACCTTGAAACGTAAACCATCAAATTTTGAGGGGGGGTAAGAATTTTTTTTTCATGCTCGATTCCAATGGTTCATTATTGAAAATAATAAACCAAAAATAAAATAGATAAGTGGAACATCGGTACAATACCAATACAGGCGCACAAACAAAGAAAACCGATATTTTCAAGATCTGCGTGTTTACATCGATTAGAAAAGAGTTCCGACCCGGATACTTATCTTTTCTTGGTAGCTGGTCCTAGGCCCCATTTATTTCATCGTCTCTATGGACAGACTTTTGAAAACAGAAGCAGATTGTTGTCCTTCGCTGACGATACGGACCTGATTGTCTCTGGCGATAGTTGCCAGCGGGTGACGAAGAGAGCCGAATCCGACATAAGTAAAGTAGATCAATGTTTTAATGACACAGGAAACGAAGCTACATCTTTCTAAAACCAGTATCATCGCATTCAGTTTTATAGAGATTGATATTCCTCGAATCGAAACTCATAAACTGTCATCACAGTGATTGCAGTGACCCTCAAAGTTGCACATGCCCCGTGATACATCAATCCCGTCTCACTGGTACGCTTAGGACGCTTATATATGCTTGTAGAGAACTGCGAAACGGTCTAACTATAGACGCGCTAAAAATGAAATATTTTTCACTGATACGGCCAATAATGAGGGATAATGAGGAACAAACTTGGGGGGATGCAGTCGGATTCTTAGGATTGCAGGTTGCAGGTTGGTTCTTTGTATCTCAAAAATGGCTCATCAAAGTAGTAATAATTACGAAAAACAGAAGACATTCGACATCTGCGCTATTCAGAAAATTTATAGTACCTACGTAAGTAACTACTAAAACTCGATGACCTACTTTTTTAAAAAATTTGCAAAACGCTGCATGGACAACAAAACTGTGAACAAAGAGCTGTTGAATTGTTCAATAATTCACCCTATAGAATACGTGGTCTGTCGGAAACTGAAAAATTCATATTAGAATTGAAAAACGCTGCAAATTATTACACAACGTTTTATTATTTACCTCTACAGATGCCCCTTCTGCACATATCACTGTTTTCTGTGGTCAATACCTACCCACGTGCTCCCCCCCAGGAAAGCCCTTCACCACCACCACCATTTACAACACTCCTCCGCACATAACAACGGACACACAGACAAGTCTATTATTCCCCACAACAATCCCCAAGGGAACTTGGTGAATAAATTGATTGGTTGATTTAAAGCCCCCAAATACTCATTTATACCCATTGAGAAACTCAACTTTAATTCATAATGATTTGTTTATTATTCCACACAACTCCTCCCCACAGTAAAAATTTGTAACTTTAGGTGGGGAGAAGCAATGAAGCCATATAAATGTTTTTTCCAATAAATGCAAAATGCGATTATTAAAAAATAAATGCAAGTTGAAAAAAAACCACGATTACGCGTAAATACAGCTTGATAGAGTTAAGATCGCATTGCCTTGAAACATCTATATTATTTGTGTACTTACATTGGCATTGCATAGAAAAATCCGTCCATCCGAGATATTCAAAATCTAGAATAATTCACAGCTAACCAATAGATGCGAATCCGTGAATGGCTCGAAACATAGAAAATCTACTCTCTTTAATTCAGTTTATATTGTCAACTCCCTTTAATCATTTCGATCACGAAATAATTTTGATAGTGGTCCTGCGGAAGGTAGGTACTATTTAGTGTAAGGCAAAGAACCAATCCCAGATGTTTGATAGGAGTTAAACTTATAACAAGAGGGAGATTGACGAAATGGCTATCACTATAAAAAGCAGTGACTACAGAAGAGACGTCTCGAGCAAGGTAAATTCCAAACTAATATTTGGCGATAAACCCCCACCAGCCAATAATAAAGAACTCATACATGACCAACAATTATTCCCCCCCCCCCCCCCCTCGGGTCTTCTTTTCAAAAACACTCCCTGAGATTTCTCTAATAAATTTAATTTTTGCTATATTAATCAAAATACCAATATTCACACATATCAAACCAACATTTCCACGTCCGACACACATCCAACGTTACCTACCACTCGCTGCCACTGATAACAGTGATAACACCACTACCACTATAGCCTTGTTGGAGCCTTCCCGTTATTTCGCCCCCTACCACAACCCATTAATTGCTATTCTTTTTCTCCTCAATTTACGTCACCCACTTCCAAAACTGTTTCTAAATACATCACTGTTCACCAACATAAACCCATCAATTAGTCTATCATTGTATAAGGAAAGAACCCTATCACCAAGCATGTATTAGCTCAAAACACACCTAAAATCTGTAATTATTTCGTTAGATTTTTTTCCACCGTCTGCTTAGGGTTTAGACATGAATAGGCCTCACTATACAGGCAGAAACGTCGGGAAAACGACCACTTACCACATACAAGGCTGTTCCGTCCATCTTGACCGATACCCCTCCCTAATTTTATAAAATACAAAAAATACGACAGCCAAGGGATCGAAAACCCTAAAACTTACTGTACATATACCCGACTATCTATCAATAAAAACCTAAATTAATAGGTACGGTCCTTTCCAACGCACTGGTCATCCTGCTGGTTCAAAGTGAAGTATGACAACCTCGCACCAGTCCTTCTATGATCAACTTCGGCGTCGACTCTCGACTCTCAATAGGACTTTGATATTGCACTACTACAGGACGATATCTCACCGGACGTCCAGGTCGACTAAGGCTGGACGTCCACTGGAAGCGATTTCGCGCGAAAAGTCGTTCGCCCGATTTCGCGCGTCAGAAGTCCGTCCAGTGCACGCAAATTCGGGCGAACTTCGGCTGAATTTGACTTCAGTTTTGTGATGTCCTTTGTGAATAATTCTTTGTAGTTGACATTCGTACTGTAAGCTGCCACTTGCAGAGGGTATAGTGCAACTCTATGCATTGGAATTTCCTATTTTGGTGAGAAGAAGACGTGAAATTAGTAAGAGCATGAGGGAACCTGTTTCATTCATTTCGACTCCGATTTCTTCCCATAATTGTTGTTGGACGTTCCACTTGTGATATCAGGGCAGCTTTTGATCCCATGTTGAAGGCTTTTCGTGCACAAGAATAATCAATTTTCAGATGTCCATCCTTGTTTTCGCCCGATAACGCGCGTCCAAATTCAAGGTAGATTGAAATCTTTTGCGTTCGCCCGTATTCGTGCGACACTAGTCCTCGCAGTGGACGCGATTCCGCCAGAATCCCTTTTTTTGAACTTGGGCGAACTGTTCGCGCGAATTCGCGTCTTTTCGCGCTACCTCTCTTCGCGCGAAACCGCTTCCAGTGGACGTCCCAGCCTAAACGAATCTGGCAGTGACTCCCCAATCTGCCCCTCCCGGAAAGAGATGACGCAACCACGCAAAAAAAGAAGGGGGGAAAATGTATTAAAATAAATACTTAAAAAAAAACTCCCTCCCTTCACTACCTTGTTATACCGTCTCCCTGCGAGGCTAATAATGGGAGGGTACCACCATGTCGGCCGGGGTCTTTCCCTTGTTACATAACGTGCAGCCGACGTCAGCTGATTATCCTTTGCCTTGTGTTCATTAATACACGGTTTTAAATTTGATACGCAAACTCGTTATTTAGGTGGATATCCTTCACCGAGCGTGAAGGCAAAACAAAGGGGGATGCGCCCGTCCAGCAAAATCTCCAAATCCGAGTATGTCGCACCCATTCCTCGCTTACATGGTTATTCTTCCACAAACCGAACACACTTCAGCGAATTCTCAAACAAAAATACAAATTATTTGTATTAAACGAATTTTTCAATACTATCTGTTCGGATCCCTGGTCTGAGCAAAAATTGAAACGCCTATATATATGATATTCCAGACGATTCTGACAAGGCTACGAGATAAAGAATTACAAATTTCCCCACAACGTGTGCAATGGCAAACCAACACAGATGAGTTCGAAAACGAGCAATCTTCGAAAACAAAAAGGGGGTGAAAAATAAGTTTTTGTGGGTGAAACATTCGGTGAAAATATTTGAAATCACCAAAATTGATACGGAATGATAAATCGAGTCAGACAGATGAGATTTTATAAGAAACAAATAATTTTTCTTGAAAACGGGGACCAAATTTGAGTTTATGAGGTGAAAATTGCTGAAACTGTAAAAATATCTATGTCACAAACACTGATAAAAATTCACCTAAAGTACTATAGGCTGGTGACTTGAGACAGAAAAATAGATACTGTTTTATTCGTCAAAAATATGTTTTCTCGAAAAAAGTTGGTCAAATTTTAGTTTGAGTGGGGGGGGGGGGGGGGTCAAAAACTCTAAAAATAGCCAAAATATTTATCAATTACGAAAACTCGTTCACAGGGTCATTTTGCATGAACAAAACTTTTATATTTCATGACAGTTCGGTGCAATCAACCTCTTTCACAAATCAAGCCCCATCGGGTTGGTGGGTCTCAACACGTACACCAGGTGCTCAAAAAATGTGCCGAAATCGTGATGACCGACGCGCACAGCAGGGCCAGTCAAACAGATTTCACGAAAACGCGCCATGTTCGTCCATCAAAAATACTTGAATATCGTGTTTTTCTTAACCTTTCGCTGGCATAGTTCACTATATACCTTGAAACATCCCAAAAGATGTTTCCCGCCTTTCACCAACAAGATATTAAAATTGAAATTCCCATTCATCTGGGTATAAGGTACTTATTCCCTCTTGGTGTTATCCAAGTCCACTCAAAGTCAAAAACACCCACGTATATAATAAACGTCTAGCTCCCAAGCAATAGCAACTCTCATGATCGATGTAAATTGACTGAGAGATCTTAAGTTCGAATCCCGAAGCTGGCCAACGAATTTTTTTTTTTCAATACTTCATGTTGTCCCATCAATATACACTGGGTAAAACCTGAATAGTTCTGGGTTTTAGTACCCCCCCCCCCCCCCCAAATTTTCCATGTGGTATTTTCGAAATTTCTGCAGTCAAAATTAGTCAACAAGCGTTTTCCACAGACTTTGCAAACTACAACAATTCTTCAAAAAGTATTGGGACTGCTCTAATATTTAACAGGGTAAGTAGGCTCCTAGCCTAGAAGGTACTATTTTTAGATAGGTACCTAATTTTTTGCAATGCTCTTAAAATTTATGAAGACAACATTAAACGCATTCATATTCTCAGCACTCGAGCCAATTCTGACCAATTTCAAGAAAAAAAACTTACAATCACTTAGTAGTTAATTAACTCTTATTAACGAGTATTCTGAAATGTGCAAATGGTATTTTATAAAAGGGGACTCAAGGGTATTATTCTTGCCATCTTTTACTCTGATGGCTGTGTTAACTCTTAACCGTACTGCTCATGATTATTCATTTCAGTGAATCAAGAGTACCATTGACATCATAACTGCAAGCTGAGGGTCGATAGTTTATTGACTCTTCTCGACTTCTGATAATCCTCCTCCGCAAACACATAATCATCGTAGGAGAATTCTTAGAACGGAACCTACTTTAATTTAAAAATGGGGAATTAATATAAACATAAGTCAGGAGTACTCCTGATATGATGCTCAACAACTTTCACTCTATACGTTTTTACTTCCATGTTTCTATTGTATGTAAGATGGTGGGACTTGGTAGAGGAGGAAAATCTAAGGTGAACCAGCTCAATTGCTGGAGTCCCAGTAATCTCACTAAAAAATATAATAATAAATTCTAGCCAATAGGGCTAAGAACTGTGCTATAGGGAGATTAATTCCCTCTGACCTTCTTAATAGTGATTAAGATTATCAGGTTTGAGGAAAGAGAACATGCATTTGAGATTTAACCAGGAAACTTGTATTTCTCCTATAAAGGTTTATGTTCAAAGTTCTAGGGGAGGATTCTAAGATTTAGAATAGAAGGGTTGAACCGCAAGGCTAAGGGACTGGTTGTCTAGGAGGTTTCAGAAGAGGTGGAAGCCGAAGAACTGTTCCTTTGATATTCAGAGGTTCCAAGAAACAGTTCCCGTGACGATACTATGCAGTTATCGTCACATATATATGAACAGAAGTATGGCGATACCGTAAAAAGCAGGTGTTGAAAAAACTACGGAATCTTGTTCAGAAGTGCTCGAAACGAGTTTCTGGACGGATTTCCGCTAGATGTCGCTCCATACGTTTGTACGATGGAATTTCAATTGGTCGTAACGTCCTCAAAATACGGTCTTATTCAGATTTTTTTTCGGGTTTTGTTCAGCTCGGTGACCACTTCAATTTAAGATGATAACGCGCTTTCTAAGTGGAACAATTAGGGAGTTATAACTGGATATTTAATTTTTCGATTTTAAAATATAATTGCCGTAAAAATGAACCGAAATTGGTGGGGGCAGTACCAAACTGCCCGTGAGGATGTCTAGATCACGCCTATTGATTTTGAGCACGATTGCATTCGATTTGGCTAATTGACAGCAAACGATATGTCGAAGGGTCCAACATTTTTTAGGTGTACTAGCTAAATGACGTTGTTGTGGTGTAAAAAGTGGTGGAAAGTCCAGTGAGGGTTCCAGTGAGTTATAACTGGGTATCATTTAAATCTACTTTATTTTAGGTCTCAAAAATTCGTTCTTTCGCACACAGGCTCCATTGGGGCCCTAGTTGTGTCCCGAAACTTTGCAGCCCAATCGAAATATAACCAAGGGTGTTATGGGTGAAAATGGGGGTAAAAATAGGGTTGGTGTTTTAGCAACATGAGCTTGTGGGGTATCGTTTTCCACGTTTTTTAACAGGGTGAGGATACCGAATATGAAGTTGATTTTGACCTCTTGAAGAACAGGGGCTCCCAAAATCCATTTTTTATGAGTCAAAAACGTGGGAAGTTGTCTGAAATTACCATAAATTTTTATAGTAACACTAGAAGTAGTATAACAGGTGAATCAAGACAGTTAAATGGCACTGTCAATGCTCAAAGATAATTTGTAAAAAAATAGGAGCCTAATTCGTGTTTTGGGTGCCAAAATTGGTGGAAACCATCAAAAATAGTCATTTCAATTATTGCACATGAAAGAAACAATAAATGAACAGCAAGCATTTGTGTGAGTATGTTCAATAGAATAATAAACCCATGTGAAAAGGACTTGGCAGCGTTT